>CM055274.1:1837985-2307940 GCA_029237695.1 Conchocele bisecta | reverse complement strand
TCAGTTGTTTCGATGTACCTATTGAACAGAAATCCGTAAGCAACGCAATATACCCAAATTACAGGTAATTTTGAAAATGGTGGCATAAATACAGACACCTGTAGCCCATTTCACAAACATTGCAAAGTATACTTTGAGGGAGAAATTTTCAATTTAAGGATAAATTTATTATTTTTTATTATACTGAATTTATTACATTATCACAGCCAAAATGGCTGTGCTAATGTAATAAATTCAGTATAATAATTATGCAAACTTTTAATCATCAAATATATGCAGTTGTTAGTTTTATATGACATAATGCATTTCAGGAAAAATAAATGATTACTCCCTCAAAGTATACTTTGCTAGATAAGTATACTTTGCAATTTTGATGAAATCGGCTACAGGTTCTGCTTCATTAAACTTGACGATAAAAAAATATACTCATTTTTAAGAATTTGCTTCCCACATTACAGTGATTCAGTAACAAACACTGCTATTTTCAATCTAGACGTACATTTCATTACAATGTATTTTGATTTTTGTATTTACAAAATTCAGAATCGTACAAAATTCAGTGAAACAGGCATTAAGATTCGGGACTATTTTGAAGACGAGTAAGGCTTTTCCATTACAATCTGCGGTGGGGGAGGGGTGTGGTTGATGGTATAGAGGTTGGGTGTGTGGGAGAGGGTGGGTGGTGGAGGGGTGGGGTGGGGGGGTGAATGTAGGAGGAATGGGGTGTACAGATACAACACTGGCATAGCTCCAAGATTAGTAGTGTATATACCTAACATACATCTGAAGAAAATGTGTCGAGTTCAGTGAAGGTTATCAAAATATTTCTAATTATTAGTCGAGGTTAATATATAATATGCGTTTGTAAATGTGCCAACAATAGTGTATTACTGGTGTGAGTAGGTCAGTTGCACACATATGAGTGAGACAAGTCATTTGATTTTGTACCTGAAGATGTGCTAATTTTCATGAAAAATATTTATGAAAACTCATATTGACATCGAAAGTTAACAAAATTTTCAGAGCAAATGCGGAATTTGCTCTGAGATTGTTGTTAACTTTTGATGTATTTTACATAATATATTTAGGGGATAACCATGCTTTGATTTTCGATTTGGAGCGGTATGTGTGAGATTTATGGTATGTGAATCAGTTTTATGGCGACGTGTAAGCGGAGCTGTAATACCGATTCTCAGACCATAAAACCTCACACACCGCTCCAAATAAAAAAACAAAGCATGGTTATCCCCATTCTAACGCACCTAGTGTGCTCCCTGCTTTCTGCAACGTCGTAGCATATCACAAACAGTGATATATTTCAATACATCAGCAGGTTGTTGTCGTTATCGATAACCGCCTCACATCAAATGAATTTGAAGAAATGTAACTCCGCCGAAGAATATTCCCATTTTAAATTGAAATTAACGGGACTTTTTCCAAGACATCTATACATTTATTCAACTCTAAAGTTTATTTCAACAATTGTATTGCTTTTATATGTGTAGATGCAATTAAACAGTTAATTACTTTTATTCATTTAAAGAAATGCCAATATTTCTGCATTGGGTTTGTGTGATTTTTACAAAGGAAATGTCAACAACTTGTGTCAACAGGAGTTCCCAGGATTTACCTAATTTGCCTAATTCAGGTGATTACCCATCTGCAATACAGTTTATTATGCATAGCCATGTAAGTGCACATTGGAATTCATAAAGTTATAGGCTGGTACTGGTATATTGAGTTGAGCATTTTAGTAAATTCTTCTGTATTTTTGGCGTGAGTTTA
This sequence comes from Conchocele bisecta, assembly GCA_029237695.1. Lineage (NCBI taxonomy): Eukaryota > Metazoa > Mollusca > Bivalvia > Lucinida > Thyasiridae > Conchocele > Conchocele bisecta. The sequence goes on along the minus strand of CM055274.1, from coordinate 2,306,155 downwards.
TGGTAATATTTTTGGGAATTTGTTGAAGGGCTACCCTGAAGTCATGTTTGTCAGTCGTTGGTCGATTCTCTTTTCTGTTTTGGGTTGGACAGGTCAATAATGCAGAATGGATAACCGAAAATGTACCGAAAATGATTTGGGAAATATTTGAATACCCCGCCGCTGGCCATTGTTTACAAAGGTGCATAGGGTTACATAAATCTGTCAAATTGTAAAACACAGACCGGTAAAACGGAGATTTTATATGCTGTGAAATTTTCAAATTTTATAGGCTGTAATTACAATTGACCAATCAGATGCGTGCTTTCTATTTTCAATGCATTAGAATCAAATTTTTTTTGTAAATATTTTTAATTAGATAGCCGCGGCCTGCATGTCGCGCCCGGCGAGGCTTTGATAGTAAACCGAAAAAACTTTAACCCGGATGCACTTACGTACATCCAGCAATCTGCCGACTATATCACGCTGTCCGCAAGCGGGCGCAACAAAAATCACGTATCTTAGGTACAAAATCACATGGCTCATCTCATATGTGGTGGTCTCATTTACAGGAAGCAGTCACAAAGAGAATACCAGGCTACTGTCTTTCGATATCAAGTTTATCAGGCAAGGCTAGGAAACGCGTAGGAATTCCGAGGCTTGCCGAGGAATTCCTACCGTTTCCGAGCCGAGCCTGATAAACTTGATATCGAAAGACAGTAGCCTGGTATTCTATTTATCAGGTAACGTTTTATGTTCGAAAAAGACCAAAGATGACATCGTTATCTATGGATAGAACGCGGACTTGTTTACGTTGCGTCATTACACCGACGTCATTCAGTAACATCACGTGATGTCATCCGACCAATGGAACGTCAATATTCACTTCATTGTAACCTGGATGTTTGTATCAGGTCAATGCCTGATACAACAATATGTTATCAGTCAGTACGTATTCGGTCAATACAGGGCAGGTTACCTGATAAATGGGAGTAGCGAACATCATGATCATTTACAGTACATGTAATACAAATATAGCAATGACTAGATACAACCATACATTATGTGGATAGTGTCGTATTTCTAAAAACAATACCTTTCTGATTAATGGAATAGTCTGTAAAACAACATTGGAAAGTTGATTCAAGTTACATAGGGGTGAAATGCTTACATTTCAACCACAGGGGTCCGAAGTTGTGCTGGGAGTCCGAATCGGTGCCGGTGGGCGTCTTAGTCTTATAATAAGACGCCCACCGACTAAGACGCCCACCGGCACCGATTCGGACTCAGTACACTTTTCCCAGCACAACTTCGGACCCCTGTGGTTTCAACCATCAGTGACATACAACCTAATGTCAGTTACCCTTAAAAGGCAATAAAACAATACTTTTTATTTGTTGTTTGTCATTTTGAATCACACAAGAATCATCACTATTGGAAATGATTCTGATGTGCTGTTAAAACATGATTTCATTGAGAAAAATGAAGAAAAAAACCCAGCAGGAAACACAATTTAATTCAACATAGTGTTAACCCTTAAAATGCGAGAAACAACAGTTGAATAGTTGTTGTTCGATCTGTTGTTGTTTAATAATATTTTGTTTCCTCTCAACAAAAACACGGTTTGGCATAAAAACAGCAGGAAACACAATTTAATTTAACATAGTGTTAACCCTAGGAATGCGAGAAACGAAAATCATCTGTTGTTGTTTAATTTTTCTTCCTTCAACAATAACATGGTTTGGCAGTACCATGTCAACCAACTACATATCAACCAATCCACAATAGTCTTTACAGGACTGACAATAATTAACAGGTGAAAGACATGGATCGATGACATAAAACATGTCCACTGAAAAAAATCTTTCAATTATAGGGTAGTAGGATTTGTTTTTCAATGGGCATTTTTTATGCCACAGATCCAAATTCTAAACTCTATGAACACATTTGAATGTACCGTTACATGTAATATTGTACGCACATACTGTACTAGTGCTCACACAATGTCCAAAGACAGTTCAATATGACATCAGGGGCCTATTTCATCAACATTGCAAAGTATACTTTGAGGGAGTAATCATTTATTTTTCCAGAAATGCATTATTTCACATAGAACTAACAAATGCATATATTTCATGATTAAAAGTATGCAGAATTATTATACTGAATTTATTACATTATCACAGCCAAATTGGCTGTGATAATGTAATAAATTCAGTATAATAAAAATTAATAAATTTATCATAAAATTGAAAATTTCTCCCTCAAAGTATACTTTGCTACTAAAGTATACTTTGCAATGTTGATGAAATAGGCTACAGGTGAGATTTATACAATGTTTGTGCATGATCAGAAAACTACAAATACCAATCTACAAAATTAATCTTGAAAATTGCAAATATAATTCTGTAATACTGAGATATATGCAGACAAAATGAGTGAGATAATGAGTACATAATGATATATATATAAATGGATTTACTTAAGGAACCGCTCACCATAGGTAAAAGACAGACTCAGACCAGTGACAAAAAATGCTCATTGAAAAATGCCTATTATATATTGTAATCGGCAAGATGTGCGATTTTCCTGGAAAATTATTTACAAAACTTGTTATTTTTTTTTGTTGTAAATGACATCAAAAGTTAACTAAATTCTCAAGGCAAATGCGGAATTCTGCATTTGCTCTGAAATGTTTGTCAACCTTTGATGTCGAGTACAGAAAATATCAATTTGTAAAGTGGTAGTAGTGAATCATGTATCAGACGATTACTGTCTGTTTCACGAAAGCTGCCCAAATTTTACGGCCATATAAAAAATCCAAAAACAATATTTTTTCGATAATATTAATTTTTATCAAAATTTAAGAATTCGCCTTCTTTTTACTTCGTGAAATTTGGTCAAATATCGATTTTATTGCGAAAAATTTATTGTCTACGGAAATTTAACATGGGAGGAAAGGAGGCTGGGAGAGGGGTCAACTAATTAAAAATTAAATCGGACCACTATTTTTGAAATTCTAAAAAATGTCCCCATGTTAAATCCCATAGACATCTTCACTATGGGGATTTAACATGAGGACATTATTTTTTCGTAAGGCAATCAATATTGGACCAAATTTCACAAAATAAAAAGAAGGCTCATTCTTAAATTTTGACATTATCAAAAACAAATATTGTTTTTGCATCGTTCATATAGCCTTAAAATATGGGCAGCTTTCCGTGAAACAGACAGCAGTTAGTAATAATATACGCCGATGTACTAGATCATTCTGAGTACATTCTCAAAATTTGTTGTACTTAAAATCATGAAGAATCATTGGTTGAATCTGCTTTAGCATTGGCCAATCAAACTGCTTGGTTTTGAGCACAAATTTCAACCATGTGCTCACAAGATTTTAAAATCACAGGATCCAAGTTTGTGTTTAGTTTATCCTGGTTATACAATGTATTCTTGCTAACGGTCTTCACAGGTCAGATTTACATCATTAAGTCACAAGTTTATACAGATTCATTGACCAATCTTAATGGCAAACAAACATATATATAATAAGTGCAATGTAAATTTGGCACAAACTGTTCATAATTTCCAACATTCCACACTAATATTATACTGATTAACAGCTGGTTCAAGTTGCTGCACTGCACCCGACTCCTCTAGTTCAGCATAGAATTCTGCCTGCAGTTGGGGACCATTTATCAATGACTGGTTCCTCCTTCTGGTTCCTGAAGACTGGGAATGACGCTATTGCTGGGAATGACGTGTATCAATAGCTGGTTCCCGTCTCAAAGAGTGCTGGAGTCCGGCTGCTCTAGTTCAGTACATATCTGTGTGGGTGCAGTCGGGGATCAGTTAATGAATTGCTGGTTCCCATCTCAAAGTGTGCTGGAGTCCGGATGCTCTAGTTCCGTACATGTCTGTGTGGGTGTAGGCGGGGACCAGTTGATCAGCTGCTGATTTGTTTCTAGTAGCTGACTTTTCAGCAACCCAATGTCATACTCCAACTTGGTCAACACAAATATTCCTGAAATCAAATTAGTTTGGAATAAATGAACAAGATTAAAACCTTACCCTGTATTAAAATTTGTCGTCTGCTGTTTATTTTCTATTTTGCATTTTTTTCATAAAATGGAAATGATTCTAAATTGCTGTCAAACAAACTATGGTTTTATTGCGAAAGAAGGCACATTATAAAGCAACAGTAGACAACAATTTTTGTGTGCAGCATTCAAAGGGTTAAGATTTAACCCTTTTAAAGGCACATAATAAGCCGTCTCATCCTGATCTGAAGTGTTTCAAGAGTATTTTCCAGATTTTAGAAAATGCCCCAATTAACTCTTTGCGTGCTAGCGGCGAAAATATCCGCCAAACGAATTAGGAGTATACGTTTTATTTCTCTCTGTAAATATGTCTTGAAATTTCATTAGAATTGAGTCCTGAGGACTCAATTCTAATGAAATTCCAAGACATATTCATGATATTTAAGGTGAGACATACAAGAAAATATGATGAGTTTTTGTCCGCTAGTTTTGAACTATTTATAGCCCACAAGTTTCCCAGCATGCAAAGAGTTAACGGATAGCCCAGTCCCAAAATGGTATTGAACACTCAAATCCAGTTATTTATGACTGAACAAGATTATATAATCTAAGACACTGTTTTTAAAACTTTAAACCCAATTTTGTTATAGTCTTATTTTCCAGTCTTATTTTCCATTTCTCTTGATGAAAGCATGCTTTGACAGCACATGATAATAGTCTCCAATGGAGACAATTCTAAAGGGAGAGGATTTAAATAAGCTTGCTTTCAATCCAATCCCATTTGTATAGTACTGTATATAGCATTGACAATGAACTTGTGAACAATATGCAAATAAAATATATTTAAACTAAAGTGCTGCCAAAATATGTTTTTGCTATTAATGACTAAGACAAGTGTAAACTAGAAATGTGTCCATGGAACACGGATGCCCCCACTGGCAGCATATATCAACTAGAAATGTGTCCATTGGACACGGATGCCCCCACTGGCAGCATATTCAACTAGAAATGTGTTCCATGGGACAGGTGCCCCCACTGGCAGCATATATCAACTAGAAATGTGTCCATGGGACACGGATGCCCCCACTGGCAGCATATATCAACTAGAAATGTGTCCATGGGACACGGATGCCCCCACTGGCAGCATATATCAACTAGAAATGTGTCCATTGGACACGGATGCCCCCACTGGCAGCATATATCAACTAGGAAATGTGTCCCCCATGGACACGGATGGCACCCTGCAGCATATATCAACTAGAAATGTGTCCAATGGGACACGATGCCCCCATGGCAGCATTATCTCTGATTTGTCCATGGGACCGGATGCACTGGCCAGCATATATCAACTTAGAAATGTGTCCCCCATTGGACAGGATGCCCCCACTGGCAGCATATCAACTAGAAATGTGTCTGGGACGGATGCCCCCACTGGCAGCATATATCAACTAGAAATGTGCCCATGGGACACAGATGCCCCCACTGGCAGCATATATGAACTAGAAATGTGTCCATGGGACACGGATGCCCCCACTGGCAGCATATATCAACTAGAAATGTGTCCATTGGACACGGATGCCCCCACTGGCAGCATATATCAACTAGAAATTTGTCCATTGGACACAGATGCCCCCACTGGCAGCATATATCAACAAAAGCTGTATGACTAGTGGGTCATAAGTGCAGGTGACATGAATACACCACTGTAGTAATCCATACAGTGTATTGTACACAAACATGGTGAAAATCAATGCTAAGTTTCAGCAGGATCAATTATATTTCACTGAGTGGCCGAGAAATGTAGCACAGAGTGGTCCGGATAGCTAAGTATTTAAGCGTAAACAACAGGTGAAGGTCATTTGAAGGTCAAACATCATATGTCAGTTTCTGGTGCAGAGATTTTCTCATGTAGAGCAGTAGCCAATTATTGTGTGCAGTTCGGTAGCTGTAGGTGTTATCGTGGCTGAGGAACGGAAAGTGGCCCGGAAGTCATTTAAGAAGAAAAAGTCGATCAAGGTCATACAAAAGGTCAAATGTTATATATCAGTTTCTGATTGTAGGGCAGAAGCTGATTATTGTGTGCAAACGGATTTAAACGCACAAAGTGGTCAGGATGACTATGGCAAGAAAGTGGAAAAAGTAGGTCAAGGTCATATGAAGGTCAAAAATTATATCTCGGTTTCTGATGTAGAGCAGTGACCGACTATTGCAGGTGAGTGTCGGAAGGGCGGACGGACGGACAAGGGTAAATTATAATACATACTAAAAATAAACAACAAACGAGACTGTTTGTTTTCCCGCCTATAGTATAAAAGGTTAAATAGTTACCTGTCTTTTTCTCTGCGAGGCCACCACAGTAGATGTTGAGTAACATGACAACGTCGTCATCTGTCGACTGTCCGAACATGTCACCTGGCCACATCGACCTGAATACAGAACAGACATGCTTCAATCATAACACTTCCATAATTGCGACTGTGACTGCAGAAATGGGGCTAATGGGTTTTGCAACCAGTGTAGATCCAGATCAGCCTGTGCATCTGCACAGTCTGATCAGGATCTACACTGTTCGCCATTTCATCAATTAAACACCTGTCATGCATCTAACAAGCAATATAGATCATTATCATGTTACAGGAGGATGCTATTTGATCAGGAGCTACATTACACAAAACCCGTAAGCCACATTTCTCCAATCACAGCCACAGCAATCAACGATAATTAGTTTCATGGCAAGGACATTTCTTTATGTTGGTGCAAGATTGTTCGGGACAAAGACATTTTACAACTTATGTCTTTATTTTCAATCTTGGGCTAACCCAAACCCGATTGTGACCTTGAACTTGGGGTTAGCGGGGTTATGACGGTTGTGGATTTGTCACAGCCTGATAGAGAAACATTAGAGAAAGGCTTTTGTGAAATATCAAGAGGTGGGACGAAAGGTAACAGAAAATATAACAAATTTCCCTCAAGGTTAAGTTTATGAACGAACTAAGATTGTGAACTTGACCTTGGGGTTAGCGGGGGTATGATGGTCGTGGATTTGTCACAGCATAATCGAGCAACATTAGAGATAGGCTTGTGTGAAATATCAAGACGTTGATGAAAGGAAACAGTTATAACAAATTTCTCCAAACGTTAAGTTTCTGAATGCACTAAGATTGTGACCTTGACCTTGGGGTTGGGGTTAACGGGGGTATGACGGTCATCAATTTGTCACAGCATGATAGTGAATCATTAGATAAAGGCCTGTGTGAAATATCAATACGTTTGCTGAAAGGAAACAGAAATCAAAACAAATTTCCCCAACGTTATGTTTTCGGACAGATGCTGACTATGACGCCAGGGGTATGCCATCAGCACTCCTGCCTTCGGAAGGCGCACTAAAAATGGAGACATAGACCATGCTATGAACTCATACAACACCTGAATGATCGCAGCAGTTGTATAGCCTTCTGGTACTGTTGACTGCGGAGGTACTCCAGTAGATTGGTGCACGCCTCCTGCTTCGTGATTGACTTGGCCGAGTCGACGTTCAGTGGAGACACCTGGCCATTCTCCAGCTCCAGGAGGGCCACAGTTATCTCACCTTTCACCACGGATACTTGGGTGGACACGTCGTTGATCTATATGTGGAAATGTAGCAACATTTAGAAGTACATGTAATAAATACATGGGTCAGTCTATATATGTGGCTGTGACTAGAGAAATGGGGCCTATGACATTTATGACAAATGTAGCTCCTGATCAAATAGCACACTCCTCTAGCCTGATAACGCTATATATTGTTTGTTTGAAGCATAGCCGGTGGCTAAAAACAACAGGTTAGATTTTTCAGATTTATTAGAGTGAACATAATTATGGGTGATGATAGAGAAGTAAATGAAGTTTAAAGTCGATTCACCTATTGGTTGCATAGATATACTGTACTTAAAAACTTCAAACTTATAAACTCATTTGGCCTTGATAAAGGGTAAGTGGGCCACATGGGTCGGCTATGGAATGAACAAGAGTTGTCAGAAGACAACGAAGCGCGCCTGGTGGTTCTTTAGATTAACGAATATCAAGAAGCTGTGTGAAAGGAAACATAAATTATAACAAATTTCCCTCAATGTTAAGTTTTTGAAAGCAGATTGTGACCTTGTCCTTGGGGTTAGCGAAGGTCTGAGGGTCGTGCATTTGGCATGGCATGATAGAGAACCATTAGAAGAAAGGCTGTGTAAAATATCAAGAAGAGCGGTGAAAAGAAACAGAAATTATAACAAATTTTCCCCCAACGATAAATTTATGAATGCAATAAGACTGTGACCTTGACTTTGGGGTTAGTAGGGGTCCGAGTGTCATGGATTTGTCTCAGCATGATAGAGAATCATTACAGAAAGGCATGTGTGAAATATCAAAACGTTTGGTGAAAGGAAACAGAAATTACAACAAATTTCCTCCAACGTTATGTTTATGAAAGCACAAAGACAGACATTGACCTTGGGGTTTTGGGGTTAGTGGGGGTCTGAGCATCATGGATTTGTCACAGCATGATAGAGAAAGTCATGTGTGAAATATCAAAACGTTTGGTGAAAGGAAACGTTAAGTTTATGAAAGCTCAAAGACTGTGACCTTGACCTTGGGGTTAGCGGGGTTCTGGACATCTTGGATTTGGCACAGCAGAGAATCATTAGAGAAAGACATATATGAAATATCAAAACGTTTGATGAAAGGAAACAGAAATTATAACAAATTTCCCCCAATGTTAAGTTTATGAAAGCACTAAGACTGTGACCTTGACCTTGATCATCGTGGATTTGTCACAGCATGATAGAGAATCATTAGAGAAAGGCATGTGTGTAAAATATCAAAACATTTGGTGAAAGGAAACAGAAATTATAACAAATTTTCCCCAGCGTTAAGTTTTTGAAGACGGACGGACGTTCCAACGATATGGAGGAAGGAACCATTTCTATTGTTCTAGCCTTGTTATGAATAGAATAACGGGCCACACGGAATAAATCAAAGGATTCTTTTGTGTTAGGCTCCTCCCAATGGCCCCTTCGTCCAGTTTGGTTGCCCGAACATACAGATGGACAGACGGACAGATGCTGATTACGACGCTGGGGGTATGCCATAAGCAGTCCTTTCTTTGACGTAACGTACTTGTGGTGACGACTGTACGAGTCGGAAGGTCTCCAGTAACTTGAGATAGTTCTCAAACAGCAGAACTAACTGGAAGATCACGCTGTACAGCTTCCGGCACATGTCCAGCTTCTGGAAACATAAACAAAAGGCGAGTGGGTTTAATCCTTTCAACACTAGTGACCACTTTACTAATACTTGCAAACAGTGTAGATCATGATGAGCCGCCTCATCAAGATATGCACCATTTGTGGACCTTTAATTTTTTACAAATTGACCACTTTTTCTGCATAATAGAACAGTCTCAAGCTTAACACAAAATAATCCATGTCAATTTACTTAGGGGTGAAAGGGTTAACGACAAAGTAACACACCTGTATAACTTATATATATTAAGTGAATGTGCGAAATTGTCTGTTTAACAATGACATTTACAAATGGTAACTACACAGGTCTGTATTGGGCGTGTTACCTGGTCTTCACTGCAGGCTGCCATATAACTGCCTCCATCAGCCAGCGAATGTTGTTTGATCGACGACTTGATCACCTCCAGGCTCTGAAAGTGTATTATTGCAGTTACACATTGGTAGTAAATCTTTGATTTGTTGGTGTTTAACGGCCTATCCACAGCTAAGGTCATTTAAGGCCGGGCCAACGGGTTTGATCCCATACATAACCTGCTGCATTGGGGAGAAAATCACAAAATCGGAACGGAATATTTAAATAGGAAAAAAATATATTCAGCCCTGAAATTAGAATAACCTGACCTGGTGTCAGGTCCATACCACACCAAAGTCACTTGGCACCTTCCTCTAAAATAGGATTACTAATAATCATACTACTAACATCAGGGGTATAACCAAATTCAACTGTTACATACAAGAATGCCAATGACATACGTGAGGGCCAAACCAGGTCTCCGGTCGGGACTCCGGTAAGGATGAATCCCGATCGTTAAATTACTCATTGCATGCTCCCACCTGCCACCCACTGGTAGTAAATAATCCATGTTTGCACCAGTTATTTAGCTTGCCCTCATTCATCTATTAAACAAGTCCAAATGGCACGGCTATACCACCAGTATAATAATGATAATATAATACTAGCAGTAATGCCGGCCATTTGGAGCACAAAATGGCATGGCTATACCACTGGTATTATAATGATAGTATAATACCAGTAGTATTGCTGGGCCATTTGGAGCTCCAAATGGCACGGCTATACCACTGGTATTATAATGATAGTATAATACCAGTAGTATTGCTGGGCCATTTGGAGCTCCAAATGGCACGGCTATGCCACTGGTATTATAACGATAGTATTATACCAGTAGTATTGCTGGGCGTTGGAGCTCCAAATGGCACGGCTACACCACTGGTATTATAATGATAGTATTATACCAGTAGTATTGCTGGGTCATTTGGAGCTCCAACCAAATGGCACGGCTATGCCACTGGTATTATAAAACGTAGTATTATACCAGTAGTATTGCTGGGCCTTGGAGCTCCAAATGGCACGGCTACACCATTGGTATTATAATGATAGTATTATACCAGTAGTATTGCTGGGTCATTTGGAGCTCCAAATGGCACGGCTACACCACTGGTATTATAGTGATAGTATTATACCAGTAGTATTGCCGGGCCTTGGGAGCTCCAAAAATGGCACGGCTACACCACTGGTATTATAGTGATAGTATTATACCAGTAGTATTGCTGGGCCTTGGAGCTCCAAATGGCACGGCTACACCACTGGTATTATAATGATAGTATTATACCAGTAGTATTGCCGGGCCTTGGAGCTCCAAATGGCACGGCTACACCACTGGTATTATAGTGATAGTATTATACCAGTAGTATTGCCGGGCCTTGGAGCTCCAAATATTTGGCACGGCTACACCACTGGTATTATAGTGATAGTATTATAGCAGTAGTATTGCTGGGCCTTGGAGCTCCAAATGGCACGGCTACACCACTGGTATTATAATGATAGTATTATACCAGTAGTATTGCCGGGCCTTGGAGCTCCAAATGGCACGGCTACACCACTGGTATTATAGTGATAGTATTATACCAGTAGTATTGCCGGGCCCTTTGAAGCACCACGACTATACCACTGGTAGCATACTGATAGTATTATAGCAGTAGTATTTCCGGGCCCTTTGAAGCACCAAATGGCACGGCTACACCACTGATAGTATTATACCAGTAGTATTGCCGGCCCTTTGGAGCTCCAAATGACACGGCTGCACCACTGGTAGTATACTGATAGTATTATAGCTGGACCAGTTTGACCTGTGTAATGGTGGAATGGAGGGAGGTTGAATTGAATTGAATCACTTTATATCATTTGCATATGAAATTGTCAAATGAAATTCATATGCAAAAACATATTAATTTCATGAGGCACAAGTTGTAATATATACATTAAATGTATTACTTCAACATCTCTGTTTATGTATACATGTTAATTTTATGCAGGGGCTCTCATATGCTCCTGGATGCAAACAAACCCAAACAAAATGCAAAAAATAATCTTTAACATATATTTCATCGATTTAACCTTGACCAGAGCTCCAGATAAGCTTTGTGTCTAAAGAGTACTATACCCCCTGATTTCAAAATCATTGCGTATTGTACTTTTACAAATGGATTATTGATTTTTTTTCATTACTAAATATGGAACAAAGAATAAAAAAATACATAACAAATTTAAACATTCACTTAATTGAGCTGCAAAAAGCAAACACTTTTGCAGCTCAGCTAAGTGAATTTTCAACTTAATGAAATTAAATGCGTATTTTCACATTGCTGTGCGTATTTTGTACTCCCACTTTTTATAATCAATGCGTATTCAGCTAAAATAAATGCGTAAAATACGCAATACGCACCTTATCTGGAGCTCAGCTTGACCTTGTGTAAGTGCATCACATGAATGGTGTAGAGAATAACAAATATTGATAATCATGATACAGAAGCATACACATTTTCAAATCTGACTTCTGGAGAGTGATGAAAACAGCATACATATATTGTATTTGGGGCTTATGGGTTTTCAACCAGTGTAGATCCAGATCAGTCTGTGGATTCGCACAGGATCTGCAATGTTTGTCATTTCCTCAATGAAACACCCGCCATGCTTCTAACAAGCAATATAAATCATTATCAGGCTACATGAGTGTGCTATTTGATCAGGAACTAACCTAGTCAAAATTCCCATTAGCCCCATTTGTTCAGTCACAACCACATTTACGTTATTGCATTTATCCATAAACTTTCTGACCACCCCACGTGTGTGTGTTTACCTGTTCGGCGAGATCCTTGCGCATACAGTAGGTGGCGAAGCACTCCTGCATCTCAAGCAGGTGGAACTTGTGGTTCTCCACCACAGAGCTGCCCATCAACTGTCGGTGAGACACGAGGGGTGAAACAAAGGTAACCTCTCTAAACTAGACATTCAGAAAACCTCCATATTCAATATTGATGGTTTCATTGTAGTTTAACGAGGGGTGAAACAAAAGTAACCTCTCTAAACTAGACACCCAGAAAACCTCAATGTTCAATATTGATGGGTTTCATTGTGATTTAATGAGAGGTGAAACAAAAGTAACTTCTCTAAACTAGACACCCAGAAAACCTCAATGTTCAATATTGATGGGTTTCATTGTAATTTATCTCTAATGATAAGAATGTCAGTTCATGATTTCAAATATACATGTCTTCACAGGCTCATATGCATGAATTACAGAGCAACTTGCAGCCTAAAACAGATGTGCTAGAGATCTCGGAGGCTTTGTGCATTCATTATTGTTGTCCCCTTTTTCTAAAAGTATATAAGGTTCAGTAGACCTTGTGTAACTAGATGAGAAACTGACAATGGAGAGAGAACCTAGCTCAATCTGCAAATCAATGTAGTCACATCTGGAATAGCTGTTTGCTATGCTGCTGGAATAGTGATACAGCAGGCTAGAAGTGTATATATTTCGAGACAATTATCAACCTATTATGGTGAAACAATTAAGAAATACCGTTCAGTTTTATGTTTTCTATTCAGTGTTAATGTAGAATCAGCCTTAGGGATTTGAAAACTACTTCCACCATAAGTCAATGGAATGGCGAGTAATGTTTTACAGTGTCATTTAAGGCCACACAAGTAGGCATAGGTCTCTCAAATGCTAGTTATTCATCAAAGCAAGGAAGATACATGTGTGCAATTTGTGTGATCAATATCTAAGCAAATAAGAAATAAGATGAATACAGACTTTGGAGATACAGTATCATTAGAATTGCTGAAGCAGGCTGCTCCAATTACATTGGGGCAAATGCTACCCGACAACCCAGATGAGTAGAGGAGACAACAATGAAATCCAAACATCAAAATCAATATATGCTAAATACTCACAATTTCTGTTTCTGTGAAGAAATATGGACACTCGAGGTGTGTGAACATCGTGTTCAATATCTGCAGTAACCGTGGTTAAGGACAAACTCCAGCTGACTCTACAAACACTCTATTATAGATGGTGTGTGGATTGAGAAACTTGTGGTGTCGGTAAACTCCTGTATTAGTTAACAATCTCAAGAGACAACGTGTCTGGACCAGTATTCACAGCTATATGTTGATTATATTGTACTATTTATGTTTAAAAACACTGGTTATTACACTGCCAATGTTATGTAATAAAGATCATTACACCTTACCGACCAAAACTAGAAAATGAGGTCTGTCGATGCACTCGTTCGGCAGGGCCCTAATAACAGTATGTATTTAGACAACTTTGGTTTGTATAAAGGTCCAGCAGCTGTAACTGTGCATATATTGCCTGAATATATCAGTTACGAGAATCAGCACAGTTTTACAAGCCAGAAAGGATATATAGCTTCGCGCCGATGTTCCTCAGTATGTCTGTCTTGGAGATGTAGTAGTAGGCGTCCTTTGTGATTGTGGCCAGGCGTCGTCGCAGCTCCTGAAACACAAGACAATAAATACAGTTAATGGATTGATTGTTTTTAACCGTCTGTCGTAGCTCCTGAAACACAACACAGAAGATCCAATACAAACAACTGATTTATTGTTCCCTTACAATGTAGAATGATTTTTTGTCGTCTGCTTTTTTATTTCTTCTGCAATTTATCATCAAACACATGGTTTGGCAGCATTTTAGAATCATTTCCAATGGAAATGATTCTAAAATGTTGCCAAACCATGTTTTTACATAGATAAGACAAATATGACACAACAGTAGACAACAATTTTTGTTTTCCACATTCTAAGGGTTAACTGCCATTGTTTTTAAACAGTCTTTCAATATTTTAGGTCAATGAGGCCATCTCTGACTAAGTGAAGGCAGGATGATCCATTTGACAGATAGCTTGCAGTAGAAAACGCTGAGGCATTTGATGGTCTCAGAGAGTACCGGTATTTATTTGAAGTAAACAAAAGTAATTCAAAGTGCGTGTAATTTAAACGAAATTAGGCCCGTACGCAGGAATTAATTTAGGGGGGTGCGTTATCGATGGCGCGAAGGGCTAAACATTGTTTTTTTGCACATTCACGGACAGACCTCGGCAGATTAACCATTTCACCCCTAAATAACTAGAATGGATTTTGATATGTTAATTTTGCAACCCATTCCAATCATCACAAAATTATTTTCAGACCAGTCCATTTATGAACACGAGGTTTTTTTTGTTCTCAAAATTATGAAAATTACTTGCAAAAAGTGCAGATCCTGATGTCACGAGCCGTCTCATCTGGATCTACACTTTTTGTGCCAATACCACTATACAGGCATGTGGTGTTGAACGGGTTAAGGGGGGTGCGTACGCAACCGTCGCACCCCCTCTGCGTACAGGCATGGAAATGAATGATCAACACCAAAACTGTAAAGCCGTTTAAGTGGTATGTTAGAGCAACACCTACCCTATACAACCGGGGAAATATCTGCGAGGTACTGATCGTGTTTGTGACGGACGATTCATTGATGACGCGGGAGATGTGTTGGGTCCAGATGTCCTCCACCTCGTCACTCTGGATGAGCAGGTAGCGGTAACTCGTCGGGAAGTGCGGGAATGTCACGGACGTCGCACTCGCGCTCAGTTCCCCGATGTCTGGGTCACTGCCGATACTGTTCAGGCTGTGGCTGTGTATGGAATTGTATTATCATCATATTGTTGTCGCATATGTGGCTGTGTCTAGGGACATGTAATATCAACAAATTATAGGGTTATCAGGTAGCAATACTTAGGTCTCTGGTGTTGGAAAAGTTAACCTTTAGGAAAAGAAAAAATGTTTTTCATATTTTGTATTCCTTCTCGATAAAAAGATTTTTCGGCAGCAATTTTGAATCATTTCAATTGGAAAAGATTCTAAATTAATGTTAGTTCATGTTTTTGATGTCAGAGAAAAAAGGACAACCAAAAATAAATAGCAGACGACAAAATTTAATTCAGCATAATTAGGGTTAAACACGTTTTAAAGAACGCTGCCTATTACTTTGCATCATTACACTGATATCATTCGGTGACGTCGTTTGACCAATGAATCGTCAGCGAAAGTAGTTTTGAATCCATTGTGACCTCGACCATGCATATATAAGTCTTCCTTTTATGCATAATGCATATCTGAAACTTGACATGAAATATTCCATGTTAGTTAGAGGGGAAAGGGTTTAGCATAACAAAATAGAGTTAAATATTCCATACTTGGATGCAGACATGTGGCTCATCTTGTGTCTCTCCACGAGGCCGGGGTTCTGTATCACAATGACGCTGCTGGCATACGGTGTGGTGCATTGTGGGACACCCTCCTCTGGCGTTGACGTCACCGACTGCAACAGCGGTAGTTAACGGCTTACTTATATAAAACAATAAACAAGCATTCCGCCACGGAAGCTTAAAACACACGAAAAAGGTCATGGTTGAAGAAACTTTTTTACATAAAAACAGTGTTTCCACAACCATGTGAAGGTCAAAAAGGTCAAAGTTATGTTAACGGCAGCATGAGTGTGTACCAAATGCTTACAAGTATCAAGTGTCCAAATATTGAAGCAATACATCAAGTAATATTAATGTTATACGATGATGAAGAAACTTGTACAAACTTTTTTACGCAAAATATGGCTAAGTGTGTCAGCAAAAATGTGAAGGTAAAAATGGTCAAGGTCAATGACAGCATGGGTGTGTTCCAAAAGCTCGCATGTATCAAGTGTCCAAATATTAAAGCAATCCGTCCAGTAATATTAAACTTATACCATAATGACGAAGCTTGTACAAACTTTTTGACATTTCGGACATGACAATAACGACGACGACGGAAAAAGCGGTGACTATTGTCGTGCCTTTTGCTAAAGCAGGCGGGACAAAAACTATACAAGTGTTACCCCTACTGAAAGGGCCAGCCAGATTTGACATAGGAGGTACCAGTACTCTAGACTTTGAACAGTTTTATTTCCCAATTCTTAGCCTGTATGCCAGGCATTAAATATAAGAATGCAAGTCACAAAAAGTATAACTTGTTTTTTTTTGTTATTTTTCTATGAAAAAATACAAGATCTAAGGAATCTTATTTATAAATAATTATGTATTTACAATTGTCCAATAATAATATCGGGACAATGGCCCGGATTAATAATCAAACCTCGTGGCCAGACAAAGTCTCCTCCTTAAGACTGATGCTCTCTATAGAGCGGCCGTGGTCGGGGTACTCGGCCATCGCGACGTTGGCCAGCTGTTTCAAGTCGGGGGTACTGCCAAACTGGCACCTCGGTGGGGGATGGCCGGGCTCAGGGGACTCCATGTTGAACGAATGGCGCCGGCTGTTGTCAAACTGGGAGAAATAGTCGTGCTCCTGAAATGAAGTGAGATACAAGTCAAAATGGTGACCACATTTTAATAGTAAAATTTGTTAAAACAGTGATCATTTTATTTACTAGGTTAATGGAAATTTATGCTATTGCAGACTAATTGATTGGCTAAACAAGGTACACATATACAATTGTGTAGGACTCGTTCAACATGCACTACGAGGGTGAAAATCTCCCCTAAATGTACAATATCCTGATAAAGTATCGGGTGTGTTATCACAGAGAGGCAGAAGATTTATCTAGACTCGTGAATACATTAATCATATTTGTCCTTGTCAAAAAAAAGAAATTGTATAGTTTTGAGAATTAGGATAGCTTAACCTCAATCTATCAAACTTGTTGATTTTCAGCCTAAGATACAGTGGACCCTCTCTAAACTGGACACCCTGGGTATCGCTTGAGAAACGCTCCATTTTAGGTCGTGTATATGAATGCACAAATATATGTTTAAGTGCTTTTCCATCATGAACATATATGTGGTTGTGACTGGAGAAATGGGGTTATTGAATTTGTGATCAGTGTAGCTCCTGATCAAATAGCACACTTATGTAGTCTGATAACATTCTATATTGTTTAGTAGACCCATGACAGGTGTTTCATTGATGGAATAGTGAACTGTGCAGATCCTGATCAGACTGTGCGGATGCACAAGTTGATCTGGATCTACACTGGTCGCAAACCCATAAGCAGCAACTTAGTATTATTCGCTCCAGATGAGGTGTCAAACTTACGCCATACTCTCCAAGTTCGTTGTCAAGGAAGTCAAAGTTCTTGATTGTCATGATCACCATGTCCTGGCCATTACTGTCGCTCTGTAGGGTGATCACTGCAGGAAGAATAGTGACTGGTTGATTGGTTTGTTGGTTAGTTGATTGGTTGATTGATTGGTTGATTGATTGATTGTTTGCCTGATTTAGTGATTTATTTATCACCATGTCCTGGCTGTTACTGTAGGTATGTAGGGTGATCACAGTAGAGAATAGTGATTAGTTTAGTTTTCAGTTTAAACATAGCTTATTGCATATAAGTGCAATGGGCTTGTGCTATAAGTTCTCACAACATTAGTAACATCCCTTACCCGTTTGATTGTTTGATTTATAGGTTGATTAATTGATTGATTGATTGATTGATTGATTGATTTATTTATTGATTGAATAATCACTACTATGTCCTGGCTGTTATTATCACTCTGTTGGCTGATCACTGTATGGGAATAGTGATTTATCGATTGATTGATTAATTGATTGGTTGATTGATCACCATGTCCTGCCATTGATCAATACATTAATTGATTGGTTGATTGAAGGTGGTAAAGGCAGAATAGCATGTAACATGGTGATATTCAACACATTAGTGTGACCAGTATTAACACCAGAGCTCCAGTTAAGGTGCGTAATTTGGAGTAAATTTCTTATTTCTCCATCAAAAATGGCAAGTTGGGAGTGCTTTAGAATCGTCTCAACGAGACGATTCTAAAGGACTACCAACTTGCCATTTTTGATGAAGAAATAACAAAATTTCACCCAAAGTTGGTCAAATTACGCACCTTAACTGGAGATCTGATTAACACTCTCTTTCCCATGTATTTGTTTAAATATTATTCTATGTATCAAATAATTGGCGTAGACGTTCGGTGTTATCAGTGATACCTTCAGAACCACCTAGATGTGAACTTTGAGGAAATTCTTTTCTTGGAGCACTCTCATTTGTGGATGCCATACAAGGATTGGTTAAAATGGGGTCTTGAAAATATTTTGGATGGTCAAACAAGACGACTGCAACAGTCATATTTGTGACCTTCCTATCATCATAGTCATTTAGTGGCGGCTTTCGGTTTTCATGGAAATGTTTATTTCTCTGACTTTCATTCGTTTTCTACACATAATTAGGGAAATTCTAATAATTTTACACAGTATGCATCTCTGTGACATGGTAGTGTTCACTTCTCATGCAGGCGGCACAGGTTCAATCCCAGACATAGTTTTCACTGTCAGTTTTTTATTAATTAATACATTGTGTGTCTATGACTGACTCAGTTGAGAATAAAATAAATAAATAGTTTGTGTAAAAGTGAGTGTCTTTTCCACAATAACGCAAATGGTTCAACTTACGTGAGCGTGCTGTGGTGTCGGGCAGAGACTCCTCCCCACTCGAGGCTATACTCTGTTGGTGGTCCAGGGTGTCACTCGATTGGCTGAATATCACCTGGAATTACAGTGTAATTGCCTGAATATCACCTGGAATTACAACGTAATTGCCTGAATATCACCTGGAATTACAACATAATTGCCTGAATATGGCCTGGAATTACAATGTAATTGGCTGAATATCACCTGGAATTACAACATAATTGCCTAAATATCACCTGGAATTACAGTGTAATTTGCAGATTGTCATCTGGAATTACAACGTAATGGCCTGAATATCACCTGGAAATACAGCTTATAAGGTACATGTACTTAAATGTTTGCTGGGGAAAGAATCAGAAGCAGGAGCAGGTGTAATAGTCAATTGACCCCCAGCAAACTGTGTGCAATTGCTAAGTTGGATACCTCGAGGTTGGAAGAAATAATTGATACAGCCCAGAGAAAAATAGGTCATATTATTAGAAGTAATCCCCCATTATGTACATGTCAAGTTGACCTAAACAGTAAACGTGAGATAATATTTGCAATGCATGGACGTACACCCTGGTATACTGGACTGCCACTCCCCTCACTAAAGGTAGAAGAATAAAAGGAGCTGTTATAAAGTGTAAAGATCGGCTGGGACGATCAAAAAGGTCAAGGTCATGCCAATGTTACCAATGAATCTGTTACATATATCCACATGTATTAGTTATACAGAATTTATGAAATTATGAATAAACTGTGACAAAATTGTTGACATAAAACTGACTTGTGAAAATAGAAAAGGTGAAAGTCAAGTTACTTGTTGAAAGAGTTCTCGCACATGTCGACATGCATCATAGGTCTGAATATTAACCCTTTCTAACACCATATGCCTGTACAGTGGTATTGGCAAAAAGTGTAGATCCAGATGAGCCGGCTCGTGACGAGCCGTTTCATCAGGATCTGCACTTTTTGCAAGTAATTTCATATTTTTTAGATAAAAACTACCCCCTTTTCATAAATGGACTAGTCTGAAAATCATTTTGTGACGGTTGGATTGGTTGCACAATTAAGATATGAAAATCCATTCCAGTTACTTAGGGGTGAAAGGGTTGAAGCAATCCATCTGGTAATATTGAATGTATGGCTTGATGAAGAAACTCTTACAAATACAGTGGAACCTCTCTAAACCTTGCACCCTGGGAGGTCCCCAGGGTGTCCGGTTTAGAGATGTTCCATTGTAAATCGGACATATGACTATGCCATTGAAGAGGCATTATCATCATAAATATACACCAATGAAACCCATAAAATTAAGGATGCACAGATTGCCTGCGTATCCGTTTTAGAGCGGTTCTACTGTAGGTTGATGCAAATGGCATAGGATGGACGTCATATGAACAGAACACCAAGAGCAAAGCAAAATGCCCCCTTGCTATCTCATAGGTGACATAACTAGAACACACATACACTACAACAGCGTTGATAGAGAAAAAACAGCTTAAGATCATAAAACATTCTAGGTCTAAAAGGATGAATAATCAAAGTGATAGGGTGTCCAATCGAAAAATGAACCACACTTGGTGCATCTAAGAGATCATAGTGAAGCTCCATTCACACTACCAGACCTGTATGCATTTAAATGGTTTAAAATTGTGAGAAACAAAGCAAAATTGCTAACTTCCCTATCTAGCATCTAACACCAATGGCTATTATGTGTGCATTTAAAAGTAAAGAAATGACAATTAAAAATACTTCATACTATGTATGTTTCTTTTCAAAAGCTCTGGAATAATATGAGGACATATATATAGGGTAGGGTAATTGTTTGCAGGTTATTTGAGGGAAACAGCTGGGTTACATTTGCATACAAGATGGGCATTTGGAATTAACAAAGGAGAAATACTCTGAAGATAATTTTTGATCAATCAAAATTATATTTCAGCTGGACATAACACGTGGCTGTGACTGGAGAAATGGGGCTTATGGGTTTTGTGACCAGTGTAGTTCCAGATCAGCCTGTGCGTCCGCAGTCTGATCAGGAACTGCACCATTCACCATTCCATCAATAAAACACCGTCATGCTTCTGCTATTTGATCAGGAACTACACTGGTCACATATCCCATAAGCCCCATTTCTCCAGTCACAGCCACATATTAGATTGCAGTCAAAGCCTTATATTCTAAGTAGGGATGGCATCGAATGGTAAAAATGGTATTCAAATAGTCGATTGGCTATTCAAATATATATTCAAACATTCGGAACCACCCAACCTCTAAATCTCCTCACTATTATGGAATTAATTCGACACTGGTAACACGTCTCAGATAAATTGAGTTCCCACGTGCTTCAAATAATAATCAATTAACTATTTTTTCAAGTGAGTGGAAAATTAGAATTTCTAAGAAATGAAAGCACAATATGTTTTCGAGAGCTGAACAATATTGTGTAAGTGGCAGCTAAAGGCGCAGCGACTATTGCGGGCTCCTACGTATGGTAGAAATGGTGACATAGGCGGTGCTGGAGTAAAAGACAGGTGGAAGACTCGGACCTGCGACACAAAATAAATGCCCAATACAAATAATCCATTCCCCACCCACAGGGTCTCGTACAGGACTATGTGCTATAAAGAACATTAGAGCATAGTACTGTATGATACCAAGTGGGTGGGGTAATGGAATTTCTTATTGGGCAATTTTTGCGTCACAGGTCCGAGTCTTCCTCCTGTGGAGTAAAATAGGACATGTGCGGTCGATGAAAGGCGGTTGGTGAAGATAGTAAAGGTTAGTGAATTTAGAGCAGGTTTACCGAAGTAGGTCTCCCATAGTTATACTGTAATAAACAGCATGATATTTGGCCTGTGACTGGAGAAATTATGACCAGCATCTCCTGATCAAATAGCACACTCCTGTAGCGTGATAACGATCTGGTGGATTGCTCGTTAGAAACATGACGGGCGTTTCACTGTTGGAATGCCAAACAGTGCAGATCCTGATCAGGCAGTGTGGATGCACAGACTATTCAGGATCTACACTGGTCGTAAAACACATAAGCCTCATTTCTCCAGTCACATATAAAGTACAGCTTCTCCACAACAGTCACACATGGAAGGCACAAAACTGGCTGTTGTTGAGAGGTGGCTGTTGTTGAGAGGTGGTTCTTTCAGAGAGATTATTATAGCTATGACTTTATACTATTGGGACATAAACGTGTGTTGTTATAGAACAGAGCTCCAGATAAGGTGCATATTGGCGTATTTTACTTTCTTATTTTAGCTGAATACGCATTGATTATCAACAGTGGGAGTACAAAATACTCACAGCAATTTCAAATTGAGTAGTGGAAATACAATGTACTGTAATAAAGTTGAAAATGTACTTAGTTGAGCTGCAAAAAGCAAACACTGTTTGCTTTTTGCAGATCAACTAAATACATTTTCAACTGTATTACAGTATAAATAAGTGAATAAGTAATAATGCATTCAAATAAGTGAATGGTTAAATTTGATAATTTGTTCCCTATTTGATTATGAAGAAAATCAATAATCCATTTGTATAAATAAAATACGCATTTAATTTGAAATCATGGGGTACAATACTCTTTAGACACAAATCTTATCTGGAGCCCTGATAGAGAGAGGATTAATGTCGAGAGGCAACTGTCCACGGAGTTCTTATCCAAATGTTGAACAGCTATATTTAAGATACACAATTGAATTTTTGTGCAATGCCGGTATCACACACATGTTGGAATGACATCAATTGACGTTCATGACACAGTAATGTTATTTCTGTTTAAACTAGCATGAAATAATGTGCATGCATAATATGAAAGATGCAATATAGAATAAGAAAATGTGGCATGTTGGCACACAAACGCCTTCAGTGGTATAGTAGACAAGCTCAAGGCAAACTTCTTTAATGGACATGCACATGGATGAATACACAGCACAAACACTTTAATGGACATGCACATGGATGAATACACAGCACAAACACTTTAATGGACATGCACATGGATGAATACACAGCACAAACACTTTAATGGACATGCACATGGATGAATACACAGCACAAACACTTTAATGGACATGCACATGGATGAATACACAGCACAAACACTTTAATGGACATGCACATGGATGAATACACAGCACAAACACTTTTTGTCTGCCGGCTCTACCGAAACCGTGGGGCATAAAAATAACTGGCAATAGTTAGTCAATGAAGTACAAACGTTGGCATGCAATAAATCTGGATATTGATAGTCTCAACGTCACATAATAAGACATATGTGGCTGTGACTGGAGAAATTGGGCTTATGGGATTTGTGACCAGTGTAGCTCCTGATCAAATAGCATACTCCTGTATCCTGATCTATAATGATTGTTAGAAGAATGGAAGGTATTTCATTGATGGAATGACAAAAAGTGCTGATCATGATCAGACTGTGCGGATGCACAGGCAGATCTGGATCTACACTGGTTGCATAACTCACAAGCCCAATTTCTCCAGTCACAGCCACATACATAGACGGTGCATACACAGTTTAACAGTAATGGGAACAAACAAGAGTGTAGTAAATGACTTACAGATGGACTCTTGGGGAGACGTTTCTGTCCGTAGCAGGCAAGGAGTTCCGTTAACCTCTCTCGAACCCGGGACTGGAACAAATAGGTCAAACAATACACACGCGAGTTATATCAATTACTATATTAACCGCTATTTGACCAATGTGCGCAACATCATGTTCAATCATAATATACATTAATTGTGTAATAATGAAGAGATAATGACATGTAAACCTACTAGTGTGTCTGTAATATGCGTCTCCATATTACGATATAAGAAGATTTATTTCATAATTCACGTCATCAAATGTTACGATGTTATCACATTGAACATAACATTTCTTATCTGCCATGGTGGTGCAGCTTTGTACTGCACTGGCACAAATAGGGCAAAACAATTACAAACACATGTACGAGGGTTGTTCAAAATGTACTCAAATTTGTACTACAGAGCTGATTGATGAAACTTAATTCTGTGTTGCATAAGGAACTAGAAATGTGGCCTGTCGGCACACGAATGCCCCCGCTGGCAGCCAAAGAAAACAAGGCATATTTGATTTATGTTTTATGGTTTTGAACGCACCAAATCTGTGACCTTGACCCTGGGCTTAGCAGGGGCGGGACAAATGTTGATTTGTCACAGGGCGGTAGAGGACCATTGGAGCAATGCGTGTGTGAAATATGAAGCAGATCCGAGCAAGGAAACAGAAATTATAAGCCATTTACCCGAGCGGTAAGGTTTCGGGACATACGGACGTACGGACGCCGGTAACACTATATGCCCCCCTCACCATTTGGTGGCCGGGGCATAAAAATAAAACAATGGCACATCATTTGCATCTCGATGTAGATGCAGATGGTACCATACTAAAAATATAGGTGCCTGGTGGCTATGTCCCTTTTATTGAAAGGAGGGTGGCAATGTGGTCTGGTATATCAATCTCAAGTAGAAATTTAGTGGACAAAATCTAGGCATGAACTAGTAACAAAGTTCCATAACACGACTAATCAAACGTGCTTCAAAACCAAATTAAATATGTGGGTCGATGAGGTAAACAGTTGTAGTGGTGTAGATGTTGCCTATTTTGAAAACAAATAATATCCATGCTCTGCTTTATTGAATGAGTGCTCACCCGAGTGACGTTGACGTAAGGCCAAAATTGCACCACCTACTCATGACTGTACTCGTTCAATAAGTGATTATGTAAGAACTGTATGTCGAATTGACTGATAATTTACACATTTAACATGCAATATATTGCAGACATATATCTCGAAATATGAACATTGTATGTATGAACATTTAAAAGCTACAGCCTCCTTATCGGAACTTTTTGAATTCCCCTCGTACATGAAAGATATGGGTCATGATCTGATATAACTTGGCTTATATAACTTTGCAGCATATGAAAACCCAGACCATATATATCCAGTGACTGAGGAAAATACTTTGAGTTAATGACAGTTTGAGTTACTATATAGGAAAACACGTACTTTGGACCAAGAATTTGAGTTATCAGTAGTTTAAGTCTCCGAGTCATAAGAGAGTTTGAGGTAATGAGTGTAGACTATATACTCTTGTTAACTAAATCTCTCATCAACTCAAAGTATTTTCCTAAGTCCCCTGGACTTTGAGTAAATGAGTGTAGACTGTATATATGTATATGACGTCAATATCAATATGTACCTGTGAAGTTTGCGGTTTGCGCCAGCATGAGTCCACCTCGTTGTTGGACGAGCCTTTACGACTGAGTGACGACTGGTTGCTGGGGATACTGGTCGACTCCTCCTTCGCAGCCCCGTGGATGTCAGGGTTCAGGTGGTGTCGACCAATCACAGCCGTCCCCGATAGATCCACAGAGAAGTCCAACGTTCGGCCTGTAATATCATTGTGAAATAAGGTTTTCTTTGACTGAGAGACGTTCGGCTTGTAATTTAAGGCTGTGAGAAATGGGGCTTATGAGATTTGTTACCAGTGTACCTCCTGATCAAGCATCACACTCCTGTAGCCTGACACTTGTCTATATTTATTGTTAGAAGCATGGCAGGTGTTTCATTGGTGGAATGGCGAAAGTGTAGATCCTGATCTGGATCTACACCGGTCATAAAGCCTGTAAGCCCTATTTCTCCAGTCACAGCCACATGTCATGTTGAAATAGGGTTTTCTGACAGAAAAACTGAGCCATTACTCATCAATGGTGTCTCCTACCATAGCCGCAACAATAGATACACAGACCAGTCTTTTGATATCAAGTTTATCAGGCAAGGCTAGGAAACGCGTAGGAATTCCGAATTCTATTTATCAGGTAACATAGAAGTCTAATTTTCGGCCAGTAAATGTGACTGTGACTGGAGAAATTGGGCAAAAGGCTTTTGTGCCCAGTTCAAATCCACATCTGCTATGGCCCTCCAGCAGTCTGATAAGTATCCATACTGTTGGGTTAAGAGCAATGTATGGTTCATTGATCAGGGCCTACACTGTTTGCTATTCAGCTGGGGCAACATTCCTGATGCCTCTACATAATCTACAGATCCACATCAGGCTGCAGGAGTAAGATTAGGTGAAATACCAGTAATAAGTTGTGTCACTGATACAAATACAATCAAATTTGAACTGAAATCACACAGCTTGGCACATGCTCCATCAATGAAACATGTTATTTGTGATAATCAAGAAACATCAGAAAGAAACACATGTACATGTGTGTATAATCGGTTGAATCTTGGCATAATTATCATGGTTATTTGAGACACAAACGAGCGAGAAATGTGTATCATCTGTCAACCTGGTAACTCCTTCTTGTGGCGTACATCCACCTCGGCGAAGGACATGTGGGTGGCATATGTCTGCTCCATGCCACCAGGGGGCGCTGCACTGAGGGTGGACGACCGCGCCACCGTCAACTTCAGGATCTTAATGGCCTCCCGCCAGTGTGGTCCCTGTGGTGGAGGGAGTGATTGGTTGGTATTTGGTTGGTTGGGTTGGGTTGGGTTGGGTTGGTTGGTTGGTTGGTTGGTTGGTTGGTTGGTTGGTTGGTTGGTTGGTTGGTTGGTTGGTTGGTTGGTTGGTTGGTTGGTTGGTTGGTTGGTTGGTGGTTGGTTGGTTGGTTGGTTGGTTGGTTGGTTGGTTGGTTGGTTGGTTGGTTGGTTGGTTGGTTGGTTGGTTGGTTGGTTGGTTGGTTGGTTGGTTGGTTTTGGTTGTCTGTTCAACAAGAAGGACATATACCGACGGGAAGGTATCTGTATGGGTTGAAGCACAGAAAGGTCAGCTCCAAAATTACAATAAAACATTTCAGCACTGAAAGATAGTATTGTGATCTGGTGCCAGGCTTCAGGTAAACAGTCAAGCACTATAACATACTGAATTAAAGTTAAGTCTCAATTTGTACTATCAAAGTCCAGCATCACATTCAAACCACCAGTTAAAATATTGGACCTATTATCAAACAGCTGAAAATGAAGAGATGGACAATTGGATCCATAGTCCTACATACCTCAACATGTTTGGTTATGGTGGTGAAGAGTTCAGAGTTGAGGATGTTGGACGACTAGGTACTCACCTCTATGTAGTGCTACTATAATTCTACATACCTAGACATGTTTGGTTATAGTGTTAAAGAGTTCAGAGTTGAGGACGTTGGACGACTGGGTACTCAGGTTTATATAGTGCTACTATAGTTCTACATACCTCGACATGTTTGGTTATAGTGTTAAAGAGTTCAGAGTTGAGGACGTTGGACGACTGGGTACTCAGGTCTATACAGTGCTACTATAGTTCTACACACCTCAACATGTTTGGTTATAGTGTTAAAGAGTTCAGAGTTGAGGACGTTGGACGACTGGGTACTCAGGTCTATATAGAGCTACTATAGTTCTACACACCTCAACATGTTTGGTTTTATAGTGTTTAAAGAGTTCAGAGTTGAGGACGTTGGACGACTGGGTACTCAGGTCTATATAGAGCTACTATAGTTCTACACACCTCAACATGTTCGGTTATAGTGTTAAGGAGTTCAGAGTTGAGGAGTTGGACGACTGGGAATACTCAGTTTAGATAGTGCTACTATAGTCTACTACCTCGTATGTTTTGGTTATAGTGTTTAATGAGTTCAGAGTTGAGGACGTTGGACGACTGGGGGGTACTCAAGGTCATATAGTGCTAACTAGTTCTACATACCTCGAAACATGTTTGTTTATAGTGTTAAAGAGTTCAGAGTTGAGGACGTTGGGACGACTGGGTGGTACTCAGGTCTATATAGAGCTACTATCGGTTCTACACTCTCAACTATTTGGTTATATGGGGTTAAAGAGTTCAGAGTTCAGACATTTGGGACGACTGGGTACTCAGGTCTATATAGAGCTACTATAGTTCTACACACCTCAACATGTTTGGTTATGGTGTTAAAGAGTTCAGAGTTGAGGACGTTGGACGACTGGGTACTCAGGTCTATATAGAGCTACTATAGTTCTACACACCTCAACATGTTTGGTTATAGTGTTAAAGAGTTCAGAGTTGAGGACATTGGACGACTGGGTACTCAGGTCTATATAGAGCTACTATAGTTCTACACACCTCGACATGTTTGGTTATAGTGTTAAAGAGTTCAGAGCTGAGGACGTTGGACGACTGGGTACTCAGGTCTATATAGAGCTACTATAGTTCTACACACCTCAACATGTTTGGCTATAGTGTTAAAGAGTTCAGAGTTGAGGACATTGGATGACTGGGTACTCAGGTCTATATAGAGCTACTATAGTTCTACATACCTCGACATGTTTGGTTATAGTGTTAAAGAGTTCAGAGTTGAGGATGTTGGATGACTGGGTACTCAGGTCTATATAGAGCTACTATAGTTCTACACACCTCAACATGTTTGATTATGGTGTTAAAGAGTTCAGAGTTGAGGACGTTGGACAACTGGGTACTCAGTCTATATAGAGCTACTATAGTTCACACAACCTCAACATGTTTGATTATGGTGTTAAAGAGTTCAGAGTTCAGGACGTTGGACGACTGGGTACTAGGGTCTAAATAGAGCTACTATAGTTCTACACACCTCAACATGTTTGATTATGGTGTTAAAGAGTTCAGAGTTCAGGACGTTGGACGACTGGGTACTCGGGTATATATAGAGCTACTATAGTTCTACACACCTCAACATGTTTGGTTATGGTGTTAAAGAGTTCAGAGTTGAGGACATTGGACGACTGGGTACTCAGGTCTATATGAGCTACTTATAGTTCTAAAACACATCTCAACATGTTTGGTTATGGTGTTAAAGAGTTCAGAGTTTTGAGGAACGGTTGGACGACTGGGTACTCAGGTCTATATAGAGCTACTATAGTTTTTTCTACACACCTCAACATGTTTGGTTATAGTGTTAAAGAGTTCAGAGTTGAGGACGTTGGATGACTGGGTACTCAGGTCTATATAGAGCTACTATAGTTCTACACACCTCAACATGTTTGGTTATAGTGTTAAAGAGTTCAGAGTTGAGGACGTTGGACGACTGGGTACTCAGGTCTATATAGAGCTACTATAGTTCTACACACTCAACATGTTTGGTTATAGTGGTTTAAAGAGTTCAGAGTTGAGACGTTTTGGACGACTGGGGTACTCAGTCTATATAGAGCTTACTATAGTTCTACACACCTCAACATGTTTGGTTATAGTGTTAAAGAGTTAGAAGTTTGAGGACGTTGGACGACTGGGTACCTCAGGTTATATAAGTGCTACTATATTTTTTACATACCTCGATGATTTTGGTTATAGTGTTAAAGAGTTCAGAGTTGAGGACGTTGGACGACTGGGTACTCAGGTCTATATAGTGCTACTATAGTTCTACATACCTCGACATGTTTGGTTATAGTGTTAAAGAGTTCAGAGTTGAGGACGTTGGACGACTGGGTACTCAGGTCTATACAGTGCTACTCTAGTTCTACACACCTCAAACATGTTTTCGTTATAGTGGATAAAAGAGTTCCAAGATGAGGACGTTGGACGACTGGGTACTCAGGTCTATATAGAGCTACTATAGTTCTACACACCTCAACATGTTTGGTTATGGTGTTAAAGAGTTCAGAGTTCAGGACGTTGGACGACTGGGTACTCAGGTCTATATAGAGCTACTATAGTTCTACACACCTCAACATATTTGGTTATGGTGTTAAAGAGTTCAGAGTTCAGGACATTGGACGACTGGGTACTCAGGTCTATATAGAGCTACTATAGTTCTACACACCTCAACATGTTTGGTTATGGTTTTGTTAAACAGTTCAGAGTTGAGGACGTTGGACGACTGGGTACTCAGGTCTATATAGAGCTACTATAGTTCTACACACCTCAACATGTTTGGTTATAGTGTTAAAGAGTTCAGAGTTGAGGACATTGACGACTGGGTACTCAGGTCTATATAGAGCTACTATAGTTCTACACACCTCGACATGTTTGGTTATAGTGTTAAAGAGTTCAGAGCTGAGGACTTGGACAAAAAAAAAAAGACTGGGTACTCAGGTCTATATAGAGCTACTATAGTTCTACACACCTCAACATGTTTGGCTATAGTGTTAAAGAGTTCAGAGTTGAGGACATTGGATGACTGGGTACTCAGGTCTATATAGAGCTACTATAGTTCTACATACCTCGACATGTTTGTTTATAGTGTTAAAGAGTTCAGAGTTGAGGGAATGTTGATGACTGGTACTCAGGTCTATATAGAGCTACTATAGTTCTACACACCTCAACATGTTTGATTATGGTGTTAAAGAGTTCAGAGTTGAGGACGTTGGACAACTGGGTACTCAGGTCTATATAGAGCCTACTATAGTTCTACACACCTCAAACAATGTTGATTATGTGTTAAAGAAGTTCAGAGTTCAGGACGTTGGACGACTGGGTACTAGGGTTCTAAATGAGCTACTATAGTTCTATCACCACCTCAAATGTTGGATTATGGTGTTAAAGAGTTCACGGAGTTCAAGGGACGCTTGGAGACTGGGTACTCGGGTTTTATATTGTGCTACTATAGTTCTACACACCTTAAAAAGTTTGTTATGGTGTTAAAGAGTTCAGAGTTGAGGACATTGGACGGACTGGGTACTCAGGTCTATTATAGAGCAGTTAGTATAGAGGGAGTCATGATACCACCTAACGGTGGCATCATTTCTCCACCTTATACTACTCCCACCCCACGATAAATCAAAAAACTTGGTTAAACGAGAGAAATTGATCCCACCAAACTCGAATATTTCAAAATGGTGTCATAATACATCATGTTGTTTCACGTCCCAATTGACCAGATAAAACAATAGTCTTAAAAAGGATTTATTTTTGACACAAATTTATGTATTTATTCTAATTAGTATTCTGATTTAAATGCCGTCCTCGCGCAATAGTCTATATTCCAACCCACCATATTTTCATCCTCCGATATAGCTAAATTGATTCCGTAGATCAGCAATTAATTCTACCAGCTTAGTCTACACGTTCACCTGTTGCCACCGGGCAGTCGTAGGTTGCTTATGTCTACAAAAAGAGTTTGGGCACTAACGAATTTTGCAAGGGCATCTGGGGCTTGAAATTGCGGGGGGACACAAGGAAACTATCTACGTTCGCTAGATGCATTCGTAGATAGTCTTTACGCTTAACGTCTTACAACAAGTCTCACACTCCATTATACTGATATATGTTTTATGTTTATATTCCACTTGGTCGTATTAAAAAAAACATATGTTTTATGATCATTTGAAACAGATATATTATTCAGTAGGTTATATAAAGTATATTACAGAAAATATGATAACGTCAGGAAACTAGAGCAGAAATAGAAAGTTTGAGAAGAAAAGCCGAATCTCTAGGATTACTTATTGTAATCGGTTGAGAGTTAGGGGGGTTTGACAAAGCTGATAAATGCCCAATGAATGAGGAGTTTATGAAGCGGTTATTACCGCGCCTATAAAAGAGGGGCATTTAATGAGATATCCAAAGCGGAGGAAGTTGGTAACAGAACTTCAAAAAGAAAGTATTGCGGGGTTAAGCGGCTAGTGTAATCAAACCTTCAAGCACAAATAATTTGTCCCAAATTAGACGGCCCAAAATCCACATATAAGAAAAAAATCTATCGTCTAGCGCGATAGTGGAAAAAGGTGAAGAAATATTGGGGGCTCACGATGAAACATTGGAAAGGTAGAAAATGGAAGACGGTAGGTACATTATCCTTTCGTAACAAACATTAACTTAACGAGTTGAACGCATGTGCCGATTAAACTCGCTCCGTATTTACAACCAATTTTTATTTGAGATATTCATATTCTCTACAAGCTAGAACTTATGGTGGAAATTAAAAATGGAAAAACCTAAAACGATAATATTCACAAAAATTCGTCGGTAGTAGGAACCATATCATCAATGAAAACCGTTAAAAATGGCTGTCAGATAAGGAGCAAACATGAGATAATGTCGATAAAATAGACAGACGAATACAAAGTTGGAAGTTTGTAAGAATGGCGTAGAGAGTTTTCGTTAAAGCTAATACAGGGTAGTAGGGGAATAGATTTGGGGATACAATCCAAGAATGCGGCAGCGAGGAGAACTTCAGTAATGGCTGAAGAATAAAAAAGGTATGTATTCTTTAGATAATTATAATGACGACCTTTGTCTGATTCAGGTGTCTAGCTTAGCATATGACAGATAAAGACCGGACAGATGTACAGAAAAGGCGGAAAGAACTTAGTAAGCAATATTTTATGTAGTAATGTAGTTTCACCAATTCTTTTTCAGAATCTGAAAAAAAAGGATGAAGAGTTTTTTAAAAACTCGGTTATAGAAGTATATCAACCCACCGAATGTAAAGTATGGTGGTTTTGAAAAAATGGTAAACCAGCACACTATAAGGCAAGTAGGGGTAATAAACTAATGATCAATAGGACTGTTTAATAATCCGCATTTCTGATAAAAACCTTAAAAACCTATCTAAAATTTACGCCTGCGATAATTGCAAACAGAAATTCACGAAAGCGAGTATATGAAGAGGACACGGACCAAAATGTATGAAAGGTGAGACAAAATAGTATGTGAATGGTATTCATTTAGGGAGCGCCCGCGTTCGTCTGTTCGAGAAAGCGTTTTACCCAAAAGGTCTCTAAAAGTTATGGGGCGAATCGATTGGATGTATTCTGTGGAAACAGCTGGGAGGAATTCACATTCACACGAACAGTGAGGACACGGAGGGTGATAGATGGATTTTAGGAGCTCCGGTAAGATGGATACTGTCAGAAAACCTATACCGTATCTCAATAATCACGGCTGTTACTGGCCGGGTGTGAGAATTCATGCAAAGCATAAAAGAAGAACGCGCATCCACAATGAGAAGAGATAAAGTTATTAGAAAAGAAATAGAATTCAACCTAGTAGTTATGTGGGAATTGACGATATTCCAAAGGAACGGGTAAAGATATAAAGATCGGTTGTGACACTACTCTTGTATCCTAATCAGATAGTATTCGGATTTTGAGGCGTATCTCCAGCCAGAAGTTGAATACTACCGGGTAATAGTTTTGTGTGACGATGTGAGCACGTTCGGCAAGCGTTAGTATATAGCGAGATAATTTCTCAGGAAAACTGTAATATATTTTGTGATAAAGATTCGCAAAACTTATATAGAAAAAATTCGTAGAAGATTTGAAAGTTCGGGAAAAAGCTATAAGAGAAGAAGTGTGGTAAAGATATAAGTTTAATACGAATATTTAAGTAAAAAAACCAAAATCGCCAAGATCGAACGTGGATAGAGCAAGTACCGGTTATATGGTTTAAACAGCAAGTAAGTACGATATAAACTTAATAAAAGAAATACCAAGTAGGACGAAATCTGACATCAACACACAAAGACAAGGTAATGGTCGGGGGAAAACGTTTGCTAACTCAACAATATTTCTATTTACTCCAGAATTTCGTTTTTCTTGATGTAATACTTTATTAGGACCTGGTGTAAGTTTGATAGTTGGATAAAAGCCTACCGACTGCAAAGGACAGAAAATCACTATCCTTATGAGTGGTTCTCGCTTTCTCCAGACAAACTGATACCCAGGACTACCGATATAGAGAATTGGTTTTCCAAATATCTGGGACAATAGTTAATAGATGAAACAGAATTAAGTAAATGGTCGTAGGAATTTTCGCGAAGAAAATAATATGAAAACTGTTCAGAGATTGGTTGAAATATTATAACGATTTTAGATGTAGCACGTTCCTAGAAGCGGTTGTGGAAAAAAGTGTGTGAAATTTTATAAACACAGAGGTGAGGTTATTTTCACAGGATGCAGGTAACACTACCTGGAGTGCTATACAATATTATTGAGAGGAACCATTTAAAGAAAAAAAATCTTCAAAAGACGATTATACCGAGAGGATGCCTTATGCACCAAAAGA
Source organism: Conchocele bisecta (assembly GCA_029237695.1). Lineage (NCBI taxonomy): Eukaryota > Metazoa > Mollusca > Bivalvia > Lucinida > Thyasiridae > Conchocele > Conchocele bisecta. Next base: position 2,272,037 of record CM055274.1, on the reverse strand, counting down.
AGAAACATACGAATGATGAGTAGCTCTAGTTGAGTAGGTCCATCAATAGTATTTACACGCTATGCAGAAGCGGTGGTTTCCAATAATATCAAATGAAAGTAACAAACCTTGCAGGCTGTTTTTGGGGTACGATTGCAAACGCGTTATATTTACCTAGTTAAATAAAGAGATGCCGTTGTGGCGAGAGAAAACTATAACATTAGATACCCAACATTAACCTAGAATTTATTTAAAAAGTTTTGTAAAAGAGTTTTATCTGGAGACTGGTTTGGGTTTAGCGGTGGTGGATATAGAAGTTCCACACAACTTAACACATAAGTTTTCTGAAATGTCCCTCCAATAATTATAAACAGAGAAGTATGAGGTTGCTGAAGTTCCCACACACATGTTTAAAATATTTGGAAGATCCTGGAGAACTAGAGGAAATGGAAGAAATTGGTGGGATCTATGACGCCACTAAAGTATTGCTGTAGCGCCACTGTTGTAAAATGGTATTTAAAACACGGCCCTAGAAATAACGGGAGTTCATCGTGTTATAGATTTATATTAGTGGTAAACCCTTCGAATGGTTCGCAAAAGAAGTTACAGCCGCAACGACGAACAGGGCGAGTAGAAACCAAATAAGAAAACAGTAGCCGAAAATAATGATATATTAGGAAACTCTGTTGTGGAATGATGATGGCAACGGAGAGACATTTAAATACGACATATACACAAGACGAAACTGTCGTTGACAAAGCGTAAGGATCTCATTCTTTAGATTGATTTGGAAGAGATAGGAGGATGCGTACGAAATATTTCCCGAAAAAACCGGTGTGGCATTAAAGGACCATTCCATTGTGGAATAGCGGTTTAACAAATAGCTAAATTGAGGAATGTTGGACATTTACTACGAATTTCTAAGGATAAATACATAAAAAAGAGAAGACTTTGAACTTACTCCCGAAGGATACAGGATAGTATGTACTATAGGAGTTGTGGGAAAAAAACGAAATACCCCCCCCCCCTCCCCCCCCCCCCCCCCCCCCCCCATAGCCCGGCAAATGCAATCCCCCCCCCCATCCGCGAACCACCCCCCCCCCAAACTTAACCTAGCCCCCCACCCCTCCCCCCCCTCTTTATGAAAAGAAAAAAAAAAGAAATGGTTGGTTGGGATAAATGGAGCGAAAGAGAGCGGACTTTTCAAAATGGATTTAGCGGGGGATAGGGCGATAGCGTATCTAGTAAGTGTTATTTCTGTAGAAAAAATTATTTCACTAAAGATAATGTTGGAACAAATTAAAATTAATAAAACTCTGCGAAAGGGAATTGTCCAAGAGAACTAACATTTAAATTGGGTAGATATAACATGAGAGTACCTAAGTGTGAAAAACTACAGACGAATGGAAAACACATTATGATGTAGCGCAAAATAGTGGATTTAATATGAAAGACGGCGTTTATGAAACGTACTGTCAACAAAAAATTAGACTCTCGCATACTACGATAAAAGACGCGTGTTACCAGACGGAATACTTACCGAACATCTCAAAGTATCTTACGATCCAGGGGGTAGGCTGGGTGGTCCAGAAGGCACATAAGAAGTTCTTCGCGAAACAAAAACCGCGAGATGGACTATCAGTCAACTAATTGAAGCACGGGTCATCAGGTTTGGGAATAGAGCGATCCGCATGATATACATTCATTGGACACACTGGATCAGTCGCGCGGGCGGGCTGCCACCTTCGAGCTCTCCAGTGTTGATAGAGGTATCGGACGTCAATATCTGATGGAATAGTCGCTGCTCCTCTAAACCAAAGGCGTCGCACCGTAGCGATGACGGCAGAGGGCTTTGCTCGTCACCCTTTTAACACTTGGTAGATCTACTGGCTTCTTACCTTTCAATCTCGGTCACCTCTCCGTTCAGTTGGAGACACGGCGGGCAGTCTGGCCTCCACCGGTCGATCGCGAATGAGGGTCTACTAGTTCTTGAGCGTAATTTGGTGTACCGAACAGTCTCTCAGCCGGGTGTCGATTGAAGCGATCCACGATCCCTGGTCCCGGTGATGATTGACGCGGCCGCGTCTGATATAAACTTTATGCCTTAGACACTGATGGTGAGACCGCGCCCATGAACTCGCGGGGCGGGATCGACCTGGAGAGATTCGGCCATTTGACGAGGACTCGCTCTTATATATTCGGGAAAGAGCCTCGGACACTTCTTTAGACTTTTAGTGGCCAACGGCTCAGCCCCTTGTAACGACTCGCTGTCAAAGATTTCAGTGCGTACTTGTACGTTTTGCGACCGACGCGATCTGTGGGGAGAAACAGGAGATCCGCTTGGTGAATTGGTTCGGCACCGGAACGTCGAATTTTGGGCGCGGACTATTGTGAGGCCTGCGGGGTAAATAGATCTGCCAGATGGCCTGCTTCATGAGCATTCCTTGACAGCGTTTTTTTCTGACAAACCTTGGTCGCCGCCGCCGAGGTTCTTGATGGCGCCGCGGTTCCCTTCCAGTAGCGCGTGGACTATAGTATGTATTCGACAGCTTGCGCGTTTAGTTGGTAATCAAGTTGCGCGTGTTCATCGGTATGCGAAGTATCTAAATATATCGGACAATCTCCAACATGCCCTCGCCAGTTCAGTCCGGTGGTAAATAATAAACCTTTGTTGGAAGTACAAATTGCGATTGTCGATGAGCCCCAATCGCGTTTGGGTTGGAACAGGAGAGGGGAAATCTAATTCATCCAATTCTCTCCAGGATTGGGGAGGAATCTAAACATCCGCTTTGCGAAAAGGGTGGCGCCTTTTCGTCCTCGAGACATCTCGGGCCAGACGAATCATACTCTTTGCAACAGGTAACGATGTTTTGTGCGGGACAGTGTAGCCTACATCAAATCCATAGCGTTATAAAGTTCGTCAACTAAATCGTTTATTATATATATTTATTATTTATAAAAAAAAATGTTTAATTAATTTAATTTAAAATCTCGATGAATATAATAGCCGGCGAGACCACCACACCTTCCCACGAATGGTTGATCGCGATCTCGCGGTCCTTTTGGGGCTCTGACGGTACATAGAAATCTGAAAGTTGGGGCTGGGATCCATTGGATCGGACTTTTGTTATGCGGGTATATGCCCCAAGCGCGTACTCGCGTTGGCTTCTTCAAACGTTCTGAAAAGTTTGCGCGGCGTGATTTTGCGGCGAAGCTCTTCATTGACCCAGTTCCAGATGGCGCGGTTCAGTTTTTCATCGACAATGTTCCTTTGCGCTATTGGAGTTGTTCTACAGCTAAATCATGAGCTTACGCTCCTCTTCCAGTTCGAGCTTTTCTTTTTAGAGAATATAAAGTTGCTACGCTGAACGCCAATGCGAGTATACAGCGACCACCTATATTACTGCGATTGAAGCCTTTATTTCTTATATTAACTGGTTGAATCCAGCTTTAATAGATAATTCGGGTCCAAACATGCCGGTCCGCTACATTCTAAGGCGCGAGCCCTACGTCTCTCACAGTAAAGTCCAATTTGGGAGGGTTCCTCCTAGGGCCATCTTTGAGAGGTTCGTGCATACCCGATTACTGAAACCGATATCACACGGGGCCGTGATTAAAGCGCATTCACTAACATTTTACCTTTCTTGTTCAGCCATTGTTATATTATTTGCTATTACAAATGGGTCGCGAGCAATGTTAATGGGGCGCATCCAAAAATTCAACATTGTTGATGATTGGTGTTTCGTAACTTTCTTTGACCACTGGCTGGTTGTTTTTTGGGGTATTTCCAAACGCACAGGGCTCAACAAACTGCCAGACCACCACCAAACAACCCAACTCCAATTCACGAATTTGGGTTCAATCGGACCTCGCCAACTTCCAACGGTTTAGTTGGGATAGGTGTTGAGTGTGCTTCCAATTCGTGGAATTGGGGGGCTGTTGTTTGTACTAACTCCTGTATTCAGAATGTTTTGCTGTCTCCGTCCCAGATTGCAACCCCAATCTCGATTGGAGTTTAGCCTCTCGAAGCTCGCGCGAGTATTTTATCTTGTTTAACTTTTCGGGTGGCAGCGCCGCCGCCCTGCTGCCTGTTTTTTGGGATTTTTTAATGCGGTATGTCATCCAGTGGCGGAGCTACACTCTGGTTCGATTGTGTTGGAGCTATCTGGTTCAACTCCGTCACTCCTCGTGGGGTGTGTCTTGTGTATATTTATAATATTAATATTAGAGCTTATAGTTCGTGGGCATATATGTCAAAAATTGACAGTGTTCTACCCGTGGTCACGCGGTTGTTAGTGGAGCTAGAATATTCCAAACTTGTGTGATAACTTGCGCCGCATGACGTTCTAGAGTGTGTCTATAAAAGGGTCGTAGTCTCTAGATCATCAATCAACCCCGCAGTGTTTGGTATAGGGAGAAGTCTACTAACGGCGGTAGCGTACAAATGAATAGCCGCCGATCCAAGAGTTTTTGTCATCTCTGCTCCCAATTTGGATTCGTATCGCGCCCATACTTTTATCGATATCCGCATCTGAACTCTTATCACCTGAAACTGAGAGAGACGACTACCGAGATAATGCTTCCCGATTGTCCCAGCAACCAGCGCAGCTAGCCGCTCTCGTCGGCGCGCATTTTCATTTTCATTCGGAGTAGTCGTTGCACTCAACCCAATACCAACCCCGATTTCCCGATTGCTCTGTCGGAATCATTATTGTTGGCGGAGTCGGAGTTGAAGGTTTCTGTCTATTAGCTGTCCGAGAAGTTCGCGCAGTTCATTTTTCTTTAAATTAATTTAAACTATTCTACAAGTCTCATCAATTTAACATATTTATTTATTACAAAATAATAATGCGCACACCGATACTTATGATCACCATTTGCTCGCTAACAAAGCTCGCAGCCGAGAAGCACAAATGTTAACATTGTCAGTTATTTGTTCAGTATTTGTTCGCATTTGTTCAGCATTTGTTCGCATGTCTATTCAGCAGTTGTTTCAGATTAATCAGCATTTGTCAGCATTATTCAGCATTTGTTCAGCAATTGCTAAGCATTGCAATAGCTTATTACTTTGCAATTTTCCTAATTTTCAATTTTCCTATTTTTTCAAAATTATTTAATTATTAAATAAATCGTTAGTTAGATTTAGTTGTAACTTTATAAGCAGTTGGTTGATCAGTCTTTAGCAGAAGCTTTGCGTTGGGACCGTGCTTAGTTTTCGAAAGTATCTGTCGAACCTCAGGCGCTCCTCGCGCGTTGGCGATAACGTCATTCTCTCGAAGACAGTCATCGAATGATGTCTCCTGGTACCTTGCAGTGAAAGAGGGGACCCCTTTCGTTTTGCTCGCGCTGATCTTGAGGACGGCGTTGTATTTTTGAGTGGATTTCCATCACGCTTTCCCCTTTAGCATGGCGCCAGAAAATGCAGAGCTCGGAGAGCATGTCCTATCTTTTGAGTCATCGCGCCTTGGCTGAGCAATCGTTCAATCAGTATAGGGTGGGCTCGCCCTGAAATAATTGGTATAACCACGCAACCAATCGTTGAAGCTTAATCACCGGGAGTCAATAACGTATACCTCCGGGTCGGTCCATATCCACGGGCACGCTGATAAGTATCGTTGTTGCCGCACAGGTGGGACATAGGATCACAGTTGACGAAAAGGGCATCGCGGTCGGATCCCTCGAGTAAGTTGAGGATGAAAAAAACCGTTTTTCCAATCTGTCATGCCCACATATTATGGCGGTGTGAGCATCTCCAACGTCGAATGGTATTGATTGCTAGACTTCTTAATTTTTTCAAAATTATGTATTAATAAATCGTTAGATGATTTCTTAATTTTTTCAAAATTATGTATTAATAAATCGTTTAGATTTAGTAGATCGCTGATACGTATCGACCATCTTCGATGTTGAGTTGTGCGTCTGTAATTATATATAAGTACTCGTTACAATGGCCCGGCTACCGTCGCCTCTTTGGTTATCTGGATCGTCACACCCTCACTAGCGTTCTCAACTTGCGTTCCGCCTACCGTGGTATTGGTCATCGTCGCTTGGCCGATGTTCTAGCCATAACGCGTATTGGATTCAGGAAAACTCCGCGGATGGGAGGTCGTACGGCCCGAGAGATGCAGGTCTTTAGCAAGACTGACTGCAACCTCCGGAGAGCGCTTAGATCCGGCAGCAAAGACTGCATTTCTTAACTTCATCCACTGTTGGTAGCGCGCGATGAACCGCGCTGTAGAGTTGATTGGGGACTCCCTCGATCGTCACTCTACCTTGTGATTTGGGGTTATAGAATTCTGTCGGTTTTTCTGACCGAACGCGAAACCGAGCATCCTCCGAACAAACATCGATACCTTTCATCGAGCGGAGCGGGTTACGTTGACGTTAATTTTCACAATGTGTCGCTTTTGTTTTTCGGCATCTTGCGAAGGCGAAGAAACTCGGTCGTAAAGTATGGCACAACGGCCCGGCGTTTTGGGTTCTGATCAATCACGCTAGTTCGGGCCATCGTGACCATGTCGTTTACTCAGCGAAACATTATGATCTATACGTGATTACTGGGTCGGTGGCTATGATAACTCGGCCGTAGTCGTTTGAACAGTAGTTCGTATTCGTGGCGGTCAGCCAAAGCACTTGATAGTAGGGCAAGTGACTCTCCAGCTACTCAATGTCGAGCGGGATGTCGAAGCGGTTGCGTAAGCGCCCGCGGACCGCGTTGTCACTCGCGTTGTTATCTGCCTTGTTAGCAGCCCCATATTCTAAGTTTGGTTACGTTCTTATTTTTGCTGGTGTCAATACCTTGATAGACAGCGTTTTCAAGACTCGTGTGACGTCTTCCACAGGTCCTGATAGCCCCAATTGGTAGACGTCGCTGTCATCGATTCGACAATCACTCATTACCAGAATTCTTTATCAATTAGTCTTCTTGACTATGGCGCGACCCAATGTTCTGAACGACGGTTCGGTCCGCGTCCGTCGTCAGTTAGCGAAATAGTGGAAGCGAGGCGTAACAGTTACCCGGAACAATGACGTGTTAGCTCCGATGTTGGGAAGAGAATAAGAGATGCTGGTTCTGGGCGATCGTCGATGGGTTTGTTGTAATAACGACATCTGTCTCACGCCTTTTGCCCCGAGGGGATCACGCAGTCTGCGGTATTGGATTGAGTTTGCACCGTATTGACTCGAAAGACATTAATTAATTTTTTCAAAATTATTGAAACTATTAAACCGTATGGTTTTTCTTTAATACATAATTCATTATAAGAAAATTATAAATATGGCTGATTACGATGTTGAATGGATGAAATCGGCAAGACGGATTTACCTCGATGGTGATGATAATTTCGAGGATTCCCTCGAGACTCCAGTTCCAATCAATCACAATTGGGTGGCGCTACTACTAGTCAAAGTCGGGAATTACTTCGAGGGAGCTGTAAACGATCTACTACATACAGTTTGGCAGAAAAAGGTCTTGGTCCCTCTGTCAGGTCGCGACTACTCCAAGTTCAAATTGGATTTAATGAACGGAGTTAGATTGCGACTAAGAGCAGCACTAAATCTCCAATTAGTCAACACGAGGACCGGAAAACCCCTTATCGCTAACACCTTTGCAGGAAACCGGCGCGGGTGGCCACTCATTAAGGGACGAACTAGGATTCACGGATGGGAAGAGGGGTAAAACAATTATACCGGGCCCGCGACGTTAGAGGCCCTCAGTCTACCGACGTAACTTATAGCGAAGACGGCACCGCGATTAGAAACGGTCGAGTCAGCGAGGTCCCTCAAATAGCCCCGATTATTACACGGATGGAGACCACTTCAGCGTCCAATCACAAATTGGAAAAATACTCAACGATGGACCCACCGTTACCTCTTCGAGAATCCGTGGACTCGGATAAGGCTCTACAAACTGGTCGGGGCGAAACTGGTCCTTACTCTCCAAAACTCACGGCGCTGGAATGAACATATCGCGCTAGAAGAAAGAAAAACTGGAGGAAGCCGGTGACGATAGAGAATCTACGAGTCGGAATATCTAACAAACTCCTGCTGGTCTTTGCGGGGATGAAAGAGAAGCTCGTTTGGAGGCCGCCTCGGCTAAACCGTGAGGCTCTCCGCACACAAATAAGTCGGATCCGCGAATCAATCTCGAGGGTTCCTGCACGAGGAGACGGACACTCGTACGTGAGCGTCTCGCACTCTGTTCAGAGAGCAGGGACGTCACGATAGCAAGATCATCGTTGCTATCGGGCAGGACTATATCGACCCATAGTTCTAACTTATCACTGGTGGTGCGGCGCCACCACCGCTCCAGCACCAGCACCAGCACCTCGCTCCATCCGGTGGAGTCAAGGAGTGAGATAAAAAAACAAACTAAAAGCCCTCGCCAGTTTCTGCTAAATTAGCTGAGAAGGCGGTGCCGCCACTCCTGGAATGATCGGAAGTATGTTTCTTACTTGCTATTATATTACTCAAAAACGGCGGATGGTAGCCAAAAATACTGGCTTGAATCGTGGAATCGCCGGTCTCTATTATTCTCTGTCAGTGATTTCCTACAAACCAAAGCGTAAATAATCGATCGCCACGGAGGGCGATGTCGAGACGCCCCAATTTCTTCCTCCTCGTGTGTTGTGCTTCCAATTTCAACATTGTTGAGATTGGTGTTTCTCCAATCGCGAATTGGTCTGTTGATGAACTCGATGTGCATCCATTTACGATTGGGGCGGTACTGGGTGTCGATTTCGAATTGGGGGAGGTGTATCCATTTTGTGTTTTGTTTATGAAATCGGTTCCACTGTGGGGGTGTCGCTTGATGTATTGTGTTCACGTTACCGTTTTGTGGCCGATTTTTGATCGGCGGTGCGTTACGGATAGATTATTTGTAACCGTCAACCGGGTGTCTGCGTAGTATCATATGGCTCGGCGCCATATAAAGCCCATTCCAAATACATAGTCTACTGGGGTGATGGCATTCTGAAAACGTCTTGTTAACTTCTGGATCGCCTTCTCCAGGCCACCCTAGTGAGGATGGGTCCTCTACAAGTGCCCAAAAATGGTTTTTTGTGCTTCAAAACGCTGTTCCCATGCCCAGATAGAACTGCGGTTTTGTTTTATTTATGTGCAGCCGAGGAATGGCCAGGACGTTACGTGCGATGGAGTCTTGACGCGAGTAACCCGGCCTGCGTGAACCCTAGAACCCGTATCTAACATAAATGTACCCCACGCGTTTCTGAACCTCAGCCAGCCTGCTGTATGTAATCGACGCGTGAGCAGTTTCGGAGGTAACATTTTACAAAGAAAACACGCCACAGTGTCGACCTCCAGGACACCTTCCGTCCCGAAAGTCATAGTACGCGGGGTCAAACTTCCCGGCGTTCCGACTGACGATGTGTGGTCACCGGAGTGGATCGTGTCTAAAATCAGTCTGTGTCCAATTCCCGGGACTGGCCGTGAATGAGAACGTCCCGAGGCCGGTGCTGGTAGGAAATGCTTCTGTCTCAGTCCGCGTCTTTATGGAAACGTTATAATTCGGTTACACAGTTCTTTCAAGGCCTAGGTTATATGTGTTGGAAATGGGATCCCAGGCGTCGTCTTGGAGGTAGTGAATACTAGTTCGTTTGAGAATCCCCTAATAAGATATATACACGTGAAAGTTGTAGACACTTCGGAGCATGGACATTCTTGGATGTCAGATGGTCTTTATTTGGAAACTCCACACCGGTGTTGCGCTCCATACAGCGAAATTTATTTGGTTCTGCAAAACTGCATCGGTGTTGCTTCCAGCCGTTTACCACACGCCCATCGTTGTTATCTGGGCAACCTATATTGTTCAAAGATGTTAGGGAAGGTTGGTGGCAAAGCCATCTGTCCGGTCCTAAACCGTTACGGTTTGGGTGTATAGGCGGTTAAACACGTCTTTTTGTGTGTAATTTACCTCCGACCGCGTTTATTTACATTAGAGTTTAAAACTAAAAGTTTGGTATCCATTGAAAGATTTATTATGTTTGTACTATAAACTAATTGTTCAAAAAGGGAGTTGTGAACTTCAAAATTAATAGGACAACTGCTGCGGAAAAACGCCGGGTAGGCCCTTAGATCAATCAACCTTCACGGTTGGATGGCAGAATGTGGGGAAGATGCGAATGGTTTTATATGTGAAGGATGGACTACAATTAGAAGTAAAGCTGCCTCACGGACTGTGGGGAATAAGACAGCTCAAAGATTTTGTCAACTCAGAGCTTGACGTTATATAATCAACCCCCAGTATCGGATGCTACCGGGCTCGCAACAATGACCATCAGCAGGATAATAAGGTAGTGGTCTCCCCGGGGTTGTGTATTCAAACTCGGTTTTAGAGAGACATACTCCTCAACAAAGGTAGTGTTTACCCCGGGTGGAGTACGTCGGTGATTAAAAAGGTGGACTTCACCTTCACGAAAACTCTCAGGGGGCACCTGGATCGGGGTGAAACATGTACACACGATAGGTCGGATCCCCCAGCACATTACTGAAAACTGTGCCCGCCAGCGATTGTTTTCTATGCAAGACTGGTAACGTTAGACTTCCCACAACCAGGATGAAAGTTTTGGAATCGGGGACACATCCACGAGTTGATGGATTTATATTCTTGATGATAAAGGGCGAGAGTTATTGAAGATCGATTACCCGATTTGCGGTCGTCCTAGAAATTTCAAATTAATTAATTTTAAGAAAATTAGAATTAAACGCATGTTCGTAGTATATATTATCAAATTATGAGTATTATACGGACCAGGAGTTCTTCGATTGTGGTGACAAATTCAAAATAAATTGGAACCCTGCAGAGGGGGATTCATCCCGACAGAGGGCAACTTTTTAACTACCCAAAAAACAAAGGCCTCTTGATTAATAGAAACTATATCGAGGGCCTCGGACGAATTCACCAAGAGTATACTATCACAAACTTAGAGAGATCATGCCTTGTTGTGAATACACAAAGTCGTGAAGAAAGAAACGGCATACGGACTAAAACGAATAGGTAAAAAAATTAACCAAATATATGAAAAGAGACCCGGTAGGGGATTGATAAAGTCCGAGAAGACCCGTTAAGGCTGAAATTACGGAGGTTTATGATGCGTTGGCTTAGAAGACTCTCTCAGCAACAGAAGCTACCACTTGCTGAATTAGACGGGAAACTAATCGATTTCGAAATGAGGCCACGTCGGGTATTGAGGAAAGCACGAGGATGACTCACCAGGCGGAACCTATGAGGCCTTATGAGGTGTTGCGCTCAGAGGACTCTCTCATCAGAGAAGGCGGGCACTACTGAACTAGATAATAAAAATAACCAAATTTCGAAAGAGGACCAGGTCGGGTATTGATAAAGTCCGAGAAGACCCACCAGTTACCCTGAGAGGCCATTGCGGAGGCTTATGATGCGTTGCGCTTAGAGAACTCTCACAGTAAAGAATCGACACTTACCGAACTAGATGAAAAAATAGCCGAATTTATAAAAGAGACCAGGTCTGGGGTTGAGGGGGAGGGGGTCCGAGAAGACCACAAAGAGGCCATTGCGGAGGCTTATGGGGCGTTACGCTCAGAGAACTCTCTCAACAGAGAAGCGGCACTTACTGACCTATATGAAAAAATAACCGAATTTAAAAAAGAGACCCGGTTAGGATCTTGATAGAGTCCGAACGGGTATTGAGAAAGCCCGAAAAGACCACCAGGCGGACATTACGGAGGCTTATAGGGTGTTGCGCTCAGAGGACTCTCCCAACGAGAAGCATCACTTACTGAACTAGGAGAAAAAATAACAGAATTTCGGGAAGAGACCCGAACGGTTATTGAGAAAGTCCGAGAAGACCACCAGCGCCCTTACGGAGGCTTATAGGGTGTTGCGCTCAGAGGATCGGACGGGGATTGCGGGATTAGGAACCCGAGTGGTTGAATCTATCCGCGCCATTGATGAATCACTTGTTGCGGTTGATGATAAAGTAAATCGAGTTCGTACTGAGGCATATAACGCAAACAATGCGCTTGCCGGAATAGTGCGAACAATGAAAACGCCAAAACGTGTCATAACTGTTTGGGCTGAGAAGCGGGGCCCATTGGTTGTGGGGCACTATGAATATTCGTTCGGTGCCAAAGCGAGTAATAAATATGGGGGATACACTATGACAGCTGCAGGTGAAGTTGTCCAAATGGCGGTCTGCTCGGTATATGCTAATGGTAAACCTGTGGGCGCGGTCGCTATAAATATTGTAGTAGATGGGAAAGAACGGGGGGTTGGAGTCACTAAAATCTCTGGAGATAGTTCGACGGTGGTTTCGTTTGCCGGTGATGATCGATTAGACTTTCACAAGGTAGTGTTATTAACTTTGTTACGAAAATCGGTGACTCAGAGAGTTCTTCCACTATTGTATCATTGTTAATTGAACTTATTGTGTAAATACTAATATATTGAAATAAATTTAACTATGAACGAATCACCGCTTCCAATTGTCAATACCGATCCACCAACTATCACTGTATCCATCTCATCAACCACCACTCCACCAACACTGTATTCAACTCTCAATACCACTCCACCAACACTGTATTCAATTAACGAAAAAAGTTCAGATTTTAGGTTGAATAATATCGTCGCTATGCAGGATATTTTAGTTTAGAGAATGTGCAAATAGAAAAGACACTCTAATAAATATAGGCGCGGCAAACATAGCTGAAGCATCTAGTACGGTTCTGGCAAGTGTTTCTGTGTTGTGTGGGGCGGGGACTGCTGCAACGCTATCTACAATTGTAATGATTCCACTTGCAGGGGTTTTGAGTGGAATTACCGTTTTATCTGGAACACTTTGTATGGTAATTAGGGCGGCGGGTGGAAAACTCGAGAAAAAAAGTAGAAAACATGATAGAATATCCGTTCTCGCTAGGTCTAAGAAAAATAGCATCAGACGTTATGGTGTCCAAAGCGTTGGCCGATAAGAAAATATATCAAATTTAGAGTTTGAATCCGTGGTGGAAGAAATGGGGAGATATGAAGAATTAAAAAATGATATAAGGATCAAGGCGCGCGCCACCATGCCAAAAATTGAGTGTACTGATTGGATAAATTTAGGGGGGTAAAACTTGGAAATAAAGTCGGAGGAAATGTTACAGCACCATTATAAAATAATTAAAAAAAATTTAAAAAAAAGTAGTATAGAGGGAGTCAAAATGATACCACCCTCTATACTACTAAAAATAATTAATAAAAATAAAATAAAAATGATAATTTATTCTTAATTTTCCTAATTTTTTCTAAAATTATATTGGTGCAGTAAACAAATAAATTTACATACCTATACAACATGTGTTTTTCACTGAGAATTATCGGCTCTGTTTACCTCGGCTATCAATTTACGCATGGGCCATAACCCGTGTAATTGAAACATTGTCGTTACAACATAAATTAATTACTATGTAATAATAGGGAGTGTTCAGCTTTAAATTATTAAAAAAAAATATAAAATTAATTATAAAATTAACAAAATAACGAACCATCACATGTTTTCTTTCGCCAATAGGTATTAATAAATAATTATAATATGCACACCATTTGTATGTTGTATAGGAAACTGATGAGTATATATATGTTGTTGACCTACAACAATTGGTCTCATCTCGTGCATGCCATGTTGTTGATCCGGTATGACGTCCGTCTCGTCTGTTTAATGGTAGCAGTTATAAATATGTGTGTATTTGGCGATGTAATTGCAAAGCTCAAAGGTGCCGGCCTAAAAGATTTCTGCCTAAGAGCTTTGCAATTTCGGAAACCAAATTCACACATAGGCTCGCCTTACTTCGCTGGTTTCTCTTAATTAGAGGAATTGGCAATGGGGTTCAAGGTGGCCGTAAAACTAAACTGTGAGCCAACAGATGAGTGGGCTTAAGAAAGGTCCCAACACCCCAGTGGCTGGGTGCCGGCTAGAAATCTGCCCAGTCGCTGGGGGGTGTTGTGCACGAGTGGAGGCTTTTGTTATTTTTTTTTTTACAAATTATTAATATCTTTATAAGCGATATCGTTAGAAATGTATATTCGTAAACGAATCGTTGGGTTTTAACAATTTTATATAATACACCTTAGTTTCATATCCGATACGCATTATCCGTCTTAATGTTTGTATTTGCCTATTGTATAGTTGACATAATTGCCGGTATAATATTGTAAATGCAACGTTTTTATCGGTGGAGCGTAATAAATTACGCTGGTATTTCATATATTCGATATCGCCTAGTGTTCTCATTTTATAGAATTTATATACAGGATTATAACCCCCATAAGATTCATAAATTTCTTCAAACACAGTTATTAAAAAATAAAATTTTCAATTCCAATTGTATTGTATTATCCATTTTCTCTAATAGTTGTTTTTTTTCTGTTCAATAATTTCCAATTTCTTCTAATAATTTTCCAATTTCTTCGTTAAAAGCGATATTGTAGAAACGCATATCCGTAAAAGAATCTTTGATTTTAAACTGTTTTTATAAAATTAGTTTGATAATATTTCGGTAGTGTTTCTACGATCCTATTGATCCTATTTAGTCGCTTCATTACATAAATTTGAGACTTATACCGGCGACATAATTGCCGGTTTAATATTGTAAATGCAACGTTTTTATCGCAGCGTAATAAATTACGCTGATATTTCATGTATTCGATACCACATAGTATTGTCATTTTACCGTGTTTTAATACTGTAGAAACAGCGGCGTAAAATTCTTCAGCAAGGTCATTATACAATTCCAATTCGTTGTGTATTTATTATCCATTTTGTTAATATATATTTTTATAACCTATATTAAATATGTTCAATTGGACGTGAAAACAACATGATGTAATTTTTGACACCAATTTTGAATATTTCGTGTTGGTCGTGGTGGGGGAGACAATTTCCTCGTTAACCAATTTTTGATTTTTCGGGGGGTGGTGGAGTAGTATAGAGGGTGGAGAAATGATGCCACCGTTAGGTGGTATCATTTTGACTCCCTCTATACTACTAGAGCTACTATAGTTCTACACACCTCAACATGTTTGGTTATAGTGTTAAAGAGTTCAGAGTTGAGGACGTTGGACGACTGGGTACTCAGGTCTATATAGAGCTACTATAGTTCTACACACCTCAACATGTTTGGTTATAGTGTTAAAGAGTTCAGAGTTGAGGACGTTGGACGACTGGGTACTCAGGTCTATATAGAGCTACTATAGTTCTACACACCTCAACATGTTTGGTTATAGTATTAAAGAGTTCAGAGTTGAGGACGTTGGACGACTGGGTACTCAGGTCTATATAGAGCTACTATAGTTCTACATACCTCAACATGTTTGGTTATAGTGTTAAAGAGTTCAGAGTTGAGGACGTTGGACGACTGGGTACTCAGGTCTATACAGTGCTACTATAGTTCTACACACCTCAACATGTTTGGTTATAGTGTTAAAGAGTTCAGAGTTGAGGACGTTGGACGACTGGGTACTCAGGTCTATATAGAGCTACTATAGTTCTACACACCTCAACATGTTTGGTTATGGTGTTAAAGAGTTCAGAGTTCAGGACGTAGGACGACTGGGTACTCGGGTCTAAATAGAGTTCAATAGTGTTAAATAGAGCAACTATAGTTCTACACACCTCAACATGTTTGGTTTATGGTGTTAAAGAGTTCAGAGTTGAGGACGTTGGACACGTTACTCAGGACTAATGAGTTACTGGGTGTTTCTACACACCTCACATGGTCTATGGTGTTATATTCAGAGCAGGCTTACTGGGTACAGGTATAGAGCTACTATAGTTCTACACACCTCAACATGTTTGGTTATGGTGTTAAAGAGTTCAGAGTTCAGGACATTGGACGACTGGGTACTCAGGTCTATATAGAGCTACTATAGTTCTACACACCTCAACATGTTTGGTTATGGTGGTGAAGAGTTTCAGTTCAGAGACATTGGACGGACGTGGTACTCGTCATATAAGCTAACTATAGTTCTACACTCACATGGTTAGGTGGTGAACGAGTCATGAGGACGTTGGATGACTGGGTACTCAGGTCTATGTAGTGGACGAGGCAGTGGAGAATCTGCAGCACAGCCAGCTGGTAGTGGAGGGGTCCCTTCTCCAGAACCTAGAAACAACAGTGGTATGTAAACATGGGCATGTCAACTGCTGCACAGGAATAAGAATTGCTACGGTAAGTGTTAATATCA
Organism: Conchocele bisecta; assembly: GCA_029237695.1. Lineage (NCBI taxonomy): Eukaryota > Metazoa > Mollusca > Bivalvia > Lucinida > Thyasiridae > Conchocele > Conchocele bisecta. Next base: position 2,255,842 of record CM055274.1, on the reverse strand, counting down.
GAATTGATTAGAAAAGGGTTAATTTTGTAATAATGCAGACACTCTCTATAAACAGTGTAAATCCTGATGAGATGTGTATCATCTGGATGTACACTGTTTGCAAACATCAGGATACAGGTCTGTTGTGTTGAAATGGTTATATTTATACAAGTCAACTGCTGCACAATCATCCAGACACTGAGAAACACTTGATTTAACACAGAGAATGGAGGAGTACGACAATAAGCTAAACATTTATGTTGGTGCAAGATTTAGACAAATCAACACACTATTAATACTTAAGAAGAACATCTTAGATAATAAGATTTGAATTCAGGAATGCTATGTTTATTACATATCTAGCAGCGAACTGCCTCATGACTCAAGTGAAAGCTATAACCGATACAATCTATTGTTCTGGCCTGCTGTGACACGCCTAACAAAAACATAACCATGAAAGTGAATATGTATTGAAATATTGAGTATGTTCTTATATTAAGGTACAGATTAACCCTTCCAATGCTGAATTTCATTTTTTACAAAAACATGGTTTACAAAACTTAGAATAATTTCCAATATTAATGATTATAATGTGCTGACAAACTATGTTTTATCGAGAAAAATAAGAGAAAATATGAAACAACAGCAAGCGAAAAATTTTGCATCCCGCATAGAAAAGGATTTAAAACGTAAACATAAATGGATTTGGTACACATTTGTCGTTATTTCCTCAACAAATAATCCAGCTACACAACATCCTGATACAACAGCGCATCTCTGTCAATAAGTTAACCCTTACAATGCTGAATTAATTTGTGTCGTCTGCTGAATATTTTTTATTTTTCCATTTTTCTCATCAAAAACTTGGTTTGGCAGCACTTTAGAATCATTTCCAATGTAAATGATTCTAAAATGCTGCCAAACCATGTTTTTACTGAGAGAAAAGACAAAATATGAATTATCAGCAGACGACTATTTTCGGTTCCCGCATTCTAAGGGTTAAAGATTAAAGTATTTTATCTGCATAGCAAGCACTCATAATGTTTAAAATTGGTGGAATAGTTACACAATTATACATTTTTTTAATTCCTATATATGGCACCCCAACTTGGCACTCAAACACCAATGGATTTGGTAAACATTCTCACTGAATTCCATCACCCATAATCCATCTGCACAATATCGTGCTCCACCAACCCACCTCGACGAGAAATGTGACCATAGACAGGCTGGCGGTGGCGTAAACATCATGCAGGTATTTCACAACACATTTGGTCCACTGGAAGCTGTCCTTGCCGAACGTGCCGCGACTGTACAGTGACATCACCGTACCCAGGTTGGTCAGGCGATCGGACTTCTGGGAACAAATCTGCAACAGTAATAAATCAGGTAACAATCTTTGTATTGGCTGAAGACAGGCTGCCAAGGAGAGATAAGTCATTGGAAATTTTTGAAAATCAATAGGGTTCTTTGTCATGCCGTGATAAACATGAATACCTAATTAAAACGCTAGTTATACCTGGGATATATGGTCGGCAGAGTCGCGGCAATTCTGTGGCGGATTTTCGTAGTGATTCACGAGGTACGGCAGCAGGGCGATCACGTTCATTGGGAACCCGAGGCTGGACGTGGGATCAATCACCGACGAGTTGATACATACGGTCAGACGGGTCAGCAGTTGCCAGGTGACCTCGGCCGTCAGGGGGGACGTACAGCCCTGCAATACACGGTTGTGGAGCATCGTGACATAATTGGCTTGAGGATTCATTCAATGCAACACATGATCAGCTACCAAACTCCTGCAACCTTTAACCTTTTCACCCTAAGTAACTGGAATGGATTTGTATATGTTAATTTCAAGACCAATTCAATCGTCACAAAATTATTTTCAGATCAGTCCATTTATGAAAAGGGGTGTTTTTGTTCTCAAAAATGTGACATTTACTTGCAAAAGTGCAGATCCTGAGGAGACTGCTCGTCATGAGCCAGCTCATCTGGATCTACATTATTTTCCAATACAGGCCTTTGGTGTTGAAAGGGTCTTGAAAGGTATTGAAGTCCTTTGCCACATCACCATGTAAATATTAGTCTCATATATGAGACACGCCATGGGATTTTGTACTTAGAACATGTGTGATTTTTCATGAAATATTGCATTTTCTGTAAATGACATCGAAAGATAACAAAATTTTCATAGCAAATGCGGAATAGTATGCTACGACAATTTTGTCATCATTCGACATCATTTACGGAAAATTCTGCATTTTCTATCAAAATTTTGTCATCTTTCGACGTTATTTATGGAAAATATCGTATATTTTGTAAATATTTTTCATGAGATATCGCACGTTTTCCTCGGTACAAAATCGCATGGCGTGCCTCATATGACATGCATGGTTACCTTCAAGAGCAGGGTCTGCACGCCGGGGAAGTTGGTCCACTTGATCTGTTGTTGGATCTTCTCAAGTTTGTCCCGACACTCCGGCCGGTCCGGCTGCAGGTGCTGTAGGATCTACGGAGGAAAAAACAGGGAATAAACGGTCAGGATTGGTTTGTATCTAGATTAGCATACTGAGCTATTTTAACATATCGTTACACTATGAAATGCATAGAAATTCTGTGGTGTTAGTATACACATATTTCATTTGGTAATGTAATGTGGTATTCTTCAGCCAGTTGAATGTCAAATGTGGCTGTGACTGGAGTAATGGGGGTTGCAGCCAATGTAGATCCAGATCAGCCTGTGCATCCACACAGTCTGATCAGGTTCTGCACTGGTCGTGATTCCATCAATGAATCACCCGTAATGCTTCTAACAAGCCATATAGACTGTTATCAGGTGACAGAAGTGTGCTATTTGATCAGAAGCTACACTGGTTACAAATCCCATAAGCGCCATTTCTCGAGTCACAGCCACAAATCTGTATTGATCACAATATGGGCATCTGCCTCAATTTCAGGATACGACAAGTCAGAATGTATTTGTGGCTGTGGATCTATATTGCTTGTTACTATCATACCAGGTTTAACTGATGGAATGGCGAACAATGCAGATCCTGATCAGACTGTGCGGATGCACAGGCTGATCTGGATCTACATTGGTTGCAAAACCCATAAGCCCCATTTCTCCAGTCACAGCCACAATTGGTCAATGCATAGCAAATTAATTGTATCAATGGGATTTGTTAATGTCAATGATTTTATTTTAATTTTTTACTAAAACCATTTCATTTCTCACCACATGAAAACTTAGTAAGCTTGTATATCTTGTTAATGATATTTTCTATAGTTTCAAAGAAAATTTCCCCGATATTTGATTTTATATTGCATGACTAAAATCGATTTTTCAACTATGCAACAGTATGGGCTGGTCTGGATGTACACTGCAAGAAAATGGAGTAAGCTGATTTTTGTCAGTTGAGTTATTGAGTTATTTGTCCTCGCTCGAAATACAGCTGTATAATGAACCCACCTTATCGAGCAGCCTGGACGCGAGTAGAAATTCATACTCGTAGTCAGACTCGAAGAGAGATACGGCGATCCAGAACATCTGAGTAACGATGGTGAGTTTGTCGTCCATTCCCTGGTCTGTAGTGTTCTTCAGGGATTTCTCACTGCGCGACCGTGGCATGTTGGTCCGGATACGCGTCTCCAATTCCGTGCCACTCCGCACCCTCGAGTCTACAGGAATGGATGGTATATATAACATATATATATATAAATAAAATGTTCAATGTTCTACCAATCTTGAAATGTATATATGAAAAATAAAACATATGCCAGTTCAATGTAGCTTTTACATCTTTATATATATTTTAATTTTACTTATTTCATCTAACCGGTTTCACTGCACTTGCAGATCATCAGAGAATCTCTGATGATCTGCAAAAGCAGTGAAAACATTTAGACGAAATAGTAAAACAGGCATTTCTTTTATTTTTCATGTACATTTGTATATATATATGGAAATATATTTATCAGGTAACTCAACGAACATTCAACAAATACGAACAAAATGCTGTTTCAGGAAGTGACCCGGGTCAATCCGGGATCATGTGACCTTACTGAATGACACCAGTATGATGATGTGACGTAAACATGTCCGAGTTCCTTTCAACAGAAACAATATTATACATAATAATTTCTTAGCAGAAAATGTTACCTCATACATAGAATACCAACCAAGTGATATCTGATATCAAATTTATTAGGCTCAGCTCGGTAATGATAGGAATTTCTTAGGCAGCCTCAGAATTTCTACGCATTTTCCAGCCTTCCTAACAAACTTGATGTTCAAATTTTCTCATCAAAAACATGCTTTGGCAGCACTTTAGAATCATTTCCTTCGGAAATGATTCTAAAATGCTGTCAAATCATGTTTTTAGTGCGAAATAATATAAAATATGAAACAACAGCAGACGACAATTTTTGTTTTCCGCATGCTAAGGGTTAACCATTGTACATACAGGGTGTGGTTAGTTTGCAAGTGACAGGCTTATACACCATTACTAGTACAGATAATTAAAATCACAAGAGACCACATGTTTAACACGCCTCATAACCATGGCACGTACAGGGTGTGGTGAGTTTGCCTGTGATGGCCTGTACGGAGCAGCTCGTGCTGCGGGCGTGTTGTTGTAATTGTTGTTGTTGGTGTCGCGGGGCCATCAACACGCTGCGTCGCGACTCCTGCACCCCAATATCCTTCACGAGGTTCGGCGTGGACATGTAGACCTCTCGCATGAAGTCTATAGGTCGCACGTCAAGGTCAAGGTTGTCAACCACAGCTTCCAAGGTCAGGATAATCTCCGTCACGTAACCCTAGTGATGACAGGGACACACTGTGAGAACATACATACATCACTGTCTTCATTCTCTGACAAGCCGTGGAGGGAACACATGTTTTAAAAACATAACATCCAATGAAATGCTAAAGCTTAAATAATTTCTGCTATTAGATTAATAACGGATTACATTAGAATATGTATCAGCAAACTTAGATTTGGAGTCGAAAATTGTTTGGCATTCAGAAAAATGAAATACCAGAAGTAAGTCAGTTCAGTTTTATTCAGTCCTGTAATGGCAAAATGAAGAGAGAATCAATTTACATTAATCATTTCAACATGTATCCTTTATTACCTTTTTAGAATTTACTTTAGTAAATTGTATTCCAGCATGTGTCAAAACCCACAAAAAACGCTGTCACATTATTGACCTTTAGATAATAGTTAACCAACTAGAAAACTGACACTTGTCACAAGCGCACATGTATCCCCCTCCCTGCTCATACAAAATCTGTCTAAAAATATCATTCAAGTCATGTATCGGACGACAAACGCAGTCTGCGGGAAATTAGAGAGACAAAAATGTCATTCTTATGTGCGACACACCCTTTCAACAACACAGGCCTGTATACTGGTATTGGCAAAAGTGTGGATCCAGATGAGCCAGCTCATGACGAACTGTCTCATCAGGATCTGCACGTTTTGCAAATAATTTCATATTTTTTAGAACAGAAGCACCCCCTTTTCATAAATGGACTAGTCTGAAAATCATTGTGTAATGATTGGATTGGTTGCAACATTAATGTATCAAAATCCATTCCAGTTACTTAGCAGTGAAAGGGTTAAGTCATGGACTATGCATGTGTGAAGTTTCATGAAAATATTCCAAAGGGTATTCAAGTTATACTCCGGACAAGAAGTGTCTGTGAAATACCAAGATGTGTTTTCATGGAAAATAAGAAAAATATGTTATATTTGTGATCTGCTTATTGTTTTCTGCAGCATGCAGGTACCCCAAATTTTGTATCGCTTTTTGATACTCGCTACTTCTGATTTCAATTGGGTTTTTGGCAATTTTAATTGGGTATTTAAGCAAATACGCAGCTTATCTGGAGCTCTGCCGACTGATAACATAATGTCATATCAGGCACTCTTGTAAAAAAAAAACACATAACAATAAAACGTTACATGATAAATGCAATACCATTGTTGTGAATTTTGATATCAAGTTTATCAGGCCCAGCTTGGGAATGGCAAGCCTCGGAATTCCTGCACGTTTCCTAGCCTTGCCTACTGTCTGTTCCAGGTTTTTCTGCCGACGAACTTTTGGCTATTAAACACATTAAATCTAAAAAATATTTAAAAGTAAGTACTTTTTCATCAATAACAAAAAAAGTCACCGTCCCCAAACAAAATTGTTTGATGAAATTCCATCAAATATTGATTTTATTGCGAAAAAAACGATTGGAATTTAACATGGGGAGTAAAAAAATAAAATAAATTGGAATTGACTCCGAAACATGGCGAAAATGATGTAACTAAGAAAACAAGTTATATTTTGAAAATCGGTCCACGAAATAAAAAAAATATGTTAAATAGGAAAATCGTTTTTTCACAATAAAATCAATATGTCATGGAATTTCATCAAATAATTTGTTTGGGGGGAGGGTGACTTTTTTGTTATTGATGAAAAAATACTTACTTTTAAATATTTTTTAGATTTAACGTGTTTAATGGCCAAATGTTCATCGGCAGCAAAATGTGGAACAGACAGTAATAATCTTCATATCAAAAGACACTAGCACGGTATTCTCTATGAAAATTCTAACAACTGTAGCCTATTTCATCAACATTGCAAAGCATACTTTAGTAGCAAAGTATACTTTGAGGGAGAAATTTTCAATTTTATGATAAATTTATTATTTTTTATTATACTGAATTTATTACATTATCACAGCCAAATTGGCTGTGATATGTAATAAATTCACTGGAAAAATTTCTTGTCATTTACAAGATTCAGTGTGAAATTAGAATAATCAGTTCTGAATTTACAAGACTCAGCCATCAGAGATATCGTTAATATTAATCAGACTTAAACTTTTCGAGTTACGAAGTCACATGATCAGCCAAGCAGAAAAATCAATGGGCAATAACTCTGAAACCAATTAGGCTACATACGTGGTTTCAAGAACTCATCCGAAATATTGCCAATATAAGCATGTTGAATAATAAATTAACATTACCTGGAAAGAGCGACCAGCGTAGTGGCGGGAGGAACACGACAGTGCTAGTTGCATGGCGACCTGGGACCATCGCTGCTCCACCAGAGCGAGTGGCGACAGGTGTTTGAAGAACTTGACGATCAGTCTCAGGAAGTATTCGAGTTGCTCGGCACTCTGAGTACGCAGCATCTTCGGGGTGATGTCCTCGTAGCACCAGAGGGGCCGCCCACGGCTGCACGTACACAAATATAATATAGGGTTAACTGGATTGTAATTTTCAAATTTGCAGCGTATATCAGAAAATGATAGGTCGGAAAATCTGTTTAATGGTGACGCGATAGCAGAGCCATTAAACTTGTTTTCCGACCTATCATTTTCTGATATACGCTGCAAATTTGAAAATGACAATGCGGTTAGTTAACCTATTTCTAATGCATTCCTTTACTACTGACGTAGGAATACATATTGAAATAATTTGCGACCGTTGATCAACAATATAGCTGTAATGTGTGTCAGACCATCAGCCAATCAGATTGCGTGATATTTATAGAGTGCATTAGAAGACTGGTTAACTACAGTGGTAAAAACAACCAACTAGTATCTGTTTCTACTTGAGCATTAAGCTACCCGGACAAAATTTTAAATGAGACATTGGAGAATGCACAGGCTCCAGAGAGGTATGTGTGTATAGCAATTATACAGATGAATGACATTTTTCTATTTCTTCAGCTTCTTTGTTTCATACAAGTACCCATTCATAAGAATTACCTTTATACTATTATCAAAGGAGACAGGTAATTGTTCATAATCTGTATCTGACCTCGTGCTGCCAAACTACACATTAACAAAGGTATCACGGGACAGTTGAAAGCGTGGTCTTTGTGGCAGGTGGTGGGCTCCACAAACAAACCACCGCTGACCTAAATTCAGTAAAATAAATCTGCATACTATTAACCAGTAGCATATTTCACCAACATTGCAAAGTATACTTATCTAGCAAAGTATACTTTGAGGGAGTAATCATTTATTTTTCCCGAAATGCATTATTTCATATAAAACTAACAACTGCATATATTTGATGATTAAAAGTATGCAGATTTATTTTACTGAATTTATTACATTATCACAGCCAAAATGGCTGTGATAATGTAATAAATTCAGTATAATAAAAATTAATAAATTTATCATAAAATTGAAAATTTCTCCCTCAAAGTATACTTTGCTAGAAAAGTATGTGCATACGTATGCACCTTTTGTTCATGAAGTCGAGGATGAGTTTCACTATGTCCAGTATGGAGCAGTAGGTGTCCGTCTCTGTGGACTCGGTGGACGGTTGTTCTGGGGTCATAGGGGTCGTCGGGGTGCCCGGGATCAAGGTCGTAGAACTGTCCACCCGAAATATCGGCCGTGGCTCACCGTGATCCTCCGTGCTTGTGTTAACTGAAAAGGGAGAAAGTGAAAGAGAATGACCCAGCAACAGCTAAGGTCATGTAGAGACAGCACTGACAAGGGAAAGTAATATAGTCCTATGGGGGGGGACATAACAGCAGGTAAATCAGACTTACAATGATAACAAACAATAGCGAGAACTATTACTGTCTGTTCCACGTTTTGCTGCCGATGAACTTTTGGCAATTAAACACATTAAATCTGAGATAAATACATTTTCATTAATAACAACAAAGTCACCCTCCCCAAAAAAATTATTTGAAGAATTCCATCAAATATTGATTTTATTGCGAAAAAACGATTTTACTATGGGAATTTACCACGGGGGCTAAAAATAGATTTTTTAAGATAATTTTTTATTTGTGGACTGATTTTTATAATCTAACTTTTTGTTTCTTATTTAGATAATTTCTAAGCTATCTAGCCAAGTTTCGCAGGCAATTTCGTTTTTTCGTTATAAAATCAATATTTGATGGAATTTCATCAAAGAAAAAAAATTGGGGATGGTGACTTTTTTGTTATTGGTGAAAAAGTACTTACATTTCAATATTTTTTAGATTTAATGTGTTTAATAGCTGAAAGTTCGTCGGCAGCAAAACGTGGAACAGACAGTAAATACAAATATGCTTTTATTGGCACAGACGGATGTGTATGGCTTAATATGGGAGGAAACTGAAGTACCGGTACACAGAGAAAACCTACTTGTCAGATCTGTAGCCAATTTCACCAACATTGCAAAGTATATATCTAGCAAAGTATACTTTGAGGGAGTAATCATTTATTTTTCCTGAAATGCATTATTTCATATAGAACTAACGACTGCATGTATTTGATGATTAAAAGTATGCAGAATTATTATACTGAATTTATTACATTATCACAGCCAAAATGGCTGTGATAATGTAATAAATTCAGTATAATAAAAATTAATAAATTTATCCTAAAATTTAAAATTTCTCCCTCAAAGTATACTTTGCTAGAAAAGTATACTTTGCAATGTTGGTGAAATAGGAGACTGGCAACCACAATATAATCTCACATGCTGCCTCGATCCAAAAATCAGGAAAAACCAGGTTTCAAGTGTTTCAGCAAGTTTGTGAATGGTGGTATGAGTATGTTGTATATGTTCATATGTGGCTATGACTGGAGAAATGGGGGTTATGTGTTTTGCGACAGTGTAGATCCAGATCAGCCTGTGCATCCACACAATCTGACCAGGATCTGCACTGTTCGCCATTCCATCAAGGCAGCACCTGTCATGCTTCTAACAAGCAATATAGATCATTATCATGCTACAGGATTGTGCTGTTTGATTAGGAGCTACAGTGATCATAAATCCCACAAGCCCCTTTATACAGTCACAACAACATATATTGAAGTAATACTTCAATGTATATTAAAGTTCTGGCAGGAGGAAGAAACTTTCACAAACTTTATTTTTTTTACATAAATGGTAAGATGGTTTTCAAGACAGGCAGATGGCCAGTACTATGTTATGTGACACAGGATCTTCAAGCCAAAGGACATACAAATATTTATACCGGTAATTTAAACCGTACACTACCTGAATCACTGGCACTGGTATCCTTGACATCACTAATGACCTGCAGTGTGTCACCGAGGTTTGTCTGGTAACTAAGCAACAGCCTGGCGACCTCGGGCTGGTCTTGGCTCGATGCCAACAGGATGAGGTTCTGCATCAGCTTCTTGCAGTATTCGTAGACAAGCTCGCGATTGTGGTCCAACCCTGTAATACAGAACAACACTGTGTACACAAGATAGCAATACTTTCATTATAGGAATGAATGGCCTTTTTGTGGAATTTATCGGGGTATAAACTTGGAAAAGTCGCGGGAATACTGGACGAAGGCCGGAAGGCCTCGTCCAGTATTCTCGCGACTTTTCCAAGTTTATATCCCCGATAAATTCAACAAAAAGGCCATTCATTCCTTATAATTCCAGCATTTGAAATAAATTCATCAAGAAAATGTGTTTATTTTCCGTTTTCTTAAGAATTATTTTAACTGCGCCTCACGGTTACGGAAAGTAGTTCGGCATGGGAGTTTACTGGGATATAACTTTTGGACAGAACTTGCTACGGACCAATCAAATGTTAGGGAATTGTATAAATATTTTTGTGCTGGAATTATTCATAAGTAATTGGAAAGGAGTCTTCAATGCTGATGTTCAGACAATTCTGTGAAAGGTGCAGATCATGACGAGAATGTCTACATGGCATGTAGTGTTGAAATGATTGCCTTTCACTACAATGGCATCTCATTCTAGCAGTAAAGCTGCACAGAACAATTTGTTTTTATTATTTAAATCACAGAGAGTTCACAAATGATTGACTAGCATCCTGAGCATATGCTAAACCATTTTGGAAATCTAAAGTACGCTGAGCATATTAGTAAATTGTAAGTTGCTGATACGGACACATATTTATTTGTGACAGACATGTGCCAATCAAAATTTATATTCTGTAAGGGTCACAAGAGTGGTAAGGTAATAAATAAAAAATTTAATTGGATATTATTTAACACCACTACATAACTGAATCTGTATGGCTAATCCAGGAAGATGACGTGTAACATGAGAGGCAGGTGGGCAGACCAGTCTATCTCCAGGCCGACTAGGACCAGGTCAAACAGGAACATGATCGCGATATTATTCCTTTATATTCACCGACACTGGTCACCATGGTTACGTGATAGATAACTGACTCACCGAGGAAGATGACGTGCAACATGAGTGGCAGGTGGGCAGACCAGTCTATCTCCAGACCGTCTAGGACAAGGTCAGACAGGAACATGATCGCGATGTTACTCCTGCAAAACAACAATTGGTTTGTTTCATACATGGGCGACACACTGGTAGGTCATGATTACACATGAGTAAAATATCATTAAAATATTAAAAAACATTTTACAATTTATCGACCTAAATAAGCAAGGTAGTTGAACATTGTGCCAAAAGGAGAAATTACAAAATTCAGAATCGTCTTTCTTGCACTTGCCGATGGTTTACATTTGAGCAGTGATTGTTCAATGTGACAATGCCCTACACTAGAGGAGCCAATAAAACCTCTCACCTGTGGAAGCCTGTGGATGGCTGGACAGACTCGGGCAGGTATTCGGGCAGAGGGGCGAAGTATCCACCATAGGCCGGCATGGGCAGGGGGTAGGGGATACACATCTTGTTGCCATGGGACTCCGCTGACCCTCGTATAGGCGACGGCAGGGACATCTCGTCTTCTGTCACAGATTGTACAAATGGTGCTGATTTATTGTAATCAGTAGCCTATACCAACATTGCAAAGTATACTTTTCTAGCAAAGTATACTTTGAGGGAGTAATCATTTATTTTTCCCAAAATGCATTATTACATATAGAACTAAACACTGCATATATTTGATGATTAAAAGTATGCAGAGTCATTATACTGATTTGTTTACATTATCACAGCCAAAATGCCTGTGATAATGTAAAAAAATCAGTATAATAAAAAATAATAAATTTATCCTAAAATTTAAGATTTCTCCCTTTAAGTATAATTTGCTAGATAAGTATACTTTGCAATGTTGATGAAATTGGCTACAGGGCCCATGTTTATATATCATTCGAAACATGTTGTATATCCCGCCCGTTCTTATGTGAGAAATCCAGAAGTTTGATTTTACCGAATAGCAAATCAAACTTTCATTTTGAATAGGACATTATAGAATGTAAATGGAAAGTTCTAAAAAGACAGGCACAGGTATTCAATCAACATAGAGATGCATTTATTCAAACAGCAATAATTAACAAACAGAATCTAATCAGTAATATCACCAACAAGCAAAGGACATAGAGCCTGTCGGCACACAAATGCCTCCGGATAGATTGGAGAAACTCTGGCACACTTCTGAGACACAGCCCAAACACTACGCTAAAATTGTGAATAGTGCTAATGGTTTCAATACTAATTTCTCTCTCTTCACACGTAACTTACCTGAGGAAACACTGGATTCACCACTTTCTTGAGTAGAATCACTGCTGAAAGGAACCAGGAGATACGTTGTACTAATATAAGGTTCAACCATGTCGAGACGTGGGTAAACGTTTGCCGTGGGACGAGAGAACTGTTTGAACCCAAAGGCCGTAGGCCGCGTGTTCAAACAGTTCCAGAGTACCACGGCAAACGTTTACCCACAACTGGACGTGGTCGAACCTTATTGTTATATTTCTGTCAGAAATATCGTACTTTCGGTACTTTGATAGCCTGTTCCATACAAATAGCTGATTTACACGTGCATATTCCGGGGCCACAGTACACGTCGCATGATGCATCAATTTCGATGTTTCAGTGCGACCATTGTGAATTGATCTAGTGACATAATGGCGTGTTCTAGTAACATCATGAGACACGTGCATTACGTAGGTGGTGGCTTGGTCCCGGAATGAGCATTTTCTACAACCATGGTTAAACAGCACACGCTGTATGTTTGAGCATGGGCTGTGATCGGTGTCAAACAACGGTCACGTAATAAAAAGAAATACAATAACAGAAACCAAACAAGACAAAATCATTCAAATTGGAGAACACGGACACTGATAGAAAGGCAGAGCAAAATATGTATTTTGAAAATGTATTAATAAATGATTAATAATGGCTTACACCCGGATAGATATTCGCTGGTCAACAATGAAATAACTAGTTTTGTCAGATCACTGATATACAACAACCTAGAAAATTAAACTAGCAAATGCTGTCTGTTGACGTACTTGGGGCCCCTTTCCGTGATTTGAGAAAATCTTACAAAAATTTCCAAAAAATAAATGGATGGACGGATGGACAGATAGACAGGGCGAAACCTATAGGGCACTGCCGAATCTCGACAAGGCCTTAACTATACAACTTTGTATCCACAATATTGTGATAACATTTGTATATGACTACATTAGGGGCACCCAAATTAAATGCATTAAAGTTTCTGAAGACATTCTCTTTCTCAAAATCATGCATTTGGATTGGTCCAATCAAACTGCATGATTTCGAGCATGAGAAACGATTACACTCTCAGAACATTCCCAGTGTACCTGTCAGCCGCGAGTCTATCGGCAGGCAGATCCTCGGTATTGGCGCTATGTCGCTTCGTGTGCAGTGTCCCCTTCTCCAGGGCTATGTCTGTTGTGTGGGAAATGAGCTTCTCGTCGTCAGTCACATTGGGAACGATTGGCTGCCGTTTGATCTGCGAAAGCCGAAAAAACGGCGGAGTCTGGGTGCGCTCGATGTTCAGGTTTAACGTCTCGACAGTCTGGAGTTCTGCCATCAGTTCATCAACGAGTCGCTCTGGGCGGGCCCGGCCTACATAGCTCACTACCCTCTTGGCCTGCAAGGGCAAAGGAATCATGATTTCATTTTTGCCTTACAAACAAGGTAAACAATATGTGTCTAGGGATGGTGCTTTGTCTTGCATATGACCCACGTGCGACCGCCCCAGGTCAAGGTCACTGAGGACATTATCAAGGCTGCCAGCGAGGGGATTAGCTTAGTGATAGCAATGCCCTGTTATTGGTATAGTCGCACCATTTGGCACCATTTAGTCTGACTTGATACAAAAACCGATGGACTCATTTATCATGACGTTTTATGATGACAATAATGACTAGGTACACCTATCCATTGTCTATTGGTTGTTATGACAACAGATCAACTTACGTAAGGCAGCAGTTCACTGGCGGCCATGTTGATGATAATCACAAGGTAGTGCATCACGACGCGGATGTTGTTGGGCCAACACAGCACCAGGGCCGCCCACAATGTCTCCAACTCCTGCGGGTGGTCATCACCAAACTGCAATCACAGTCACACATCACAAATTATAAGTTTTATCAAAATATATAAACAAATAAGTTCAACATACCAGTAACAGCCAATATCATATAGGGACGGGACCTCAGTTTCAAGTCTCATCTGACAGACCAGTGGGATGGAAATACGATGACAGTATTTTTTGATACCTAAGGAGTGGTTTGAACCTACAACCTCAGAATTAGAAGTCTGGTGTTCTATGGATTAACCCTTTGAACCTCAAAGCCTGCTATAGAGGTTTAGCAAACAGTGCCGATCCAGATGAGCCGGCTCGTAACGAGCCGTCTCATCAGGATCTGCACTTTTTGCAAGTAATTTTCAAGAACAAAAACACCCCATTTTCATAAATAGACTAGTCTGAAAACCATTTTGGAATGGTTGGATTGGTTGTAAAATTAAAATATCAAAATCCATTCCAGCAACTTAGGGGTGAAAGGGTTAAGGATGAAACCCATCGTTAAATTTACCCTTGGCATGCTCCCAACCAACCACCAACAATCATTTCCTGTAACCTGGCATGGCATTATTACCTTGACGGTGATGTAGAACAGATTGTTAAGGACCATCTTGGTCGCCTCCTGTGACCCCCACCCCTCCCCCTTTAAGGGCGGCTTGAACATCTCGGTGTAGTTGTCATGGAGACGCGTGAGGAACGTGCTCAGTGGGTTCGACTGTGGCAGGGATGGGTCCACCAGCTCCATGTTGTGCAACCATGGCAACAAGTACTTCAGCAATATCTGTCTCACTGATGGCTTGGCTGTCTGGAATCTATGGGTGATTTCTGGAAGGAAAATTTACTGTGGCATTACAGCGCTGAACATTTTGGCGTTAATGTATGAATTGTTTCTTTGCCGGAAATGACGTCAAAACATGATGTCAATTATGTCTCGTGAAAGTATAGGATGAAATATTTCCTTCAAGGAAATAAATCCCTCCAGAATCACGGTAAATCACTGGGTAGCATGTAATATAAAAGATAGCAAAGTTAGAAATAATTTGCATAAAACTCATCATTGAAACCTAAATTCAAAGTCAATAAAATTGCTCTTGGAACAACGTCTATGAACCATGAGACCATGAACTTTGGCAAATTACATGTTTTACGAAAACCTATTTCTTCAAGAGAGTACCGGGCCGGACAAGAATATCTGTGGGTGGCAGTAGCACATGGAGGGGAGGTGTAACTAGCGTACCCGAGAACATGAGCATGGTGAGGTCGGGGTGGAGCTGGGCCAGACAGGATATGTGGGTGTGACAGTAGCACATGGAGGGGAGGTGTAACTAGCGTACCCGAGAACATGGGCATGGTGAGGTCGGGGTGGAGCCGGGCCAGACAGGAATATCTGTGGGTGACAGTAGCACATGGAGGGGAGGTGTAACTAGCGTACCCGAGAACATGGGCATGGTGAGGTCGGGGTGCAGCCGGGCCAGACAGGAATATCTGTGGGTGGCAGTAGCACATGGAGGGGAGGTGTAACTAGCGTACCTGAGAACATGAGCATGGTGAGGACGTGGAGCCGGGTGGCCAGACAGGAAGGAATATATGTGGGTGACAGTAGCACATGGAGGGGAGGTGTAACTAGCGTACCCGAGAACATGAGCATGGTGAGGTCGGGGTGGAGCCGGGCCAGACAGGAATATCTGTGGGTGGCAGTAGCACATGGAGGGGAGGTGTAACTAGCATACCCGAGAACATGAGCATGGTGAGGTCGGGGTCGAGTCGGGCCAGACAGGAATATCTGTGGGTGTCAGTAGCACATGGAGGGGAGGTGTAACTAGCGTACCCGAGAACATGGGCATGGTGAGGTCGGGGTGGAGCCGGGCCAGACAGGAATATCTGTGGGTGTCAGTAGCACATGGAGGGGAGGTGTAACTAGCGTACCTGAGAACATGAGCATGGTGAGGTCGGGGTGGAGCCGGGCCAGACAGGAATATCTGTGGGTGGCAGTAGCACATGGAGGGGAGGTGTAACTAGCGTACCCGAGAACATGGGCATGGTGAGGTCAGGGTGGAGCCGGGCCAGCTGCTCAGACAGGAATATCTGCGAACGGTTGTAGGACACGGTGAGGAAGACGTCGTTCAAGGGTTGGTGGTCCTCCTCCGTCACATGGAGAATGGACTCCTCCTGGAAGAACCGCGTGTCCAGCAGGTGGAGCAGCTGGATGGCCGTCTCATGGGTCGGGATCCGTGGGTTGCCCACGTTCAGCACGGCCAGGTTCAGCATGGCCACGTGGTCACACGGGTACTCCCTGGGGAGATATAGGGTGCACAGTGAGGACAGGAGCCTGAGTGCATTTGTGACCAGTGTAGATGGATCAGTCTAAATATTCTCACAAAATTCATTCTAGGAAACACATATAAATATCTGGTCTCCCACAACAAAGAGTGTCCAAATGTTTAGCGTTAGTAGGGTTGTACTGGTTTATCGCAATAACAATATATTTGGATACAATTTGTTTTGGGAAACCCCTAGGGGTTTCCCAAAACAAATGGTGTCCAAATATTTATGGTTATTATAGGTAAGTACTTAATATGATGATCAGATTTGCTAGGTAGGAAAGGAACTTTAGTGCATTTTCAGCAATTGTAAATCCCGAGTATGTTGCATAGTTTCCATGATGGGATTATGATCCCATTCTTTACTTGACAGCAATGCAATTCAAAGAAGTGAAGGCAATATTTGGCTGCCATCTTGGTTTTTGGTGGAATCTCTGGTACAGTCAAATCAAGATGTCAAAAGCTTTCCAAACTTCAAATGCCGGCAATGCTTCAGCAAATGATAACAATGAATATTTAAAACAGTGTTTCCCAACGCATGAAACTGGTTGACTGATTATATACGAAACTGAACATGTACATATATTTATTTCTTAAGCAATCTGCAAACTTGTTTAATAAATACCATATTAAATCATCACTATTTAAGATTCTCATTGTATATATATTACCTAGCCTGGAAGACGGCAGCCAGGGCATTGAAGCAGCCGTCCGAGACTTCGTTGGTGCCGGTATAGCAGCGGTCAATGACCCAGTCGAGCAGCCCCGGGGTGTCTGAGTTGTAGTCGAGTAGCAACACCACCGTCTCCTTGGCCAGGTCATAGATCTACAGGTCAGGTATAACACAAATGGTTAATGTCGCATTGGCAGTGTATTAATATAATGTATTTACAATCATAACATATCTCAATAATTATTTCATCATTAAGTAGTTTGTAGTTTGTCTCAATATTTGCAACGCCATTACGTAGTGTATTATACACTACCTAATGGCGATGTAAATATTGAAACATATCACCATAAGGTGTTTTTTTGCAGTTGTGAATGTTATAAATTGTATCAATATTGAGTTTACTCTGCTTAGTACTGGTCCAATCTATGTGGACCAGTCTATGCTGCTCACATGGGTAATCATAAACAAGTATGCCACAAGAAAATCATATAAATCATGTAGAAATTAAGTAACATCGTATTATCTTATAGACATATGAATGTTGAGACAAAAAGGTAGCCTGATCTGTGGCCTATTGAGCAGCTCTATTGAGCAGCCTCAAATCTAGGTGGCCACTTATGGTGTGCCCATTGAGGAGGTACAAGTGTTGTGCCGAGGTCTTCATTCAAAGGGGACACTTTCAGTTTTCAGCCTATTCCCTCCTTATAAGGCAATCAATGGGTGTTTCACCCATTCCT
Organism: Conchocele bisecta; assembly: GCA_029237695.1. Taxonomy (NCBI): domain Eukaryota; kingdom Metazoa; phylum Mollusca; class Bivalvia; order Lucinida; family Thyasiridae; genus Conchocele; species Conchocele bisecta. The sequence continues at coordinate 2,237,868 of CM055274.1, read as the reverse complement.
TTCGGAATACACCTTTACTGGTACAAAATTTATTAAATATTTTATTTTTAATTTTGTTATTTCTCAATGAAAGTATATGTTGTGACCACTCATTCGAACCGTCTCGACGAGACGGTTAAAATGGTGGTCGCAAGTCACTCGCAACATATACTTTTGGATTTTGCGCAAACATAATGGCGTATCCTCAGCATGAAAAGGGTTAAAGCGCATGGACAGTTTAAGGTGGTAAAATGTCCCCTGGACTTGCTCGTGGCACAACAATGAGGTGCTTATGTTTAACTTTTAAAGAACTGAAAACAATTTATATTCATCAGCTTTGTAGTTATCTTCATAAATATACTAAGGCAATGCACAAGAATCGCCTCCGTGGTATTGGTTGGGGAAAGAATTACCACAGGTGGAAGACACAGGTCCAAGTCTTCCACCTGTGAACAATACTGGTGGACAAACAAATGGTGAAAAGCAGAAAATGTTCCCACTTCACAGGGGTATAATAAATGTATCCACCATATAGTTACTATACTACTAGCTGATACTAAAGGCTCCGTATGATACTGTACAGATAGTATAGAAGCAAAGCTTAGGCTCATGCAGTAAGACAGATGAGTTCACCAGTAGCCGATTTCATCAACATTGCAAAGTATACTTATCTAGCAAAGTATACATTGAGGGAGTGATCATTTATTTTTCCCGAAATGCATTATTTCATATAGAACTAACGACTGCATATATTTGATGATTAAAAGTATGCAGAATTATTATACTGAATTTATTACATTATCACAGCCAAAATGGCTGTGATAATGTAATAAATTGAGTATAATAAAAATTAATAAATTTATCCTTAAATTGAAAATTTCTCCCTCAAAGTATACTTTGCTCTAGACGAGCATACTTTGCAATGTTGGTGAAATAGGCTACAGATGGGTAGCTTTGATAACACAACTTGAAGTTAAGATTTATGTCTGTAAATGTTCTGAATCTGAATGTGAATGAATATTACGTAGGAATACAAGAACATGCTCAGAATGTGCAATGATGGCGGTTTAAGATGACATTTGAAGATGGAGAAAGATACGCATGCACATTTTACATTTATTTCCGTTGTTAAAGGCCATGATATTATCCCTGCATGTACATCAGATATGTGCAGAGCATTTAGTTATGTATCTATTTAATGGTGTTTAACGGACTGGCAACAGGTAAGGTCATCATTTCAGGCCAGGCTAACTGGGTCAAATCCCATATTTCACCTGTACAGAAAGGGGGGTGGGGGGGGATCCCAAAATCAGAAACTGAATATTTACTTCAGAAAATAATATATAATCAGTCCTGAAATTAGAATAACTGTAGCCGATTTCACCAACATTGCAAAGTATACTTTTCTAGTAGCCATTTATTTTTCCTAAAATGCATTATTTCATATAGAACTAACGACTGCATATAGTTGATGATTAAAAGTATGCAGAATTATTATACTGAATTTATTACATTATCACAGCCAAAATGGCTGTGATAATGTAATACATTCAGTATAATAAAAATTAATAAATTTATCTTAAAATTGAAAATTTCTCCCTCAAAGTATACTTTGCTAGAAAAGTATACTTTGCAATGTTGGTGAAATAGGCTACTGATGTCATTATATACAGAGAACAAGATGGTTCAATGTACATGCTATGTAGAGAAGAACATTGATTTATTATAATGAAGTAGAAACTATTTAGCTTTCATTACATAAAATCACCAGATTCAGCAGAGAGCTAGTAAGATGAGACTGGGGTATGGGATGGGAGACAATTAGGAGAATAGTGATATATGTGGGTTCCTTCACTCTGGTTGTACTCAGCTAAGCACTTACGTAAACTACACCATGAAGTATCTAATCTAAGCTAAGCTCTGGCATTATGAATCTGTTTGTATGATCTGAAGACGACCATCTGAACAGTGAACTTAATATTAAGACCATATTTAGACCACACCTTCTGTAATAGCATAGGATAATTTCACCAAAAATTAATCAACTTACACACAGACATGGATAATAACAAACAGTTTGTTTTATCAAATGGGCACAAGCTAACAAAATGTCTGATCTGCATGTATGATGGTTGCCTTTCCATCTTTCGAATAATACTTGTGCCCCTGATCGACAGTCATGATCAACCTGTGATTGTATGATGGATCGACAAATGTCCACAAAAGTCCCTTGTCTCCACACACGTCCCTTTTCTCCACACAGTGGCAGATTTCATAATGGATATTTTCTTGTTGAACAAATGGCAAACAGTGAAGACAGAGATCAGACTGCGCAGATGCGCAGTCTGATCTGGGTCTTCATTGTTCGCGATTGCAATAACCTCGGTTTTGTCGTATTGTGACCTAAGTCACAGGCACTTTGTGGTATGAAAGAAAAAAGGCTCTTTGAATCATACCCAATTTTACTCTGATATTTAATATCTAGAAGAGAGGACACTCGCCATCTTTTCAACCAAAGGAAGTGGATAATTTACCTTGGGCCCGGCTTGCTAATTCAGTAATTGTAATCCTGCTGGTCCCGGCCTTCGTGTGCATTACAATTACTGAATTAGAGAAGTCGGGTCCATACCACTTTCGTTGGTTGAAAAGAAGGCGAGTGTCCTACATTATTAGTATGAACAATAGGGTTTCTGGGCCAATTCAACCCCCCCTCCAAGGATGATTTAAAGAGTGTTTTGTCGTTGATACCACAAGGACCTGTGACCCAAGTATCTGAAAGGCATTTCTATAATGTAAAATAACATCATGCAACAAAAACACAAGAATGGCAATACAGTAACGGCAAACACAAGCTCCAACAGCTGTCACTAATGGCCGAAGCAACTACGCAGGAAAACATTGGAATAGACGGTCTATAACACAAGAATACAACACATACTGTTGATTATTTTACAAAGGTCAAGGTCACCCATGGTCATGTGACTTGTCATGTGGTAAAATGATATCATTGTGAATATAGTGAAGTTTCATTATTCCGATCACCAGTGATTCTGAAGAAAACTAACGAGACTTGTATAGTATTACCCAAACACGGTAAAAAAATACAATACAAATAATAAGACCATATACATATAATATAAAATATGAGAAAATATAACTATGATAGTATAGCCACATACTTTCATTTGCTTTTATCTAAAAATTCAATGATTTCTTTCAACATTTATTACCGTATCACTGTCACCATCGATAAATAGAGAGAATATATAGTTGTCTCTGTTAATCTAGTAAGGAAACACGATTATCTCCCCTGACCAAGAGATAATGCCAATTAACATATCCGGTACAGGTAAATGAATGTTTATTTGGCCGAAAAACATATCTAAATATAAACGGACAAAAAATATGTTTCTACAACCTGGGATGTGGGAGTCCAGCTTTAAAAAAGACACGGAAATGTGGTCTGTGGGCGGCTCGGTGCACAAGTGCAGGGATTGCGCTGGCGATCGCCACTTTCGCAATTGGCGATAAAAATAAACAATTGGCGATAAAAAATTACAATTTTCAAAAAAAAAAAAATCATTTTTTTTTCTTCAAAAATTGTAATTTTTTATCGCCATTGAATTGTTTATTGTTATCCTATTGGTTATTCCTTCTTTTTTTTTGGATTTTTTTTTTGAAGTGATTTTTTTATTTTCCCCAGCGGAATCCCTGAAATGCCCCGGTGGCAAACTGGACCAACGGACACACAGACAGACACACACACACAATCCAAACACCATATGCCTCCCGGCTGTACCGAAACCGGGTGTATATTAAAAACGGTAATGAAAATAAAGCATTTAGTTACATACCGGTGTAGCAGGCCACTTTCCCCCCCAGTCAGAAATCCCCCCGGGGGGGAGGATTCTGGGCCGGACCCGAAATCCCCCCCGGGGGGATTTCCAACTAGTCAACTTTCCCCCCCGCCAGTCAGAAATCCCCCCCCCCCCCCATATTTTTTCAAACAATGGTAGGTTAAATGCTAAATTAGCAACTAATATGAGATTGAAGTATTTGAAGTAAGAATGGCGGCTAGATATAGAAAAAATATCAGTTTTCGGGGGGGGGGGGGGGGGGGGGGGGGTGGGGGGGGGGGGGGGGGGGGGGGGGGGGGGGGGGGGGGGGGGGGGGGGGGGAGTTTGGGAGTTTGGGCCGGCCCGAAATCCCCCCCATATTTTTTTTCAACGCTGACTGGTTAAATAATGCTGAATTAGCAGGTTAATCGATACATTAGCAACTAACATGTGATTGAAGTATTTGATGTATGTATGCCAGATATATATATATATATGAGTTTCATGTGGGGGGGGGGGGGGGGTGGGGGGGGGGGGACTTTGGGCCGGCCCGAAATCCCCCCCCCCCATTATTTTTTTTCATCGCGGACAGGTTAAACTAGATTGGTCAGTAAGCGAGGCTTACGGAATATACCCCCCGCGTGGGCCCAGGTACCCCTAAAATATGTACAAATTTCCAAGTGTGTGGGCTTGTGACCTTGACTCTGGGATTAGCGCGAGCGGCATGAACGTGAATTTGTCACAGGGTGGTAGAGGTCCATTGGAGCAATGAGTGTGTGAAATGTGAAGCAGATCCGAGCAAGGAAATAGAAGTTATAACCGATTTCTCTGATGTTAAGTTTTGTAAAGAGACTACCGTATAACCTCGAATTAACGCCCCCGGAGGCGTTACATTTTACAAAAGGGGGGGGGGGGGGGCGTTTATTAGCCAGTAAAAAAAAAAAAAAAAAAAAAAAAAAACACAGAAAATTACCAAGGACCGTCAATTTCAAACACAAATAAGGATTTAAGGATTATTTGTGTTTGAAATTGGCGGTCATTGGTAAAAAAAAAAAAAAAATTATTTGGGGGGGGGGGGGGGCGTTTATTAGCCAATTGTTTTTTACCAAGGACCGTCAATTTCAAAACACAAAAATAAGGAATTTTTTTTTTTTTTATTTGGGGGGGGGGTCGGGGGGGGGGGGGGCGTTTATTAGGATGGGGGGCGTTAAGCCAAGGTTATACGGTATGTATGTGACGTTGACCTCGAGATCAGCGGGGATTTGTCACAGCATATGAAATATTAAGTATTTTCCATGAAAGAAATAGAAGTTATAACATATTTCTCTGATGTTAAGTTTTGTAAAGAGACTAAGTATGTGACCTTGACCTTGGGAGCAGCGGGTTGGTTGGACACTCGTAGATTTGTGACAGCATGATAGTACAACCTTAGAGGAATGCACAAGTGAAATAATAAGAATTTTCAATGAAGGAAATAGAAGTTATAACTTATTTCTCTGATGTTAAGTTTTGTAAAGAGTATTTGACCTTGACATTGGGGGTTGGACGGTCATGGATTTTGCACAGCATGGTAGTTAGGCCTTATGTTTTAGTAAGGAAAGCCTTACAGGAATGCATGTGTGAAATATTAAGCATTTTAGATGAAGGAAATAGAAGTTATAACAATATTTCTCTGTGGTAAGTTTTGTAAAAGAGACTAAGTATTTGACCGTGACCTTGGATCTGCGGGGGGTGGGGCTGGTCGTGGATTTGGCACAGCATGGTAGTAGAAGCTTACAGGAAGGCATGTGTGAAATATTAAGCATTTTAGATGAAGGAAATAGAAGTTTTATAACAAATATTTCTCTGATGTTAGTTTTGGGTAAAGAGACTAAGTATTTGACCTTGACCTTGGGATCTGCGGGGGTTGGACGGTCGTGGATTTGGCACAGCATGGTGTAGAGCCTTACAGGAATGCATGTGTGAAATATTAAGCATTTAAGATGAAGGAATAGAAGTTATAAGAATATTTCTCTGATGTTAAGTTTACGGACTAAGTAATTGACCTTGACCTTGGGATCTGCGGGGGTTGGACGGTCGTGGATTTGGTGGCACAGCATGGTAGTAGAGCCTTACAGGAATGCATGTGTGAAATATCAAGCATTTTAGATGAAGGAAATAGAAGTTATAACAATATTTCTCTGATGTTAAGTTTATCGGACGGACGGACGCACGGACGGACGGACGGACGACAACCGAATCCAGTTACCCCCCCTCCAGTATCCCCCCCCACCCCCCCCTCAACTCGTTGCGGGGGTATAATAATGCTGAATTAAGCAGGTTGAAATTAGCAACTAACATGATATTGAATTATTTGAAGTAGGTATGATGGATTTATATATATAGATAAATATCAGTTTGAGGGGGGGGGGGGGAGTTTAGGCCGGCCCGAAATCCCCCCCCCCAATATTTTTTTTCAACAATGACTGGTTAAATAATGCTGAATTAGCAGGTTAATCGCTACATCAGCAACTAACATGTGATTGAAGTATTTGATGTATGTATGACAGATATATATATATAAATATGAGTTTCATGTGTGGGGGGGGGACTTTGGGCCGGCCCGAAATCCCCCCCCCCCATATTTTTGTTTCAACATTGACAGGTTAAATGCTGAATTTGCAGGTTGAAATTAGCAACTAACAGGATACTGAAATATGATTGATATATATATATAAATTTCGTGGGGGGATTTCTGACCGCTACACCGGTACTGGCATTTATAATAATGAGAGGTGACATTTGAATCTGACATCAACATTGCCACATGTTAGAATAACAGCTGCTATTGGTGGGGGACATTGTGGGGGATTAGCGAGGTAACATCATGGCTGACACAGAAATTGTGTCACAACGACATGTAACTGGGGTTCTGCATTCACATACAAAACAACAGAAATTCAGGTTGTGAATGTAAATTATACGTGGGGTTAATTAGTACACTGAGAGAATATGCATTTTATGTCTCACAGTGTGGGATACATATTAGAAATGTGCAGATGTGGAATACAAACTGGTGCAATATCTTAGTGAAAATCAAATTGTACTTTCTGGCTTTTATTTATGTTGACATTTTTGGTTTAACCCTTTCACCCCTAAGTAACTGGAATGGATTTTCATATGTTAATTTAGCAACAAATCCAATCATCACTAAATGATGTTCAGACAAGTCCATTTATGAAAAGGGGGTGCTTTTGTTCTCAAAAATATGAAAATTACTTGCAAAAAGTGCAGATCCTGATGAGACGGCTCATCACGAGACGGCTCATCTGGCTGTACACTTTTTGCCCATACCACTATACAGGCCTGTGGTGTTGAAAGGGTTAAAATAGAGCAGTATTCCAACAATACCTACATAATTCATATCATGACATTCATAATTTACACCAAATTTAGGCTTTACAATTCTGCATCACATCTCAAAATTAGTCAACACCTTTATTTTACTAATTCTTTCAAAATAGTTTCATTCACTGGAAGCACAACACAGAATAACTCATACAGGGTCCCTGGGTCACATGACATGCACGTTCACATAGAAGGTCACATTGTACACAAGCGAGGTCAAATCCTGAATAATACCACATCACATGACAAGCCACGTACGACAATAATCCAAATATTCCGACTCCGACATGGGGGTGTCTGGTCAGAACTAGATCCGACTAGACTAGATACGCCCCTGATGGCATTCAGAAGATTTGCAAAGGAAATATGTGGCTGAGACTGGCAAAATGTTTTTTTTGTGTTTTGCGTCCAGTGTAGATCCAGATCAGCCTGTGGATCCGCACAGGCTGATCAGGAACTGCACTGTTCACCATTACATCAATGAAACCTGCCATGCTTGTGACAACCAATATAGATCCATAGGAACCGAAAGCTCTATTATATGGTCAGTACTTTCAGTACTTTGATTATCTGTTCTCTTTTATATGATAAATCATTATATCAGTCTACAGAAGTGTATTATTTGATCAGGAGCTATACTAGTCACAAATCGGTCAAACAGCCTCATTTATCCAATCACAGCCACATGTGGAAGATTAGGACCTGTGTCACAAAAATAAAATGCCCATTAAAAAACTCCCATTACCCCACCCACTTGGTATTGTACTGTACTGTACTATGTACATAGTGCAGTACGAGACCAAGTATGTGGGGTAATGGGATTTTTTACTGGGCATAATTTTGTGTCATAGGTCCGAGTCTTCCACCTGTGGTCACGGCCACGTATGACAAAGGAAAGGTGAGCGACAACTAAACGTCTGGAAACAAGGAAACTCAAGGTTGTTTGTGGTCGTCAATCTTACCTCTTCCTTCATCTGACAGAGGAGAAACAGAGAGTTACAACAGCTCGCCACGCACAAGGAAACACACAAACTTCAGTGATAATTGAAAGTGAAAAATGAATGGGGGTTTAACATCCCAGCAATAGATAAGGTCATATAGAGATGGGACCATAGTTTAAAGTATCATCCGACAGACCAGTGGGGTGGAAATATTATGAACCTAAGGATTGAAAGTGAAAAGTGAATGGGTTTAACGTCCCAGTAATAGCTAAGGTCATATAGAGACGGGACCACAATTTAAAGTCTCATCCAATAGACCAGCGGGATGGAAATACATATGGAAGTATTGTTCACGCCTAGGGTGAGGATTGAACTCACAACCTCTGGTACTGAAGTCCAATGCCATATACCCCTAGGCCACGTCCCATCCCTGAGTGACAATTGAGTGTTAATTGAATATGTAGTCAGTAAACTAACAGGTTTCCAAACTACATATTCAATTATCACTTAACTGTGTATACCGTGTGTTTTCTTGTTCGATGGTTCAATTACTGTCTTGTGCATGCATTAAGTTAACCTAGAAAGATTTTGTAGAATCACAGACGAGCCAAGAGAGAAACGGAGGAATAGTTGTACGTATGACACAAACACGAGACCGCAAACGAGTACGCTCAAACCTGTAAATAAAGGCTAGCCATTGGAAGGGAAGACAAAATTCTGGGCTTTACTCACAGGTGGTCAATATACACAAGGTCATTTATGTGGTAATTGAGTAACTGGGAAAACAAAAGTGACTGCTATTAGATAAGGAATTGCTATTCCCAGATGGGTTTTAGCACAGGTTTGACTGTATATGATGATGGGGATGTGTAGTTTGTGTCAATTAAGATAATAGGTACATAGATTTAACACAAATGTGATGCCCAGTGGGCAATTTCACTAAACTTTGTACGACTAAAATGTTTACAAGTGCAAAATTATGCTAGTCTGTACATTTCACATTAACAAAGTTTTCTTGTAAACAATTATTGGATTTACATTTATTGCGCACACAGGCTGCATATGCAGCCTATGCTCAATACATGTAAATCCATCAATTGAAATTTCCAGACGATCCTAAATTTGCACTTATGAACATTTTAGTCGTACTAAGTTTAGTGAAACGGGCCCCAGAAGTACAGAAAGAAAGACAAATTGATGGACGGACTGATAACAACTATATACACTGATAACAACTATATACACTGATAATAACTACATACACTGATAACAACTACGTACACTGATAACAACTATGTACACTGATAACAACTACATACACTGATAACAACTATATACACTGATAACTAACAACTATATACACTGATAACAACTATATACGTAACACTACAACAACAACACTATAACAACTGATAAACAACTATATACACTGATAACAACGATATACACTGATAACAACTCATATACACAGATACACGTAACAATACACTGACTAACACTATATACACTGATAACAACTATATACACTGATCTACATACACTGATAACAAACTATATACACTGATAACAACTATATACACTGATAACAAACTACATACACTGATAACAACTATATACACTGATAACTATATCACTGATAACAACTACATACACTGATAACAACTATATACACTGGATAACAACTACATACACTGATAACAACTATATACACTGATAACAACTATATACACTGATAACAACTACATACACTGATAACAACTACATACACTGATAACAACTATATACACTGATAACAACTATATACACTGATAACAACTACATACACTGATAACAACTATATACACTGATAACAACTATATACACTGATAACAACTACATACACTGATACAAACTATATACACTGATAACAACAACTACATACACTGATAACAACTATATACACTGATAACAACTATACATGATCTCTACACTGATACAACTATACACTGATAATATCACACTGATCAACTAATACACTGATAACAACTATATACACTGATAACAACTAAACACACTGATAACTATATACACTGATAACAACTAAACACTGATAACAACTATACACTGATACAATACTACACTGATAACAACTGATAACATATATCACTGTACAATCTACACTACCATAAACTACAATACACTGATAACAACTATCTACAATGATACACTGATAACAACAATACACTATAACACTATACATGATAACAACTATACACGATAACAACTACATACTGATAACAACTATATACACTGATAACAAACATACACCGATAACAACTATATACACTGTAACTATACACCGTAACAACTACACTGATAACAACTATATAAACTGATACAACTATACACTGATAACAACTATATACACTGACAAACAGTGCAACCTCCCTACAACAGCCACAACTATATACACTGATAACAACTATATACACTGATAACAACTACATACACTGATAACAACTATATACACTGATAACAACTATATACACTGATAACAACTACATACACTGATAACAACTATATACACTGATAACAACTATATACACTGATAACAACTATATACACTGATAACAACTACATACACTGATAACAACTACATATATATACACTGATAACAACTATATACACTGATAACAACTATATACACTGATAACAACTATATACACTGATAACAACTATATACACTGCTATATACACTGATAACAACTATATACACTGATAACAACTATATACACTGATAACAACTATATACACTGATAACAACTACATACACTGATAACAACTATATACACTGATAACAACTACATACACTGATAACAACTATATACACTGATAACAACTATATACACTGATAACAACTATATACACTGATAACAACACTGATAACAACTACATACACTGATAACAACTACATACACTGATAACAACTATATACACTGATAACAACTACAGTGCAACCTCTCTACAACAGCCACAACTACATACACTGATAACAACTATATACACTGATAACAACTATATAACAACTATATACACTGATAACAACTATATACACTGATAACAACTACAGTGCAACCTCTCTACAACAGCCACAACTATATACACTGATAACAACTACATACACTGATAACAACTATATACACTGATAACAACTATATACACTGATAACAACTACATACACTGATAACAACTATATACACTGATAACAACTACATACACTGATAACAACTATATACACTGATAACAACTATATACACTGATAACAACTATATACACTGATCTACATACACTGATAACAACTATATACACTGATAACAACTACATACACTGATAACAACTATATACACTGATAACAACTATATACACTGATAACAACTACATACACTGATAACAACTACATACACTGATAACAACTACATACACTGATAACAACTATATACACTGATAACAACTACATACACTGATAACAACTACATACACTGATAACAACTATATACACTGATAACAACTACATACACTGATAACAACTACATACACTGATAACAACTATATACATGATAACAACTACATACACTGATAACAACTACATACACTGATAACAACTATATACACTGATAACAACTATATACACTGATAACAACTACTACACTGATAACAACTATATACACTGATAACAACTACATACACTGATAACAATAACAACTACATACACTGATAACAACTATATACACTGATAACAACTATATACATACACTGATAACAACTATATACACTGATAACAACTATATACACTGATAACAACTATATACACTGATAACAACTACAGTGCAACCTCTCTACAACAGCCACAACTATATACACTGATAACAACTATATACACTGATAACAACTACATACACTGATAACAACTATATACACTGATAACAACTATATACACTGATAACAACTACATACACTGATAACAACTATATCAACTATATACACTGATAACAACTATATACACTGATAACAACTACATACACTGATAACAACTATATACACTGATAACAACTATATACACTGATAACAACTATATACACTGATAACAACTATATACACTGATAACAACTATATACATGATAACAACTATATACACTGATAACAACTACATACACTGATAACAACTATATACACTGATAACAACTATATACACTGATAACAACTACATACACTGATAACAACTACATACACTGATAACAACTATATACACTGATAACAACTACAGTGCAACCTCTCTACAACAGCCACAACTATATACACTGATAACAACTACAGTGCAACCTCTCTACAACAGCCACCCATGGGAAGACGCAAAATTGGCTGTTATAGAGAGGTGGCTGTTGTAGGGAGGTTAATGCTGAATACAATTTTATCGTCTGATGTTTATTTATTTTCTTCAATAATTCTCAATAAAAACATGTTTTGATAGCATTTTAGAATCATTTCCACCGGAAATGATTCTAAAATGCTGTCAAAACATGTTTTTATTGAGAAAGAATGCAAAATCAACAACAAACGACAATGTTCATACTCAGCAGTGTAAGGGTTAGATATAGATGAACTCATCCATTTGGGATATAAAATAGCGGCTGTTACAGAGAGGTGGCTGTTGTAGAGAGGTGGCCGTTCGGGGAGGTTCGACTGTATATACAAAGTATACCGACGGTCTAAAAACTCCATAAGTAAATAAATCATAAAAATATACCGTAGCTGACCATACAATTAAGAAAGAATCCAATTTAATTGGTGTAAATTACTTTACGTCTTATGTAATCACCCAATTTGGTTAATATTGAATACTATTCCACACACTATGTATGCATGGATCTGTAGCCGATTTCATCAAAATTGCAAAGTATACTTATCTAGCAAAGTATACTTTGAGGGAGTAATCATTTCTTTTTCCCAAAATGCATTATTTCATATAGAATTAACCACTGCATATATTTGATGATTAAAAGTATGCAGAATTATTATATGGAATTGATTACATCACAGCCAAAATGGCTGTGATAATGTAATAAATTCAGTATAATAAAAAATAATAAATTTATCCTAAAATTTAAAATTTCTCCCTCAAAGTATACTTTGCTAGATAAGTATACTTTGCGATGTTGATGAAATCGGCTACAGACCATGGCTATAAGCAGCTACAGAAAACAACTTTCAGTAATTCACGAAGAACCGTATATAGCTGGTTATTCTATAGCCGTTATCTGGAAAGCTGGATCATGATTGGCCAAAAATTCTCAGGAAATTTCCATTTGAAATCCCTGCAACTATGACCATTAACCCTTTGCATTCTAGTGGTGAAAATGACAGCCAACAAAGTCAGGAGTATTTTTCTTATTAATCTCTGTAAATATGTCTTGGAATTACATTAGAATTGAGTCCCTAGGACTCAATTCTAATGAAATACCAAGATATATTCAATACTTTTACAGGAAAAAATCAAAGAAATATAAATAATTTTCACCGAATGTTTTTGAACTATTTATAGCTATCAAATTTCCCAGCATGCAAAGAGTTAATGAGCCAATCAATTATAGACAATGGATAATGTTCGGTTTTTAGGATTTGTTAACGCATGAGTTTTTCTGGTCAAAGTAGACACAATTGATTTATTTTATGGATATTAATCTTTACAATGCTGAATTAAATATTGTTGTCTGCTGTTTATTTTCTATTAATATAATGTTTTCCCATGAAAAACATGGTTAGGCAGAACTTTATAGAGTCATTTTCTATAAAATGTTGCCAAGCCATGTTTTTGTTGCGAAAAGGACAAAATATGAAACAACAGCAGATGACAATTTTTGTTTCCCACCTTCAATGGGTTAATATAATTAATGGTTCTTCATGAATTTATACATTTTAAACAGAACTTGAATGAGCGAGACTCGATTTCTTGAAAATAGAGACCTGCACAATTAGACACAAGTACATTACTATGTTACAGACAGCGGCAGCATAATGTATTTATGTCACACATTGACGGCAAGTATTTCGAGAAACCGATGCCAGAACTTTAGCAATAATGATGAACCACAGTTCAGAACATCCGGCATTCCAGGATACCTACCTTCGCCTTTTGATGTCGGTCCTAAAATGTTTTACCAAGTATATAATCCCGCTTCACAGTAGATGCCATAACCATAAATATTTGAACACAATCTATTCTCGGATACAGGTTCCCCCAACAAAGAGTGTCCCAACACGGTGAAACCTCTCTAAACCGGACACCCTGGGAGGTCCCCAGGGTGTCCGGTTTAGAGATGTTCCACTGTAATTCAGGCATATGACCATTCTGGGACATACTTTTGAAATTTGTAATCATTAACATGCATTATTATCTGAGAAGAAACCTCTCAAAATGAGATATGAGATATTGTCTTGGTGTCCGGTTTAGAGAGGTTCCACTGTATTTATAGCTTGTATGGTTGTACTGGTTTATCACAATAACAACAAATGTGAATAAATTATTTTTGAGAAATCCCTATTTTATAGGGGTTCCCAAAACAAATGGTCCCCAAATATTTAGGGTTATTACGGTATTCATCAACTTATTTAATATAGGAATGAATGGCCTTTTTGTGGAATTTATCGGGGATATAAACTTGGAAAAGTCGCGGGAATACTGGACGAGGCCAGCGACTTTTCCAAGTTTATATCCTCGATAAATTCCACAAAAAGGCCATTCATTCCTCATTCCTTATAATTCCAGCATTTGAAATAAATTTGTCAAGAAAATGTGTTTATTTTCCGTTTTCTTAAGAATTATTTTAACTGCGCCTCACGGTTACGGAAAGTAGTTCGGCGTGGGAGTTTACTGGGATATAAATTTTGGACAGAGACTTGCTACGGGCCAATCAAATGTTAGGGAATTGTGTAAATATTTTTGTGCTGGAATCATTGACATTTTGAATTTCTTCCATTAACTGCACGTATGTATACATATGCATTGTGACACTCATTTAATTGTTTAAGCAAAATGGTTGAAATGACCAGCCAAAACATACATGTATTACACATAATTTCCTGAAAAAATACAATTGCAGAAAACATAGAAATTATATCATATTTTGTTCCATGCATTATTATCTGGAATCAAACAGGTAATTCTGTGTGCAACAATTGACAAGGAACTCAATCACAATCTAGATACATATGGGACCGTGCCTGTAAACTGTTCCGAGCAGATTCACCAAATTCGTACTCAAAATCATGCATAGCTCAGTCTCGACCGATCAAACTTGTGAACCGTGAAAATTAATCTTGATTTTGGCAAGTGTTTATACGTCTTCTTTCCAAGAAAAATAATTAATAATTACATTTTTCTACAAGAGAGACGCAAGAACAATAACGGACGATAGTAGAAAAACTGCCTACACATACACATAAAATAATGAACCATTGTTCATACCAAGGCACAATATGCCAGTATAGCATGTTCAGCCCACAGAGATGTGGTCTGGGAAAATAATAACATTTTAACCCTTTTACACCCAAGTAACTGGATTGGACTGTGGTATGTTAATTTTCCGACCAATCCAATCATCACAAAATTATTTGCAGACTAGTCCATTTATGAAAAGGGGGTGTTTTTGTTCTCAAAAATGTGAAAATTACTTGCAAAAAGTGCAGATCCTGATAAGACGGCTCGTCACGAGCCGGCTCATCTGGATATACACATTTTGCCCATGCCACTATACAGGGCTGTAGTGTTGAAAGGGTTAATGTAGATTTCAGAGGGATACATGGACTAACACACCCCAAATATTGATGCCTGAACATTGTTATGTCCACAACAATAAACAGTATCACGCAGGGTTTAGTGAAGCAAGTGCATTTTGTGATGAATATTTAAGATACTTATCATAATAATTACAGCGAGAAGACACGGCTCACCTGAGATATAAATGTAAACACAACTTACTCCATAAATTGCAGAGATAATGTGAACCCAGTAGCATAAAATGGCTGCATACACCCCAATGGAAGAGAAACAAATAAAACATGCTCAGTGACACTCGACTCATCATAATGTGAACCTGGTACGATATGATGGCTATGAATGATGTACAATCACCACTAAGCCAATAAGACGGGCCATAAAACCACATAGTTCCCATGAGCCTGTGATTACAAAATGTCCTGACCACATTCTTCAAATTTGTGCTCAAAATCAGGCACAGCTCAGTGTCGACCAATCAAAATTCCTGATTTCGAGCATGAAAACAAACTACATTCTCAGAAAGGTTGATTTATGATCATGTGGCGGAGTTACCTACCCTGTCATCGTGCGAGCTGAGCAGCGTGTCGAGCCAGTGGTAGATATAGCCGTCATCATTGAGACCGTTCGAGTCAAACACTGGGCCACAACAGACAACGGCCGACATCGCACGCACAGCCGACAACTCTAGCTCTGTGCACGAATCGTCCTTCGTCAACCTGCAAGGTTTTGATCAATTGATTCATACATCGATCAACGGAAGGGTCATATACAAACGGGAATGTACCTGCATAGGATCACTGACTACTTATTGTCAGAATTATATTCAGCCGTTTCCTGGGGTGCGTTTCACTAAACTTTGTTCGACAAAAATGTTCATAAGTGCAAATTTAGGATCGTCTGAAAATTTCAATTGATGGATTTGCCTATGCTCAATAAATGTAAATCCAATAATTGTTTACAAGAAAACATTGTTAATGCAAACTTTACAGACTATTATAATTTTGCACTTATGAACATTGTAGTCGCAAGAAGTTTAGTGAAACGGGCCCCTGGTGCCTGGCACGTTTATTATACCATCATCAAAATGGATTAGGCCATGGTACACAGGTTGATGGATTGATTGGCGTTTTAGGTCTAAACCAAGTTGTCAACGGATTCACCAAATGACCAAAGGTCATCACAATATTTGAACTCGGTATCACCCAAGCTAAGTACAAAATCTGAGAAGACACCTTTCCAAAACATATAATTTACAATATTTACTGTTGATGTGAAAAGGTGAAATGCTTCAGAATATCATCAACAGTCACTGCTTATATTATTTTAAGTACAGTGCAACCTCTCTACAACAGCCACACATGGGAAGATGCAAAACTGGCTGTTGTAGAGAGGTGGCTGTTGTAGAGAGGTGGCTGTTGTGGGGAGGTTAATGCTGAATTAAATTGTCGTCCGCTGTCTATTTATTTTCTTCGATAATTCTCATCAAAAACATGCTTTGGCAACATTTTAGAATCATTTCCGCAAAGCAACAGCAGGCGACAATTTTCGTGCTTAGCAGTCTAAGGGTTAGATACAACCGAAATCATCCATTTGGGATATAAAATAGTGGCTGTTCACACAGGTGGAAGACTCGGACCTATGACACCAAAAATATGCCTATTAAAAAAAATCCCATTACCCCACCCACTTGGTCTCGTACATTACCATCTTCTATTTATAGAAGGTGGTATGATAATGGCAATTATAGAAAGAGCCCTCTATTTTCCGATTCGCACAAACACAATAAACATCGATTAAATGTATGAAATAATGTCTCTGGCAATCGATAAAGGTATTAGGTGTGTGAATATACTCACTTCAAATCGCTTTTTCAAGTATTTATTGAGTTATTTCGGTTTTGTTTTTTGATTACCCCCATCCAAAGCGAAAGTTGTATGTACGAAAGAATCTCACACAGAATCGGAGGCCGTCCGGCGTGCATTATCGGTCATATTTGTCCAATAACTGATCGCCAGCTCAAACTAAAGTGGTGCACCATGACCATATACATTAGCAACTCCAACCATAAAAAGTTCGTCCAATTGTGATCGTTCACCGATCTAAAAAACACTTTTTTGTCTAATTTCGTTCATTATCTGGAACTGGGTCAATGCACCATCTTCCATAATACAACCGGAAGCGTCTATGTAAAGAACATCTCTGATTGGCTAAATCTAAACTGTATGACGTCATTCAACCTATTTCGGGATTGCGGAAGACATAATCTGATAGTACGCGAACCATGAATGAAAGTAGAAAAAAGGTGTCTCTATAATTGCCATATTCATACCCACCTTCTATAAATAGAAGATGGTAATGTACGAGACCAAGTGGGTGGGGTAATGGGATTTTTTTAATAGGCATTATTTTGTTGTCATAGGTCAGAGTCTTCCACCTGTGGCTGTTCAGGGAGCTTCGACTGTATATACAAGCAGTACACCGATAACCAGTTGGAATCTTATACACACTCGCTTACAGTATTGCTTACACTTATTTACTGCTAACCAGAAAGAACTATTATAGGAATGAATGGCCTTTTTGTGGAATTTATCGGGGTATAAACATGGAAAAGTCGCGGGAATACTGGACGAAGGCCGGAAGGCCTCGTCCAGTATTCCCACGACTTTTCCAAGTTTATATCCCCGATAAATTTCACAAAAAGGCCATTCATTCCTTATAATTCCAGCATTTGAAATAAATTCATCAAGAAAATGTGTTTATTTTCCGTTTTCTTAAGCATTATTTTAGCTGCGCCTGACGGTTACGGAAAGTAGTTCAGCATTGGAGTTTACTGGAATATAAATTTTGGACAGAGACTTGCTACGGACGAATCATATGTTAGGGAATTGTGTAAATACTTTTATGCTGGAATTATTTACTGGTATAGACTAACCAGAAAGAACTATTTTATGATTAAACTAGAGCAAGTGAGCAGAGGCTCACGGATACCCAGGTGGCCGCCTGGACGACAAATAAAAACTTTAAATGCAAGTCTTACGGATGGACGAACGGACAGACGGATGGAATTACGAAAACTATATACACCTTGACATACTTCATATGCTGGGGGGTATAAATATGTGAGTAAATTTGGAGAAATCATGGTACTGAGAAAATCAAAAAATGGGAAAAGTTACCTTTTGTCGAGGGCGCTAAACGTGTGACTGAAGCGGCCACTCCAGCTGGCGAACAGATCAAACAGACTGTAGCGAAGTTCCCGGGTCAACAGGGTTCGTTTGTACTCCACTGTGGGGGAATAATAGCCGCTTATAGACATGTTGTGTATTAGATATGTAAAGAACCACGGCATTGAGGAAGACAGAACAGATCAAACAGGCTGTAGTGGAGTTCCCAGTAGCCGATTTCATCAACATTGCAAAGATACATGTACTTATCTAGCAAAGTATACTTTGAGGGAGTACCGGTAATCATTTAATTTTTCCGAAATGCATTATTTCATATAGAACTAACGACTGCATATATTTGATGGCTGTGATAATGTAATAAATTCAGTATAATCAAAATTAATAAATTTATCTTTAAATTGAAAATTTCTCCCTCAAAGTATACTTTGCTAGATAAGTATTCTTTGCAATGTTGGTGAAATAGGCGACAGGTCAACAGGGTTCATTTGTACTCAACTGTGGGGGAATAATAGCCACTTGTAGATATGTTGTACATGATAATTGGGTTATTGAACTGGGAAAATCACAAGTAAGTTGCCATAGAACTACTTGCTCAGTAAGATATGTAACCTACTAAGACTGTGAATACAGGATAATTAATTACATGATTGGTGGGAAACAGTTAAAGTCCTATTCGTTCCCACCAAGTTTTCATTATTTATAACAGACAATAGGAAATTCTGAAGGGGAAGCAAGTGAACAACACATGTTTTCCTGTCTCAGGCTGGTGGCATTGCCAGTCTGCCTTGTACTAATTGCATACAACTGCGAGATAGTTGACACATTCTTCATCAAATTTGGCTAACAATTCTTGGTGATCTAAGGAAGGTGCACAAGGTCGGAATTTGACAACCAAAATATCTGTTCATGTATATAAGCTGTAGAAAGATGATAAGCCAATATTAGATCAAGGTCGCCATACACAAGTGTCGACGTATTCATGTATTCTAGTTGAAATAAATATTGTTTAACTCTTTGCAAGCTAGCGGCTAAAATATCCGCCAAACAAATTAGGAGTATATTTTTGATTTCTCTCTGTAAATATGTCTTGGAATTTCATTAGAATTGAGTCCTTAGGACTCAATTATAATGAAATTCCAAGACATATTCATGATATTTACAAGGAGAAATAAAAGAAAATATGATGATTATTGTCTGCTATTTTTTAACTATTTATAGCCCACAAGTTTCCCAGCATGCAAAGAGTTAAACAAATCATTAAGACAGCGACGCATACCTGGTGTGTTACAGATGAGGTGCTGGACAAACTTGCTGAAGTGGAGCCGGATGTCGTGTAAGGTGGGAAGGTCGCGGTCACTCTCCCCCTCCAGGTAGAGGCGCGCCCCGTCTATATACTCCACAAACTGCTTCGTGAGGCACCGGTCCTCCTTGTCTATCACACCTGTGTCACTGTGGACATATATAGAAATGATTGTATGGATGGACATGATTAACCATTTCACCCCTAAGTAACTGGTATGGATTTTTATCTTGTTAATTTTGCAACCAATCCAAACGTCACAAAATGATTTTCAGACTAGTCAATTTATGAAAAAATAATGTTTTTGTTTGTCAAAAATACGAAAATTACTTGCAAAAAGTGCAGATACTGATGAGATGGCTCGTCACGAGCCAGCTCATCTGGATCTACACGTTTTGCCAGTACCACTATACAGGCCTGTGGTGCTGAAAGGGTTAAACTAACTTATCTAGCAGTTATCATAATGTTCAAATACATGTACCCATATATACGTGTGAATGTTCTTAATCACAGAATCAAGGAACCTCATGGAAAGGCATTTGTGAAGGGAAACCCTGTCTTCAAAATGTGAAACCCCTACCTCTGTGCGAAGGTCTTGTGTTCGGCCATCAGCTGGAAGACATGGGCCAGCTGTACCCGGAACACGTCACGTTTCCGGCGTCGCTTGATGTTCTCTGTTTTCTTCTCAATGGCTTCCTTCAGGTACAGGGCTAACTCCTCCATCAACTCCCTACAGGGATGATATAGTGTGGGGCATATACAGACGATCTTACAGAAGAGATTTAATGTTTTATATTTATTAAACAAGTTCACTAATATCATAAGAAAGGCGGCTCTGGCGATTTCTCAGCATAAAACATTTATAAGAAAAGAGAATGATTGCGAGGAGAAATACTTCCTTGACCCCACCATCTCCCAGAAAAACCGCAACCTCAGCATTTTACAACTCCTCTCCACCCAGATCCATCCCATGCTTTACTCCAACCCACAATCCTGTAGGTAAAACTGTGAACTCCTTTGAAATAGCCCACGACAAGCCCCTCCTCCACCCAGATCCATCTAACAATCCCCCAGATAAAATAAAAAAACTCAGTTGAATCAGCACACAAAACCCTGCTCATCCACCCCACTCCAACCCACAATCCTGTAGGTAAAACTGTGAACTCCTTTGAAATAGCCCACAACAAGCCCCTCCTCCACCCAGCTCCACCTAACAATCCCCCAGATAAAATAAAAAAACTCAGTTGAATCAGCACACAAAACCCTGCTCATCCACCCCACTCCAACCCACAATCCTGTAGGTAAAACTGTGAACTCCTTTGAAATAGCCCACAACAAGCCCCTCCTCCACCCAGCTCCACCTAACAATCCCCCAGATAAAATAAAAAAACTCAGTTGAATCAGCACACAAAACCCTGCTCATCCACCCCACTCCAACCCACAATCCTGTAGGTAAAACTGTGAACTCCTTTGAAATAGCCCACAACAAGCCCCTCCTCCACCCAGCTCCACCTAACAATCCCCCAGATAAAATAAAAAACTCAGTTGAATCAGCACACAAAACCCTGCTCATCCACCCCACACTAACCCACAATCCCTCAGATAATACTGGGAACTCACTTGAAGACGGCGGGGTTGACGTATCCCAGACCGTTGACGATGGTATCCCGCATGTCGGCACTCTCACACTTCATGAGGGGAACCAGTAGGTGGAACAGGCTGGTGACAGAACTCGAACCATTCTTTGATGAGTCTGTCTTCTCTGTCTCCGCTCTGGAAGGGAAATAATTTATCAACTTACACCCAAATATATACCATTGGCTATTCAATACAAAGTTTGGGATTATTCCCGATCGGGAAGCGGTATTTGTTTTTTCAGTATCTGAAAACTACTGATAGACATTGTAGATACTGATGTGATGAGACATTGGCATTAATTAGTTACACGAGGTTGACAGAGTTAAGGATGTAGAAAAACCCATAAGCCCCATTTCTCTAGTTAAAGCCACATATTAGGTATCTACAAATGTTTAATACAAATGGTACAGACATAGGAAGGCTTTGACCAGAAGGACAGGCAAAACCTGTATATTCAGTGCAACTCCCTATAACAGCCACCCATGGGAAGACACACAAATGGCTGTTGTAGAGGTGGCTGTTATAGGGAGGTTAAAGGCAATTGTCCATTTGAGACATAACATATTTGCTGTTACAGGGAGCGTTTTGTTATAGAGGTGGCCGTTTGGAGAGGTTAGACTGTAATTTATCCCGTCAACACAGTGCATATGTGCAGTGAAACATGGTGCCGTGAAACATTTTTGATATCCAGTCAATACTATTTTTGCATTTTACAGCCATTTGTAGGTGTTGACGGGATAAATAGAATAGTAGGTTAGTGCCGTGAATGGGAAAAAATATCTGGCGCGGCACGGAAACGGGATGTGCTCGGCAGAGCCTCGCCCATCCCGTTTCCTGAGCCTTGCCAGATATTTTTTCCCATTCACGGCACTAACCTACTATTCTCTATAAGTATGCCACAAAAGTATCATTAATTATTTTTCGAATCTTACCCCGGTTCTGGTGAGGCACACCGCTGTGTAAGAGCCGTCAGGTCCATGGTCTGTGCCACACAACATGCCAGTATCACGTAGTTGTGCCACAGCTGCATATGTAGGTCCTTCTCTGTGGTCACTTTCTTACTGCCCGACCGGATAAACGATGACGCACGATTCTCATTGATCATTGTACTGAAACGGACATAGGTAAAATCTTTCAGAAACACAATTCTAAAGACAATATGTTCAAACAGGATGTATTGTAGTTGTGAACTTTGTGCATTACTTTAATAATTAATAATTTAACTCTATGCATGCGAGGTAATTTGTGGGATATATTAAAATAGTTAAAAAATAACAGACGACAATTCATTGTATTTTCTTTTATTTCACCCTATAAATATCATGAATATGTCTGAAATTTCAAGACATATTCACAGAGAGAAATAAAACGTATACTCATAATTCGATTGGCGGATATTTTCGCTGCTAGCATGCAAAATTAACTGAAAGTAAAATTTCAACCATTGATAATGGTATTTTTTGCAACCTGGATAAATGATGATGTTTGATTCTCATTGATCACTGTAATGAAACGGAAACTGTAAGATCTGTAATAAACACAAGAGAGCCATATATGGATATCACAACAAGAGGTAGTTTTGTATCAGTGTGTATCATAATTAGCTAGCACACTTCTATGGCTCAATATGTATCCCATTGTTCCGTTATAGGTATCGCAGGTGTTCTCCTCAATATGTATCCCATTGTTCCATTATAGGTATCGCAGGTGTTCTCCTCAATATGTATCCCATTGTTCCGTTATAGGTATCGCAGGTGTTCTCCTCAATATGTATCCTATTGTTCCGTTATAGGTATCGCAGGTGTTCTCCTCAATATGTATCCTATTGTTCCGTTATAGGTATTGCAGGTGTTCTCCTCAATATGTATCCCATTGTTCCGTTATAGGTATCGCAGGTGTTCTCCTCAATATGTATCCCATTGTTCCGTTATAGGTATCGCAGGTGTTCTCCTAACCAAATAGTAGTTCTGTATCTTGGATTACACTCAATGCATTGCATAAGCTCATTTTTCTTGTCGCAAGTTATTGATTACATTTATACAGTCTGTTGTAGTTGCGAACTTTGTATATTACAAATAGCAATAATTTAACAGTAAAATTTCTACATTTCTGGATGCTTGGTTCTGTATAGCTGTGGCATGGTTGCAACTACGTGACATTTCCCAGTGAGGCATTACTTGATTTTGTACCATTTTGTACCATTTGTGACTTTATTGGGTTTTTAAGTATTATAGTGATTTCCAACACAGAACAAGGTACCACAGAAATATAACATGAGAATGATTAAATCTCCTTACATCCATGGAGTTTAAGAATTGTATTTAACAATGGTGTGCCCTGTGTTAAAATATAACACGCATTACAGATGGACTTACTTGGGGTCGAGCAGCGTGTGTAGAGCATTGAGCCTGGTGTAGACAATAGGCCAGGCGTGGGCCACAGCGAGGGGACATGTTGTCATGGCGAAGTCCTTGGATACGAAGGTCGCGATACACTGCATCCATGGGTTGACCTTGGAGAAGGAGGACTCGTGGTGCGGCTCGTCTCCGCCGTCCTTGGATGTGGCCCAGACGTTCACGGAGCGGTCCAGCACCCACTGGAGGTCGATACTCGAGTAGTTCAGGATACACGCCTGGGGAACAACAATGGCAACTGACAAGGTGACAATCAGACATGAAAACAACATTCAGCAGAGAAATGACTGCAATGAGCTGATAATAAGGTTGAACCCCAAATTCCGCCCCATACCCTGCAACGCTCTTGCAAACATATCAAATTTGAGATCA
The DNA here is from genome assembly GCA_029237695.1 of Conchocele bisecta. Taxonomy (NCBI): domain Eukaryota; kingdom Metazoa; phylum Mollusca; class Bivalvia; order Lucinida; family Thyasiridae; genus Conchocele; species Conchocele bisecta. Next base: position 2,213,003 of record CM055274.1, on the reverse strand, counting down.
CACTGAATAAGAAGAAATGTTTTAAATCAAATTCAAAGTCTGATATCAGAAAAATTAAAACAACATAATGTAATTATAAATAAAGAATTGAAATTTGCTTTTGATAGTCATGGAGGAAAATGAACACGCAAGGTTACATGGCATATTTTCATGGAATATGTGATCAGCAAAACAAGTAAAGTTAAATTCTTAACCCTTTCAACACCAAGTAACTTAATAGGATGTTCCATGCCAATGTTTCACGCAATTTCATTAATTTTGTTCATTCAAATTATCCCATTTTTCTAAAAGGGTAATCTGTACAACGTTTAAAATTATTAACAAACAGTGGAGATCCTGATGAGACGGCTCGTTACGAGCCGAGCCGGCTCATCTGGATCTGCACTGTTTGCAAACATTGTCTCTATAGAGGTCTGTGGTGTTGAAAGTGTTAAAGAAACATGTACCTTTTCGGAGGGTGGCAGGGAGTGCAGTAGTTTCTCAACCACCGGCTGACACGCGTCGTCCAGTACCTGCAGCAGGCTCGTACACACAACCTACAGGTAACATGCAATGTGAGTCACTTCATCTAGTGCATAGATAGAGAATAGTAGGTTAGTGCCGTGAATGGGAAAAATATCTGGCAAGGCTCAGGAAACGGGATGGGCGAGGCTCTGCCGAGCACATCCCGTTTCCGTGCCGCGCCAGATATTTTTTCCCATTCACGGCACTCACCTACTATTCTATTTATCCCGTCAACACCTACAAATGGCTGTAAAATGCAAAAATAGTATTGACTGGATATCAAAAATGTTTCACGGCACCGTGTTTCACGGCACATACACACTGTGTTGACGGGATAAAGAATATTATCCCGTCAACACAGTGCATATGTGCCGTGAAACATTTTTCATATCCTGTCAATACTATATGAATATGTGCAATGGCTGGGATTATTTTTTTGCATTTTAAAGCCATTAGTAGGTGTTGACGGGATAAATAGAAGCCTTGCCCATCCAGTTTCCTAAGCCTTGCCAGATATTTTTTCCCATTCACGGCACTAACCTACTATTCTCTATTTCATACCAGTACACATACTAGTAGACGATGGAACATAAATATTTAATTTATATTAACGAGTATGAGTATTAGAGCTTCAAGAATGCATGCTCACGATTGATACTGCACTAGTAATGATAAAAATTATTCAGTTCGAGTTTAAACTTCAAACCATATAGAGTGATCGATCGAATGAAAGTTTTAAGCTTATTCAACAATAACACCATATACAGAAGGAGTAAACATCGAGTAAAAAGTTCAGTAAACAGGAGCAATATATTTACAGCAAGAGTGCACATTTATTCATTTCTTCGACAATGAACAGCAAAGCACAATTATGCAACCTAGATGTATTCTTGTGGAGCTGATGTTTTTAATAGGTATGTACCTGGTCTGCGCCGAGCGACGGCACACAGGAGAATATGAGTTTGACCTCCTTGAGCAGGTGTGCGGCGAGTTTGCGTGTGACGGTGCGGTGGTTACACAGCATTACGAGGGCGAGCCCCTCCACCTCGTGTAGGGCCAGCAGGGAGCCTGTGAGGCCGTCGTACTCGTACTGGGGCGAGGTCAGCTTCGACAGCAGCTGCATCAGGAGTCGGATAGAGCTGTCCAGCTGCTGGGTGTTCGTGTCATTGATGTCCTTCTGGATGAACTGTACAAAGCCTGTAAGGATTTATGTTTTAAACGTGTCAACCCTAAGTAACAGGAATGGACTGGAATAAGTTAATTTTCTGACCAATGCAATCGTACCAATCCATAATATGATGTTCAGACTAGTCCATTTAAGAGAACGGTAAGTTTTTTTTTTTCTGAACAATATGAAAATTACAGATGAGACAGTTTGTTACGAGTCGGCTCATCTGGATCTACATTGTTTGCAAACACTGCTCATCTGTAGCCGATTTCACCAACATGGCAAAGTATACTTTTCTAGCAAAGTATACTTTGAGGGAGCAATCATTTATTTTTCCTGAAATGCATTATTTCATATAGAACTACAGTAGAACTTCGATAACTAGAACAGGTCTGGCTCGAACACCATGGAAAACTCGAACTGGTTCGACAGTCCCGGCAAATTTCCTATATAATTCATGTAATAAAACACCTTAAACTCGAAATATGAATTATTCGAACAGTCGAACCTGTGGATTAGTCCCGTGGACAGTCAAACAGTGGTAATTACCGCTAATAACTCGAACAGGTAAGTCTGTGATCAGCTGTTTGTCTAACGAGGTGCGAATTCCACCATTGCGGCGGTCGCGTTGAGTAGTTTCCCTTGACGCGGGATGACATTAAATCACGAATCGCAAAACAATAGCGGCGTGAATTACGGGCGTTATGATGTCCACGCTAATTAAGTGATTTGAACAAAATTCATTTTATGTAATGTTTAACTTTGACAGAGATGTGCCAATAACAAACAAACCGAGATCATGGAATTCTTCAGGCGTTAATTTATAGTGTTTATAATTGTATACTGACATTGTTTCGTTTATATTTTCCGTTTGTATATTATTCCAACCACTGTGCTATGTGCTATTTTTAGACACTGGGAATACCAGTATTATGTATAGACACAAAGCGGAACATAGCGGTTTATTTGACGTATAATTTACATGTAAATATTGAATAAAACAGCAACTTTACAATTGTATTTGTTATTTTTCATTTCTCCCTCCAAATGTAATGCATATACAATGGCATGTCACATCGGTCATCTCATATATTCACATAAGTGATTTTATTGACTGAATGTGACAGAACATTTTTGAAACTTCATTCCCTCGAACTATGCATCGCTCGAACTCAAACTCGATTCCGTTGCCGGTTCGGGCGATCGAAGTTCTACTGTAACTACTGCATATATTTGATGATTAAAAGTATGCAGAATTATTATACTGAATTTATTACATTATCACAGCCAAAATGGCTGTGATAATGTAATAAACTCAGTATAATAAAAATTAATAAATTTATCCTAAAATTGAAACTTTCTCCCTCAAAGTATACTTTGCTAGAAAAGTATACTTTGCAATGTTGATGAAATAGGCTACTGGATCTACATTGTTTGCAAACACTGCTAAAGAGGTCTGGGGCCCGTTTCACTAAACTTCCTACGACTAAAATGTTCCTAAGTGCAAAATTATGATAGTCTGTAAATTTCACATTAACACTGTTTTCTTGTAAATAATTGTTGGATTTACATTTATTGAGCATAGGCTGCATATGCAGCCTATGCTCAATAAATGTAAATCCATCAATTCAAATTTGCAGACGATTCTAAATTTGGGCTTACGAACATTTTAGTCGTAAGACGTTTAGTGAAACGGCCCCCCGTAGTGTTAAACTATACGTGTCATGGGACAGTGGCTGGGTTTTCGTGTCGTTGATGTCTTTCTGTATAAACTGTACACAACCTGTAGGGATGTATGTAAATCCTACAAATAAACTTGTGACAGACACTTATTGCTTTATCAGATTGACATCAATATCTGGCAAATAACTCCTCTTTTTCAAAATGATAGTTGAATAGCCTCTATATAATCACAGGGCCACTAGTTACAGCCATCCCTCACCATAAGCTACTTCCACACTTCGGACACCTGCATCAAGAGGAAAACTAGTGTTAGGAAGGAAGGTAGAAACATGGCTTCTATACGAACCCCTGATCACATGCTCCTTCCAGACATCCGACTCCTGCATCAGGTTCTGTAGGGCCTGGAATGCGAGACCCCGCAGTTCCTCGTCGAAGTGGACAGTCAGCCTGGTGAGCAGCTCGACCAGCTCCACCCTGGACAGGCCGTCCGGGATGAGACGCGGGATGGCTGCGATACACGTCCGGAACAGGTCCATCTTTGGCTTACGGTCACCGCTGGAACACAGTGATTGTTTGACGGGTTGAATAGTTAATTGATTCGCCAGGGATTCCGCTGGCGATCGCCACTTTCGCAATTGGTGATAAAAATAAACAATTGGCGATAAAAAATTACAATTTTCGGAAAAAAAAGTAAAAAAAAAAAAAAAAAAATATATTTTTTTTTTTTCGAAAATTGTAATTTTTTATCGGCAATTGTTTTATTTTTTTTGAAGTGGCGATTTTTTTATTTTCCCCAGCGGAATCCCTGATTCGCTGGTTGGCTGGCCAGTTGATTGGTTGACTGAGGATGGTTGGATGGATTAGGTACCTAGATGGAATGATTGATTTATTAGTGTTTTATATCCGTTCAATGGCAAGGTCAATACACCTGTATCGAGAGACAGATTGCTAGATGGTTTGGTTGGTTTATTTGTTGGTTGGCTGGTTGATTGGTGGACCGAGTGATGGATACCCAGATTGGGTTATGGAATGATTGATTAATTAGTGTTTTATATCCGTTTAACGACAAGGTCAATACACCTGTAATGAGAGGCAGATTGATTGATGGATTGGTCGACTTGTTGATTGGTTGACCGAGTAATGGATAGCAAGATTGAGAGATGGAATGAATAATTAATTGAATTATTGATTGATCGAATAATTGCACCTGTATGGGGGTTTGATTAGGGTTTACCGGTATATCCATTCAACATCAATGTCAATACAGCTGTATAGAGGGACAGGTTGATTGATCGGTGTTTTAATATGTTCAACAGCAATGTCATATATAGACGAGAACGCACCTGTGTCATGCCAGTCACCCTTACTACACCAGTAACCTATTTCACCAAAATTACGAAGTATACATATCTTGCGAAGTACACTTTGAGGGAGAAATTTTCAATTTAAGGATAAATTTATTATTTTTATTATACTGATTTTATTACATTATCACAGCCATTTCGGCTGTGATAATGTAATAAATTCACTATAATAATTCTGAATACAAATATCAAATATATGAAGTCGTTAGTTCTATATGAAATAATCCATTTCGGGAAAAATAAATGATGTACACTTTGCTAGATAAGTATGGTTAGCAATTTTGGTGAAATCAGCTACAGATCACTGCATTCCTATAAGAATCACAGTTAAGATGTGAATTCTGAAGGAAGTATTCATCATTATGATACACACCCTTCAAGCCTGCAGCCCATTGCAAAGCAGTTGCTGTTTAGATATGCAAACTTGTGCATCACACACAATCATACATACGTGAGAAGTTCCTCCGGCTCTTTGTTGGAGTTCTCCAGTTTCGTGAGCAGCAATGGCCGCCCTACCAGAAGGTCAAGGCCACGTAGCATCGAGTCGAACGTCTTCAGCAGGTACGGGATATAGTAGGCGAGGCCGATGTGTTTTGCCATCGCGTTCGACAACATCTTGTTGATGAACGTCTTCTTGACCCTGACATAGTGTTTAAATGCTGGGTAAATATACAGTAAAGTGTTGTTTATTATAGTGTCACCTCACCAGGGCTCCAGATAAGGAATTGGACATCGAGTATTGTTATTCCATCATTTCTGGATCAATTGGGTTTTTCAAAATTTCAATTGGGTAAATCAAAACCTTCACTCCATAGTTGCCATGTCAATTGCGTATTTCAATATTTTTATACCAGATTATACTGCAAACATAATGCATTATGAGCTACTACATGCAAATAGAGTGGACATATTTTACCAGATACTTCAAGCTTTGAATAATATAAATTTGTCTTCTACAAAAGTAAGGGTTTCTTGACAAAGTTGCTGCACAACTTTTGGCAGTACTCTACTAATTCTGACATATTGGGTAATAATTCCAGCACAAAAATATTTACACAATTCCCTAACATTTGATTGGTCCATAGCAAGTCTCTGTCCAAAATTTATATCCCAGTAAACTCCCACGCCGAACTACTTTCCGTAACCGTCAGGCACAGTTAAAATAATTCTTAAGAAAACGGAAAATAAACACATTTTCTTGATGAATTTATTTCAAATGCTGGAATTATAAGGAATGAATTGCCTTTTTGTTGAATTTATCGGGGATATAAACTTGGAAAAATCGCGGGAATACTGGACGAGGCCTTCCGGCCTTCGTCAAGTACTCCCGCGACTTTTCAAAGTTTATACCCCGATAAATTCCACAAAAAGGCCATTCATTCCTATACTGGATATTTTGATTGCTTTTTGGTACTCGCCGATTCTAATTTTAATTGGGTTTTTGGCATTTTTAATTGCTTATCTGGAGGCCTGGTGTCACCGCCATTGAAAGGGCCAGCCAGTTTTGACTTATGAGACACTCTAATCTCTGAACATCAGGGGGCTGTTTCACTAAACTTTGTAAGACTAAAATGTTTGTAAGTGCAGATTTAGAATTGTCTGTAAATTTCAATTGATGGATTTACATTTATTGAGCATGGCTGTATATGCAGCTGTATATGCAGCCCATGCTCAACTATACAGCCTATGCTCAACAAACGTAAATCCAATAATTGTTTACAAGAACACATTGTTAATGTGAAATTTACAGAATATCATAATTTTGCACTTACGAACATTTTAGTCGTACAGAGTTTAGTGAAACGGCCCCAGTACTTCCCAATTCCTATCCAATATGCCAGGCATCGAGCAGGTAGGCAATCCAATCGGAATCTTTTATCAGCTAGAGTCGAGGCTCAAACCTTTACTTCCCAGTTGCGAGGCGGATGCCTTATCCACGGCAATGCCAGCAGGTGTACATGTACGGTAGTTATTGTTTTTAACGCTTTCAACAGCTCAAGCCTCTCTCCCAATGCTTGTGTAAACAGTGTATATCCAGTTGAGCCGCTCGTAACGAGCCATCTCATCAGTATATGCACTACTTGTGGATATTTTCAATATAGGAATGAATGGCCTTTTTGTGGAATTTATCGGGGTATAAACTTGGAAAAGTCGCGGGAATACTGGACGAAGGCTGGAAGGCCTCGTCCAGTATTCCCGCGACTTTTCCAAGTTTATATCCCTGATAAATTCCACAAAAAGGCCATTCATTCCTTATAATTCCAGCATTTGAAATAAATTCATCAAAAAAACGTGTTTATTTTCCGTTTTCTTAAGAATTATTTTAACTGCGCCTCACGGTTACGGAAAGTAGTTTAGCGTGGGAGTTTACTGGGATATAAATTTTGGACAGAGACTTGCTACGGGCCAATCAAATGTTAGGGAATTGTGTAAATATTTTTGTGCTGGAATTATAGTAGCATGGTATTATATTTATAAGGTAACATTTCATGCTAGAGAATTGGCAAATAAAACATGTTTTTTTATTGAAAGAACGTCAACTTGTTCAGTATGTGTTATTACACAGGTGTCATTTAGTAACAAAATGTGATGCTGTTCAACCAATCGAACATCAGAGCAAGTACTTGAGACCCAGATATTTGTATCTAGTCAATGTAGAATACATTAAATTGTTATCAGTCAGCGTGTGCCCCCTACCTGACAGTGGATCCTGAAGGTAGGACAGTGTTTGACTGTGGCATGGGTGGGTCGCCATCCCCCTGCTGTAGGCTGTCCGCTATCACAAGGAATGCCCGCAGCCCGATACTCATTCTCTGTGAACAGATAGGATGAATAGTTTAATTCCTGTTTAAAACTAGATTGGTCAGTAAGCGAGGCTTACGGAATACACCCCGCGTGGGCCCAGGTACCCCTAAAATATGTAAAAATTTCCAAGTGTGTGGGCTTGTGACCTTGACTCTGGGATTAGCGCGAGCGGCATGAACGTGAATTTGTCACAGAGTGGTAGAGGTTCATTGGAGCAAGGAGTGTGTGAAATGTGAAGCAGATCCGAGCAAGGAAATAGAAGTTATAACCGATTTCTCTGATGTTAAGTTTTGTAAAGAGACTACCGTATAACCTGGAATTAACGCCCCCAGAGGCGTTACATTTTACAAAAGGGGGGGGGGGGGGCGTTTATTTGTCACAGGGTGGTAGAGGTCCATTGGAGCAATGAGTGTGTGAAATGTGAAGCAGATCCGAGCAAGGAAATAGAAGTTATAACCGATTTCTCTGATGTTAAGTTTTGTAAAGAGACTACCGTATAACCTCGAATTAATGCCCCCGGAGGCGTTACATTTTACAAAGTACAAAGGGGGGTGGGCGTTTATTAGCCTTATAAAAAAATTACCAAGGACCGCCAATTTCAAACACAAATAAGGATTTAAGGATTATTTGTGTTTGAAATTGGCGGTCATTGGTAAAAAAAAAAAAAAAAAAAAATTTTATTTGGGGGGCGGGGGGGGGGGGGGGGGGGGGATTTATTAGCCAGTAAAAGAAAAAAAGAAAATTATTTGGGGGGGGGGGGGGCGTTTATTAGGAGGGGGGCGTTAATTCGAGGTTATACGGTATGTATGTGACGTTGACCTCGAGATCAGCGGGGATTTGTCACAGCATATGAAATATTAAGTATTTTCAATGAAAGGAATAGAAGTTATAACATATTTCTCTGATGTTAAGTTTTGTAAAGAGACTAAGTATGTGACCTTGACCTTGGGATCAGTGGGAGTTGGACAGTCGTAGATTTGTCACAGCATGATAGTACAACCTTAGAGGAATGCACAAGTGAAATAATAAGAATTTTCAATGAAGGAAATAGAAGTTATAACTTATTTCTCTGATGTTAAGTTTTGTAAAGAGACTAAGTATTTGACCTTGACATTGGGATCAGCGGGGGTTGGACGGTCATGGATTTGGCACAGCATGGTATTAGAGCCTTACAGGCATGCATGTGTGAAATATTAAGAATTTTAGATGAAGGAAATAGAAGTTAGAACAATATTTCTCTGATGTTAAGTTTTGTAAAGAGACTAAGTATTTGACCTTGACCTTGGGATCAGCGGGGGTTGGACGGTCGTGGATTTGGCACAGCATGGTAGTAGAGCCTTACAGGAATGCATGTGTGAAATATTAAGCATTTTAGATGAAGGAAATAGAAGTTATAACAATATTTCTCTGATGTTAAGTTTTGTAAAGAGACTAAGTATTTGACCTTGATCTTGGGATCTGCGGGGGTTGGACGGTCGTGGATTTGGCACAGCATGGTAGTAGAGCCTTACAGGAATGCATGTGTGAAATATTAAGCATTTTAGATGAAGGAAATAGAAGTTATAACAATATTTCTCTGATGTTAAGTTTACAGACTAAGTATTTGACCTTGACCTTGGGATCTGCGGGGGTTGGACGGTCGTGGATTTGGCACAGCATGGTAGTAGAGCCTTACAGGAATGCATGTGTGAAATATCAAGCATTTTAGATGAAGGAAATAGAAGTTATAACAATATTTCTCTGATGTTAAGTTTACGCGGACGCACGGACGGACGGACAGACGGACGCACGGACGGACGCACGGACGGACGCACGGACGCACGGACAACCTGACTCCAGTATACCCCCCCACAACTCGTTGCGGGGGGTATAATAATAAGGTCTAGTACACACATTGGTACCCAATACTCATTCTCTGTGAACAGATAGGATGAATAGTTTAATTCCTGTTTAAAATAATCAGGTCTAGTACACACATTGGTACCCAATACTCATTCTCTGTGGACAGATAGGATGAATACATGTAGTTTAGTTCCTGTTTAAAACAATCAGGTCTAGTACACACATTGGTACCCAATACTCATTCTCTGTGGACAGATAGGATGAATAGTTTAATTCATGTTTAAAACAATCAGGTCTAGTACACACATTGGTACCCAATACTCATTCTCTGTGGACAGATAGGATGAATAGTTTAATTCCTGTTTAAAACAATCAGGTCTAGTACATACATTGGTACCCAATACTTATTCTCTGTGGACAGATAGGATGAATAGTTTAATTCCTGTTTAAAACAATCAGGTCTAGTATACACATTGGTACCCAATACTCATTCTCTGTGGACAGATAGGATGAATAGTTTAATTCCTGTTTAAAACAATCAGGTCTAGTACATACATTGGTACCCAATACTTATTCTCTGTGGACAGATAGGATGAATAGTTTAATTCCTGTTTAAAACAATCAGGTCTAGTACATACATTGGTACCCGATACTCATTCTCTGTGGACAGATAGGATGAATAGTTTAATTCATGTTTAAAACAATCAGGTCTAGTACACACATTGGTACCCGATACTCATTCTCTGTGGACAGATAGGATGAATAGTTTAATTCATGTTTAAAACAATCAGGTCTAGTACACACATTGGTACCCGATACTCATTCTCTGTGGACAGATGGGGTGAACAGAGCTTAATTCCCGATTAAAACAATAAAGTTGCATCCGCACAATGTACTGAAGTAATTTAACCCTTACTACTGGAAATGTTTTATTTTCAATATTTCTCGACAAAAACATGGTTTGACAGCATATGAGAATCGTCTCCAGTGGAGACGATTCTCATGTGCTGTCAAAACCAGTTTTTTATTAAGAATTAAAGCAAAAATGAAAAACAGCAGACGGCAAGTTCCGTCAACAGCGTAGGAAGGGTTAAGATTAACACAAATTTCAACACTACAGACCTCTATCATAATGTTTGCAAACTATGTAGCGAGCCGTCTCATCAGGATCTGCACAATTTGTGGATCTTTTCTGATATTTTTTTTAAAAAACTTACTGTTAAATGGATAGTGTAAATGATAAATGGATAAATGGATAGTAACACGAAGACTCTAAACAAGTTACTTATGGGTGAAATGGTTAAACAATAAAGTCTATTAAACACACTGCTATGATTAAAGACAAAACATATCAAATGTTTTCCCATCATTGTAAGTGTAATACACAAGACTTGCAGGTACAAGGGAGGGAAGTAATAACTAGATTTGTCAGTAAGCGAGGTTTACGGAAAACCCCCCGCATGGGCCCAGGTACCTCTAAATATGTAGCTATAACATATTTCTCTGATGTTAAGTTTAGTGACGGACGGACACATGGACGCACGCACGGACAACCCGACTCCAGTATACCCCCCACATATAATAAACCATAATGTCAACAGTGATCAGTATATAATGTATATAAACAAGTTCCATACCTCGGGTGTTAGGACGTTAGACTTCTTCCCGACACTGAGCAAGTCAAATATAATCTCCTTCATCGCGAAGTCTAGTCGCTCCTGCAAGAGGGCAACAAATGATAGAATTATGCTTCATGAAAGACAATAATAACTAAACAAGGGCAACATTATCACTAAGCTAATCCCCTCGCTGGCAGCCTTGATAAAAAAACATTTTTGCCTTACAAACAAGGTGAAAATAAGACCTCAGTGACCATGATCTTGGTCCCTAGAAACACATTGTGGCCAAATATAATCAAAATCGGTGAAGACGTTCATGAGTTATTGAAAAATGAAAGGTGTTACTAACGTACGCACGCACATTTGCACGTATGTACATGGATTAACAGTATATTCCCTCTTAGTAGGGTCAATGTGGGAAAATTTCCACGCTAACCCCAAACAAATTGCAAGAAAACGTTTTATAGTGTTTTTCTGTGCTACTATGTCTGGAGAAGAACATATCAAAAGTTGGCCAAAATCTAACCACCAGAAAGGGTCTAAATGTGACGTCAAAAAAGATGGCTACCATTGATAAAAAAAATGACTAAAATCTCTTGTATCTGTTAAATTAAACACTTTCTTGCCAAATAACGTGTGAACATTAATGCTGATATTCATTGTTTGTTTAAAGGTATACTTTGTTGTTATGATATCAGTGGTTCATGTGTGGGTCATGACGTTGAAAATGACGTCATGACGTATTTCTGTAGGGTTATAACACTTATATTCGTAACAGGTAAACAGTATATATGATGCATAAATGAATAAAAAATTTCAAAACTGGGCCCATAAATTGTCAGTTTAATTAATAAAAGAGCCAGTGTATGAGAAAGCCGACCTTATCGCACTTGAGATTTTCACCGAAGACTTTCGGTTTTTGTCAATAAAGTCTAAAGTTGAGGAAAATTCCAGAGCAAATGCGGAATTACTTCAACATGCCGAATAAGGAAGACAAGGAAGGTCATAAGAAAGCAATAATAGAAACTGGTATCAAAACTATTATTACACCTTTAACGGATGAGTATCCGAAAGCTACAGACCTTGAACTCGAATTTGCTTTAGTATACATTGCGCCTAGTTTGCGCTGTCTGCCTCAAAATCTTCTCGTCGGAAAGGACACCAGTCAGAAAGAAGCGAGTATTGGACAAGCACTTGTTCAAGCAGTTCGTCCAAGGGATTTAATTACGCCGTTACAAATCGGGCTCGCTGTTTAAATGTATCATCACTTCCGATCAAGGTTTTTGATAGACATCCTGTCCACCATGGGGTATTGCTCCTCATACTCAGAAGTTCAAATGTTTGAGGAAAATGCTGCTTCCGCAGTTGCCCCCGATGTTTTAGGTAATGTCAATATGGCCGATACGATGTTGTTTGCAGCAGATAATGTCGACCACAACATTGTATCACTAGTTTGAAAAGGTACATTTCATGGCATGGGGATGATAGCAGCCATAACCCCAAGCCAACAAATTACTCAAACAATACTTTAATAGACGAAAACTCTCCGAATTACATATTATTGACGAAACACAAATGGACATTGTGGAGTACGGTTTTGCGAAGCAATTACGTTGTAGTATACAATTTCAACCACTGGCAGGTCTAATCGATGTGGGTCATACTATTGACATATTGTGGGAGGTATCCTTTCGGTTTAGTCAACCAGTACCAAATTAGCAAGGCATGATGCACGTACTGCACAAGCAATTTGACCATCATGGACAGTCATCGATAGTTTTCCTTCCAATGATCGACATGTACCCGGGCGACAAGACATGTATCTTCTCTACTCTGGAGTATATTTGCAAGCTTTCATCTAAGTATAACGGCTCACCGGTTGTTACATTTGACCAGCCACTCTTCTGGAAAGCTTCCGAGATAATACACGAGGTTCCTCACAACAGTCCAATACGAGATGTTGTGCTGTTATTAGGAAGCTTCCAGACATTTATGAATTTGCTTGGTGCTATAGGAACATTAATGGATTGAAGTGGACTCAAAGACATCTTAGAGACTATATACGGCGAAAATGCAGTCGTACACATGATGAGCGGAAAGGCTGTGCAGCACTCATTTCGTGGACATCTCCTTGTCAGTCAGTGTCTTACGCAACAGATCGCAGCCAAAGCCATTGAAAGCGTACCAGACCTTGATAATCACATACATGAACTCGAGAGTTTGTACACATTACAGTGAAATCGACTTTATAATAGACACATTATTGAAATAAGATTGCATCGAAAGAATTGTAAACCCATTGGCTTATACAACGTGTGAATTATCCAATCTTTCAGAGACGAGCAAACTGTGGCTGAACTATCAACAAATGTTGGGAGTTGCTCGTGAGGTAATCAAAGCTGATCGCACAGGGTGTTGGAAAATTCACCTCCATGCTATATCTGAGTGCCTCCAATCTTTGCTGCTGCTGGGCACGCAAATTATCTGAAATCTGCGTATCTCTACCTGCAGACAGTTGAGGCAATAGAAATTGAAAAGCCTGCAGTGTTCCAGAAATTCCTGAATGGATTCCATGTAATAAGGCGCACCAATCAGTACTGGGCTGGCCTTGGCTCCGACTTAGTGGTTGAGCAGACTCTGATGCGGTCCCTGATAAGTACAGATGGGTTAACTAGAGGAAGTGGCATGACTGAACACCAACGAGCCGTTTGGACAATGTCTGCTCCAATATCCTCAGCCTACAACTATGCCATGCAGGACTTCAATAACACAGTGTACATAACAAGTGACCACCACAAGGAGACAACTGCATCACAAATGGAGAGAGAAAATGTGGACATGTCAACATTCTCCCTTCTCCGAGGAGACGACATTGAGAAACATTATCATAGGAATAAATGCTGATAAGGATGTAAATGTTCAAGATCTATTTGCTGCTGGAAGAGACATAGTTAAACAAATGGAAGGGCAATCCGTCTTTTCATAGAGACGTAAGACTAAAGTCAAGACACTAGCAACAGCTAGTGCCATCAAGGTCATTGAGGACCGAACCATTGAACCAGCTCTGTCGTTTCAGAGGTTTCTGGTGGTATCGCAGTCTGGAGATCTTGGTCTAGATCAAGTGATGAAGTATGAACTTTCACCATATCCACCAGCACTGTTTGAAGCAAAATATATATTACGGAAGCCAGATAAAGCACAACTTCTGGATGCTATCCGAAACCAGGTCATGTCATCAGATGCTACTGTACTTCAGTTCATTCCAAAGACTGAGCAATATGTACTTGATGGAGGTTCACTTCTACATCGACTCAAATGGAAGGAATGAGTCCCCTACAGTTCAATTACCGATTCCTATGCTTCGTTCTCGTCCAATCTCTATGGCAAGGTCACCATTGTCTTTGATTGATACAATGGAGGACCAAGTACAAAGGACAATACACACCAGCGTCGAAAAACCAAAATTTACAATAAGGTCAACATATCAGATGCAACAAAATTTGTTGGGAAAAAGGAAGATTTCCTCTCAAATGACATAAACAAATAGTGAAAGCAGCAATTACAATGTCGTCTTACAAATCAACAACCCTGATTGGAGAAGACACCGACTTATTGGTCTTGCTATTGTATCACGCAACAAAAGACTGCAATGATCTTTTCTTTAGGTCCGACAAAGACAGAAACATCAAATGTGTATAACATCAAAGTTCTGAAACAGTCGCTTGGTGATGATGTCTGCTCTGGCATGTTGTTTGTCCATGCGTTCTCTGGCTGCGACACTGCTTCAAGAATATTTGGGGTCGGCAAGAAGTCTGTTTTCCAAAAATTTGTCAAGGGCTATTCTGTCTTGCGCACATGTTCAAAGATTTTCTGTACACCAAATACAGACCAAGCTACTGTAGAAGGTACTGGCTGCAAAGCAATAGTCTCACTGTTCAGTGGAACTGCGTCTCTAGTGTCATTGCGCTATGGTTACCTTTGCAAGAAAGTGTCCGCAGCAAAGAGACTTGTGAAACCAGAAAGACTGGCCCCAACAACCTCGGCCACAAATCTTCACTCTCGACGGACATACTTACAAGTCCTGCAGTGGATGGGCAATAATGAAGGCATGGATCCCACTAAATGGGGCTGGGATGTCACGAAGGGGGTAATAAATTGTTCCACCTCATTGGATGGACTAATAGTCCCGCACCAGACCAACTGCTTAAAATGATCAGATGCAGTTGTTCCTCGGGATGCAGCACACTGAAATGTAGCTGCAAAAAGCATGGACTTGAATGCACCACGGCTTGTGTACATTGCCAAAATGGCAACTGTGAAAATGATTCAGTTTCAGATGACGATGTAATTAAAGACAGAAGTGACTGATATTTAAATTAGAACTAAACCACATCATGACGTCATACTTCATGATATGACGCTATTCTCGACGTCATGACGTCACATGTAACACTTTTATCACGTTCCGGAATTATTCATTTGGCAAAATAATTAATATTATAGGTAATATTTACACTTAAATGTGTGAGAACTTCTTGAATTTAACAGGTAGGACTAACGTTTAGCCATTTTTTAAACATTGACGGCCATCTTTTATGACGTCATATTTCAACACTTTCTAGTGGTCCGATTTTGGCCAACTTTTGATATGTTCTTCACCAGACCTTATACTACAGAAAAACACTATAAAACGTTTTCTTGCAATTATTTTGTGGTCATGTAGCAGTTTGACCCTACTATCTGGCCTATCGGTGAGAGGATAATTAATTACTGAATATGCATTAACATTTTTGATCATACTCTAGAAAAAATTAATTTGATATTTGTAAGTATACAAGCTAGTTACTCGTTTAGTGCGAGACAGAAACTATGCATTAGAAACCAACATATTATGATAGATTCCATGGCAGAATGAGAACTTAAAATGTCACAAAAAAATATTTGGAAAACATTTCTGCATCCAACCCTTTACTGTAACCCTTAGATATGCTGGCAATAATGACATTGATTGGTACAATCCTTGACACAAATGAATAAGTGCAATAAAACCACACTTAACCCTTAGACCGCTACACACAACAATTGTCGTCTGCTGTTGCTTTATATCTTGCCTTATTTCTCAATAAAAACATGGTTTGACATCACTTCAGAATCATTTCCATTGGATGGAAATGATTCTGATGTGCTGTCAAAGCATGTTGTAAATTATTCTAAAGTGCTGTCAAAGCATGTTTCTGATGATAAAAATGGAAAATAAACAGCAGACGACAAAAAATTAAGATAGCGGTGTAGTGTAAGGGTTAAAATGAAATTTCTTAGCATGCATCTTTGTCTAGTGTTTTGCCATAAAGGATGGGCATACACTTACTGTTGCTATAAACTGTATAATCTTCACAAAGATGTTGAGTGGCATGTCCTTGGGAATGATGACCTTTGACCCCTTGGGGAAGAGACTGTTCACGATGCTCTGTAGACGGCTTGTGGTCGCGGTATTGCTCTCACACTTGATCCGCACCATATACACCCTGTTGATTGGTTGGTTCATTGATTGATTGATTGATTGATTGATTGGTTGATTCATTGACTGATTGGTTTGTGATTGATTGATTGATTGTTTGATTGGTTTGTTGTACATTGATTGATTCATTCATTGTTTATATTGATTCATTGATTGACTGATGGAATGAATGACTGATTCATTCATTCATTCATTGTTCATTCCACTGATGATAGGATATGTGGTCAGATATCAGTACCTTTCATAACTTTACACATTGTGTCATTTTACACAACTACTGTCTTTTATCAGGTAGGTGACGAGCTGAACAAACTTGAGCATCAAAAGTAGTATTACTAGAATTAACAGTACATAAACACTGAAAGTGAAAGGGTTTAACATCCCACCAACAGCTAAGGTCATTTAGAGACGGGACCAGTTTTAAAGTCTCATCCGACAGACCAGTGGGATGGAAATACTATGAAACTATTTTTGATGCCTAAGGCGAGGTTTGAATCCACAACCTCCGGATTGGAAGTCGGGTGTTCTACCCCCTAGGCCACATCCCATCCCACATAAATACTGAACAACTCACCACAGCAGCCTGTATAGAGATTCAAGGGCGACTCTAGACATCTTGGGGTCTTTACTCTTCAGGTGTGAGAGACAGTTGGTGAGGAAGTACGGCCAATTGTTGAGGAAGAAGTCCCGCTTGCTGACACACAACAGGCACGTGACCAGGGGGAACAGGTGCTGTAATAGACACGAGGTGATGGATTCATACACCGACAAAATAAGACAATTTATCACGTAACAAGCTTTGTATTGAATATACGAATATCTGAATTACAACAAATTAAAAAGTCACATTTCGAATGGCATCCCATGATGTTCCCGTATGACGTCAGTGGAATTACGTCATGGAAGCAAGTCTGCATCCTTTTCAATTAAAACCACACTATAATTGCTCATTATGTAGCCTAAAACTTTACCTGATAAATACCATGCTAGTGTCTTTTGTCTCGGCTCGGAAACGGTATGAATTCCTCGGGTAGCCTCGGAATTCCTACCTGTTTCCTAGCCTTGACTGATAAACTTGCTATAAAAAGACAATAACCTGGTAAACGCTATTTATTCTACAAGTCTGTAAGAATGTGTTTTGTTTTAATAAGATTTGAGGGAATAAAGGTTATACTATATGATCTTAAATGTGTGTAATTAAAACAATGCAATACCTGCGAGTGTTTACGTTTGGTAGTCATGTCAATACATGGCTGTACCATCATGTCCACAAAGTTCTTCAACACTGGCACATTCACTTCATGTTTGGCACTCTGGAAATTATACAAGAAATTATACTTAAAATACGAGAACAACAAAGTCACAAGGTGCGTCTAAGGAAACTGATTTAGCACTCTATTTGACACATGAGGCAGTCACAAATACAAAGTGACGATAATGCATCCCAGAAATCATAATAAGAACTGGGTTCCAACATCGGTAAGAATCGCTGGTGGCTCTAGAGAATCCATGAATACCAGTAGCCGATTTCATAAAAATTGCTATTAAGCATACTTGTCTTGCTAAGTACACTTTGAGGGAAAAAATTTCAATTTAAGGCTAAATTTATTAATTTTTATTAAACTGAATTTATTACATTATCACAGCCATTTTGGCTGTGATAATGTAATAAATTCAGTATAATAATTCTGCATACTTTTAATCATCAAACATATGCAGTCATTAGTTTCTATGAAATAATGCATTGCAGGAAAAACAAGAAACGAGGCAAAGCCACGAAGGCCAGGTTTTTTCCAAGCATAGACACTTGGATAACATAATTATACCCACTTTTTGTAGACTAGATGGCCGTGGCCTGCATGTCGCGCCATGGGGCGAGGCATGGACACTAAAAAAATAGATATAGTAGATGGAAAAACTTTAACGAAAAAACTTTAACCGGACACACGAACGTACGGACGGACGTATGCCAAAATGCCGACGATATCGCGCTTTCTGCAAGCGGGTGCGACAATGATGATAAACACCCATGTGAAGTATCAAGGTAATGGGTGAAGCAGTTGCAGAGATATAGTACACAAAAAAACTTTAAAAAAAAAAATTAAAAGTAATTTGACCTTGACATTGGGCACAGGGGCCGCACGGTTGGGGGGTAGAATGAAAATATGGATGATGATAAACACCCATGTGAAGTTTCAAGGTAATGGGCAAAGCAGTTGCAGAGATATAGTATAACGAAAAACTTTTAACCAAAAAACATTAACCAGACGTACGTTAAAAAGTTAACGTTGAAAATGGCTAAGTCAATTACGTAGAAATAATAGGTGAATGTAAATAAAATGGTCACATGTTGGATAGTTTTATGTGGTAGGCACCCCTTGGTTATGAAGCTGTGAAAGTTTGGTGGTCCTAGGTGGTACAGTAACAAAGAAATGGACTCAAACACGAAAACTTAACATTGTAAACGCGAAAACTTAACATTGAAAATGGCTAAGTCGACTGCGCGGAAAAAATGGGTCAAGTTAAAAAAAAAGTAACATGTTGGATAGTAATATGTGGTGGGCACCCCTTGATTATGAAGCTGTGAAAGTTTGGTGGTCCTAGGTGGTACAGTAACAAAGAAATGGACTCAAACACGAAAACGTAACATTGTAAACGCGAAAACTTAACATTGAAAATGGCTAAGTCGACTGCGCGGAAAAAATGGGTCAAGTTAAAAAAAAAGGTAACATGTTGGATAGTAATATGTGGTGGGCACCCCTTGATTATGAAGCTGTGAAAGTTTGGTGGTCCTGGGTGGTACAGTAACAAAGAAATGGACTCAAACACGAAAACTTAACATTGATTGTGGACGCCGCCCGCTGCCCGCCCGCCTGCCCGCCCGGCTTTCGCCAATCCAATAGCCTGGATTTTTTAAAAAAACCTGGCTAAAAATGATTACTCCCTTACTACACTTTGCTAGATAAGTAAACTTTGCAATTTTGGTTAAATCGGCTACAGAAGTTTCAATGCCTCAACCACCGAAGAAGACATCAAAACAGAATTGTGGATCGAGAGAGGATCAAATCTACTGTCTGTTTCATGAAACCTGCCCCATTTTATGGCTACTCCACAACGACAAAACAATATTTTTACAATAATATTACATTTCATCAAAATTTAGAATGATCCTTCTGTTTATTTTGTGATGAAGACACCATACCCAAGGTATAAGCATGCTCCTGTTTAACCTGTTCACCTCTATTTATCTGGCATGCACTCATTCAAGTTAATAGAGAAAAAAAACATTCACAGACCCTTTTTTGTTTGAAATGTCCTCTAATTAGGTCAAAATATTAACACTTTACTAGTGGCTCATATTCCTCGGATTACGGCGAGAGTGACTTACAGCAGCCACCGGCAACAAGACCTCCACAAATAGACTGGCGAGGGCATGCTTGATGTCTCTGTCCTTGACATCGAGGAAATATAGGCCAAGGTCATGCAGGAACTGCACACACTGCTCAAAGTCCTCAATAGGGTGCATCTGTAACAGTGAAATGTTTATACACTTAAACCTGTGAATAAAGACCAGTCATGGGGAGAGAAAAATCTGGCCTTTGTTCTCAGCTGGTCTTTATTCCCAGGGTCATTTATGTGGCAATTGATTAATTGGAAAAACAAAAGTATGACGGCCATAGACAGGGAATTGCTATTCCCAGGTTGTCTTTTGCACAGGTTCGGCTGTAAATAATGGTCATACATATAAATTTGTGATCATATAGGTCCAGTTGTTAGAAGCTTCAGTTAGTTAACATAATTACTATACGACTTGACAATGATCTACTGAGATTGGTTGGTGCTAAAATTTGTATTGATGTCTGCTAATCCCTATCGGGTCAATTATTGAAACAAATCTAAGAACCACATTTGTCAATCATTTTTAAGGGTTTCATCAAAAAGTGAAAGTGAATGTTTCAAGTCACATAGAGATACGGGACCACAGTTTAAAGTCTTATCTGACAGACCAGTGGGATGGAAATAATATGTAAGTATTTTCAGCCCTAACGTGAGGATTGAACTCACAACCTCCAGTAACTTTTTGTGAAAATGCAATTGAAAGATTATTACCAACTGCTCCCTATCTAAATATGTGTATGGTGGCCATCTTGGATGTCATATGACCCACCTTGACACGGAAGAACTTGAGCCCCATGAGAAGACTGATGATGCTCTGGGCTGTGTATGGGGTCTGGTCTCGAAGCTTCAACTCCCGCAACTCCAACAGGAAAGTCTTCCTCACAGGTGCAAACCTACAACAGCTTCTTTATGTGAGCGAGGTTTATTTAAAATCACCGATGTATGTGAAACAAAGCACAATCCCTAAACACATGTATTATTGAAATTTGTGAATGGGTTAAGCAGTTATTAACAAAACAAAAAGCAAAACTGTAACACATTTGCCTTACAAACAAGGTGAACACAAGTCCTCAGTGACCTTCAGACGTGGGGTGTGTGCGAAACAAAGCACCATCCCTAGACACACATTGTGGCAAAATAGTGGTTAATCTAATTATTAAGAAATTAACAGCGTTACTAATGTACGCATGCATATGGACTAACAATTTATCCCCTCTTGCCTATCGGTGAGGGGATTAAAATGAACAGAATTACAGTGAGACCTATACAAAGCTAACACCGAGAAGGTAAAAGGTTCCTGGGTGTCCGGTTTAGAGAGGTTCTACCACACAACTAACCTGGACATGGACAGCATTCCAATGACCTCCGCATACAGGTCAGCTATGATGTTGATGTTCGCAGAATTCGGGTTCGTCTGCAGCCTGAAGAACAGAAAACAAACGGTACAAACGGTTATTTATAGTTTAGGGGTTAAAGCTTGTTTGTTGTGTTAAAACTTCCTTTTCGAGATACACTGAGATTTGGATCAGATGCTAGTTAGTATTGATGTCAACATTATTGGCAGTCCAGTGTCAATCTGTAGTCTATTTCACCAACATTGCAAAGTATACCTTTCTAGCAAAGTATACTTTGAGGCAGAAATTTTCAATTTAAGGATAAATTTATTAAGTATTATTATACTGAATTTATTACATTATCACAGCCATTTTGGCTGTGATAATGTAATAAATTCAGTATAATAATTATGCATACATTTAATCATCAAATATATGCAGTTGTTAGTTTTATATGAAATAATGCATTTCAGGGTTACTCCCTCAAAGTATACTTTGCTAGAAAAGTATACTTTGCAATGTTGGTGAAATCGGCTACAGGTAATTTATTCAGTAACTATTGAATTTGCTTAGCTGAAACAACCATTTTTTAAATGTTTTCCTGAATTTTATTCAAAATTATTTTAAAACAGAATTAGAACATGTAAATTGGTGAAATTAGGATGAATATGGGAATGATAGATTCTGTAAATAATGTCTAAAGTTGACAAAAATTCAGAGAAAACACAGAATTTAAGTCAACGTGTGTTCTGAATATTTTGCTAACTGGAAATGTAATTTGTGGAAGATATTGAAACCTCTTGTAAATCTAGTTCATGAACTTCTCATATACCGGTACATACAATAACAAACACAGGCACATACATAGGACTAGATGGCTGCGGCCTGCATGTCGCGCCTTGTGGCGAGGCATGGACACTAAAAAAAAGATATAGTATAACGAAAAACTTTAACCAAAAAACTTAAACCGGACACACG
Source organism: Conchocele bisecta (assembly GCA_029237695.1). Classification (NCBI taxonomy): domain Eukaryota; kingdom Metazoa; phylum Mollusca; class Bivalvia; order Lucinida; family Thyasiridae; genus Conchocele; species Conchocele bisecta. The sequence goes on along the minus strand of CM055274.1, from coordinate 2,190,789 downwards.
TACGTACGTACGCCAAAGTGCCGACTATATCGCGCTTTCCGCAAGCGGGCGCGAAAAAAACTTTAACCAAAAACTTCAAAGTAATTTGACATTGACATTGGGCACAGGGGCCGCACGGGAGGGGGGTATAATGAAAATATAGATGTTGATAAACACCCATGTGAAGTTTCAAGGTAATGGGCAAAGCAGTTGCAGAGATATAGTATAACAAAAAACTTTAACCAAAAAACTTAACGAAAGAGTAATTTGACCTTGACATTAGGCACAGGGGCCGCACGGGAGTGGGGTAGAATGAAAATATAGATGATGATAAACACCCATGTGAAGTTTCAAGGTAATGGGCAAAGCAGTTGCAGAGATATAGTATAACAAAAAACTTTAACCAAAAAACTTAACCAAAAAACTTAACCAAAAACTTTAACCAAAAAACTTAACCAAAAACTTCAAAGTAATTTGACCTTGACATTGAGCACAGGGGCCGCACGGGAGGGGGGTAGAATGAAAATATAGATGATGATAAACACCCATGTGAAGTTTCAAGGTAATGGGCAAAGTAGTTGCAGAGATATAGTATAACGAAAAACGTTAACCAAAAAACTTAACCAAAAACTTTAACCAAAAAACTTAACCAAAAACTTTAACCAAAGAACTTAACCAAAAACTTCAAATAATTTGTAACCTTTGACCATTGACATTGGGCAGAGGGGCCGCATGGGAGGGGGGTGGAATGAAAATATAGATGATGATAAACACCCATGTGAAGTTTCAAGGTAATGGGCAAAGCAGTTGCAGAGATATAGTATAACGAAAAACTTTAACCAAAAAACTTAAGCAAAAAACTTAACCAAAAACTTTAACCAAAAAACTTAACCAAAAACTTCAAAGTAATTTGACCTTGACATTGGGCACAGGGGCCGCACGGGAGGGGGTAGAATGAAAATATAGATAATGATAAACACCCATGTGAAGTTTCAAGGTAATGGGAAAAGTAGTTGCAGAGATATAGTATAACGAAAAACGTTAACCAAAAAACTTAACCAAAAACTTTAACCAAAAAACTTAACCAAAAACTTTAACCAAAGAACTTAACCAAAAACTTCAAAGTAATTTGACCTTGACATTGGGCACAGGGGCCGCATGGGAGGGGGGTAGAATGAAAATATAGATGATGATAAACACCCATGTGAAGTTTCAAGGTAATGGGCAAAGCAGTTGCAGAGATATAGTATAACAAAAAACTTTAACCAAAAAACTTAACCAAAAAACTTAATCAAAAACTTTAACCAAAAAACTTAACCAAAAAATTTAAACAAAAACTTTAACCAAACAACTTAACCAAACAACTTAACCAAAAACTGTAACCGGGCACACGTACGACAAAAATGTTTGCAGGCCAATGAATTAAGTGTATGCTGTTGTTTAAAACAAAGTCACAACAAAGTTGTTAATTGCCAATTAAGCTATGACAACGGCAACATAAGAACGCAACTAAAGCATCAAACAGCACAGTGCATTGGTTAATTGATAAACTCAGATTTAATGTTTATTCAACAACATGATCTAGTATGAACATATCAGGGGTCCTTTTCACTAAACATTGTACAACTAAAATGTTAATACAGTCTACACTCAGTTACTCAAAGTCAGTTAAGTCGAATTCCCTCGTTACGTCAAATTCGTGTCCAAGTCCCGCTTCAGATCCTATTATTTTCAATGTAACTGGCTACGGTTACGTCGAATTTCGCTACGTCAAATTTTCGCCAATTCAAACTAATTGTTAGGTCCCGAACACAGAAATGTGTGATATTTCACTCTCGTTAAGTCGAAGTGTCAGTTTGCGCTCGAAGTGCGAATTTGCGGCGCCAATTTACCGGAACAAAGACTGGAATTTCCTGATTTCCTCGACACCAATTAAACTTAGCTCATCTGATTTGATCACCTGTGATCAATAACTGAGCAAAGTCTATCTTTCTTAAATTCACAACAAACAATCGAACATTGCTGACTTTTTCCGGAAGGCGGATATTACCGAGTCGGACAGCGTGTAAACTGTGACTAACGTGGGCCGTTTCAAACTGCGGCCGAATTGGACTAGGGCCGTTTGATCACCCTCCGATTGATAAATGCTGTGTGTATATATAAGCAAGACCGGTATGCACAAAAACTTGTTAATTTCCAGTTTACATGCTTTATTTATTAAACATAATAAAATGTTACTTTACTGCTTTGTTTTGTCTTTCCTTGTTCCACCCTGATAATACAGATGTGTATACTTAGTTCGACTACACACATGCGTGTATAGGCAAACGCAAGTAAACACATTAGAGTTGCAAACGTGTAACTCCGTGTGTTACAGGTCGTATGGGAGTTGCGTCCCGTAACGTGTATGGCAATATTTCGAGCTCCTGTTCAGATTTCGTTACGTCGAGTTTCGGTTTACTCGAAGTATTTATCACAGTCCGATGGACTTCGAGTAAACTGTAAGTGCAACATTATGATAGTCTGTAAATTTCACATTAACAACGTTTTCTTATAAACAATGATTGGATTTACATTTATTGAGCATAGGCTGCATATGCAACCTATGTTCAATAAATGTAAATCCATCAATCGAAATTTCCAGACGATCCTAAATTTGCACTTACGAACATTTTAGTCGTACAAAGTTTGGTACAGGGTTGATTAACTGACAGTATGGGGCATCTGTTTAAATGTCTAACTAGTGGGTAAATGTTTGTGCATAGGAAAACATGAACTCTGGGACCGGGTTTATAAAGCTTTCTGAGCACGTTCTCCAAATTCATACTTGATATCAAGGCAGAATAATTGGCCGAGGCTGAGCTGACCAATCAAGCTGCCTCAGTGATTCTGAGCATGAGAGCAGAGTACTAGCTCAGAAAGTTTTATAAGTTTTACAATGTGCCGGCTACTCAAAAATTGTACATGTATGCCATTACCAGGGCATGAACTAAGTGAGGTGCACTCAGTAGCCTATTTCACCAACATTGCAAAGTATACTTTTCTAGCAAAGTATACTTTGAGGGAGTAATCAATTATTTTTCCTGAAATGCATTATTTCATATAGAACTAACGACTGCCTATATTTGATGATTAAAAGTATGCAGAATTATTATACTGAATTTATTACATTATCACAGCCAAAATGGCTGTGATAATGTAATAAATTCAGTATAATAAAAATTATTAAATTTATCCTAAAATTGAAAATTTCTCCCTCAAAGTATACTTTGCTAGATAAGTATACTTTGCAATGTTGGTGAAATAGGCTATTTTCAAAGGCTACTGGTTACCAACATCCGAGGCCGAGTCACTCAAGTATGACCTATCAGTACTCTAACATGGGCAACTTTTTAATTTTCCACTCCTCCAAATTGGATTTCAACTCACAGTCCGATATGTTTCAATTTTTATGCCGCACTGTGTTTTCAAATTATCATACGTCCAAATCGAAAATCCGCTCGAGTGGACGAGTGGGGATATGTCGAGGCCTGCTAGGGCAGGTGAAGGAGGAATAAACAGGGCTAACCCTTTCACCCCTAATTAACTGGAATGAATGGATTTTGATATGTTAATTTTACGACCAATGCAATCATCACAAAATGATTTTCAGACTAGTACATTTATGAAAAGGGGGTGTTTTTGCTCTCAAAAATATGAAAATTACTTGCAAAAAGTGCAGATCCTGAGGAGACGGCTCGTCACGAGCCGGCTCATCTGGATCTACACTATTTGCCAATACCACTAGACAGGTCTGTGGTGTTGAAAGGATGAACACAATCAGATTGAATTGCTACTTCCGAATCAAGATATCTAGCCAACATTCTAGAACTACTAAAGCTTAGAAAATACAGAAAATATATAAATGTGTCTCTAATACACAGACAAAGCCCCCTAGCTGTGGCAGATTTTCCATAAACACACGCTCCAGTTCAGTACCAAACATTGGTATAACATGATAATCAGGGTAAACAAGGGCCCAACTTAGGATGAAATGGAGACTTGTTCCAACTGCTTACAGTGACGAGTATCATGTACATCGAATATGTAGTCGATCAGCTGAAAACTGAGTTGCAAAATGGACATAGATCAGAGGCAGAAGGTAAATTCTTGTGTCACGGAATGGTAATCATCAATACCGAGCATGATGACAGTCAGATGAAAATGGCAGTGATATGTCGGGCAAGTAAGACATGGAATTTTGTTTATCAATTGTTGGGTCTGAGAGTCAACCCTTTAACCACTTAGCTACCAAATTTCCCATTATATATGTATTAAACAAGCCACACTAAACACTACGAAAGGACAAGCAGAAGCCAAATCCTATTGCAGCAGTAAGCTGGATTAACCTATAGCTGGAAAGAGAGCACATCATGTTTTTGACAGTCGAGCTACAAGACCTACAACCCTCACCCGAACCTCCACATACAGTGGGTATCTCTATGGTCTAACGTTTCACTAGCAAATTTATATTACCCATCACATTCGCAATACGCTTTTAGGTGTATGAACAGTTTTAAATACTTTCAGTTTTTTTCTCGATGAGAACATTTTGAAATATTTTCTTTCTGTTTCTCAATGAAAGTATATGCTGTGGCCATTCATTTGAACTAGCTCCATGAGAAAATTTTGAAACATTGTCTATTTTCTATTTACTTACTTCTGAATGAAAATATATGTTGTGACCACCATTTGAACCATCATGAGAAATTTTGGAAACATTTTCTATCTATTTCTGAATTAAAGTATATGTCATGACGACTCATTTGAACTTTCTCGATGAGAACATTTTGAAACATTTTCTTTCTCGATGAGAACATTTTGAAACATTTTCTTTCTATTTCACTTATTTCTCAATGAAAGTATATGTTGTGGCCATTCATTTGAACTGTCTCGATGAGAACATTTTGAAACATTTTGTTTCTCGATGATAACAGTTTGAAACATTTTCTTTCTATTTAATACTTTTACTTATTTCTGAATGAAAATATATGTTGTGACCACTCATTTGAACTGTCTCGATGAGATGGTTCAAATGGTGGTCACGACATATACTTCCGGGTGAGAAATAAAGAAAATATTTGCACAAGTTCTCATCAGTAAAATAGTGTATCCTGAGAATGTGAAGGGAGGTAAGGAATTAGTTTGTGGTGTCATAGAACACAATCAGGAAAGTAACATGAATAAAGCCCACGGTTGCCATAGTTACCTTTTTTCTGCATCGCCCTGGGCGTTTACCAACCTGTCGTGCCAAAATCAGCATGCTAATGGTACATGTGTGACATGCCTTTACATTATGGGCCTATATCTGTTTTTGACCAGCATAGCCCCAGATCAGTGGTCTGCACAGTCACATCAGGGCATACACTGTTTGCCAAGGGTTTATAATTAGTTGTCTATGAATTAAGCATGATACTAATGGCATATTTGTGGCTGTGACTGGAGAAATGGGGCTTTTGGGTTTTGCGACCAGTATAGATCCAGATCAGTTTATGCATTCAGGGGCCGTTTCACTAAAGTTTGTATGACTGAAATGTTTGTAAGTGCAGATTTAGAATAGTCTGTCAATTTCAATTGATGGATTTACATTTATTGTGCATAGGCTGCATACAATTACGAACATTTTAGTTGTACGAAGTTTAGTGAAACGGCCCCCTGTAGTTTGATCAGTACTGTTCGCCATTCCATAAATGAAACACCAGTCATGCTTCTAACAAACAATATATATCATTATAAGGCTACAGGAGTACGCTATTTGATCAGGACTACACTGGTCACAAATCTCATAAGCCTAATTTCTCCAGTCACAGCCACATTTGTACTGGCAACTAGTATATTCACAGATCAGTCTGAACATACATGCAGTCTGATCAGGGGCTAGAGTATTCACCATTTTGTCAATGAACCATTCACAAGATGCATAATCATGTGGTTACCACAACAACAACAATGTCTGAAAAGTGTTGAAAGACGCCCCACTCCAAAGTAAATATTATTTGATATTTTCCTTAATATGCAACGGATTTTGATGAAATTGCATTTGGTGGTCTCGGGACTTCGGCACGTTTTTGCGAAGAATCGATTTCTGTGTCACTATTGACAGTAAACATGGAAATAAATTCTTCGCAAAAATGACAGATGTTTGGGCCAAAGTACCGAGACCACCAAATGCAATTAACAAGACGCGTTTGATGGGCCATATTTCATTAAAATACGTTACATAATAAGGAAAATATAACAGCATAGCCCCATAATAATACGTACCTTGAATCGGAGGCGCTGCTGAAAGTTTCAGTAATTGTTGTTGTTGTTGTAACCACGTGATCATGCACCTTGATTCGTAACAATACAGAGAGATAAAACAAACTCCACTAGAGAGGAGGAGTATGTTCACTGATCAGGATCTACACTGGTTGAACCATCTATAGGACCCATTGTGTTACACAAATGTGACCTTGACTCGAGAAATGGGGCTTATGGCATGTGTGACCAGTCTCACTCCTGATCTTCTAGCACCCTCCTATAGTCTGATATGACTACATGTATATACTGTGTTAGATACATAACAGGTGCTTCACCAACTGAATGGCGATCAGTGCAGACCTGGATCAGACTGAGCATCCGCGCAGACTGATCTGGGTCTACACTGGTCGCAAATGCCATAAGCCCCATTTCTCCAGTCACAGCTACATATCAACATCAAAACAACAAACAACAAGTAAATGGTAACATCCTGTAGACTGGGGACCAATTATCCTGCTAATATGAAAAGAAATATAGAATTTCCTGATAGATAAACATACAGAATAGATCATTACCCCGCATGACATATACCAAACACAACCAGATTTACCATAATTGACTGAATGTGATTATATTATATATTGAAACAATTAAAAAATGCAACAAGGAGGTAATCATATTATTGGACACCCCCATGTTAATATCCATGTGATCGCAGTACCACGTGATTGATTCCCGGTTATTTGTATATTGTTATTCATCCACGTAATAAAATTGTTTTGCCCAATTTTGTAACGGGTGAATAAATAACATATTTACCTCCTTGTTGCGTTTTTAAATTGTTTCAGTATATATCTGTTAAACAAGGTCAGATGCAGATGGATCTGAACAGGAACAGGGTCAACAGGGTATTTATTTAATGGTGTTTGACCGCCAATCAACAGCTATGGTCATTTTAGGCCAAAATTAGAACTGAATATTTACATTTACAGTGTAACCTACGAAAACCAGACCCTCTGAAAACCGGAATACTCTCTAAACCGGACGATTTTCTAAGTCCCGATATGATCCCTTCTTTATTTAATATACGAAAATACTCCTAATACCGGACCCTCTGCATTCCGGATACCGGACGATTTTTTTTACTTTTTTGTCCGTTTTCTACAGAAATCTACCTCTCCAAACCGGACCGTCCGGACCGGTGGCATTCAACAATTTGAAACTCAATATTATTTGTTTTAACACCCGCAGTGCAATTTCAACTATTCCCGACAACTGGCGTCGAGCTGTCGCAAACAATGGCATGCCTTATGTAAACACTCGCCTGTGAAGGACCACACCTTAAAAAAAACAGTTTCATTGCAGTTTCGGCTAATTTCATTGTTAAATTGTCAAATTAATAATTAACCCATACAATAATTACGTGAAGTACGAATATAGCTTGCGTAAATCGGTAAATCTTCCCGACTAAAATAATTATGCTGTGCATCGCGTGTCAGAAATGCATTATCCAATTAAAACACTCGATCCATAACATTCGGAAAGTTGACCTGCCTACTAAACTCGGGAAAAAACGGCTGTAAGCTAATGAAAATCGCTGTTACTACTGGCGTTTGGAAAGACGTAAACAAAGATGGCAATCGCGTTTTTATTTTCTTTGAAGTGTACGGTTCCGATTGATGACAACACATTTTGTTTGAGGCAATTATGGGCTTAAATGTTGACGGGGTAATGATCTTCATTAATTTACTGATTAATTGGGGTTAAATCTGATGCGTTAATCCGCTGTTTGTTAACATTGATTGACGATGAAATTTGTGGCAATAAATTCGTCAGACTTCAAACCTCTGAAAACCGGACACCTCTCTAAACCGGACTTTTTGGCTGGTCCGCAGCCTGTACGGTTTAGAGAGGTCACACTGTATTTATTTAATGGTGTGCAACAGCCTGTCAACAGCTAAGATCACTTTAGGCCACATTAACAGGGTCAAATCCCATATTTCACCTGTTGTGATGGGGGAAAATCCCAAAATCAGAACAGAATATTTACAGAAAAATATATATTCAGCTCTGAAATTAGAATCACCTGATCGGGGTCAACAGGTTAAATATCGGTTGCGGACAAATAACACTTTAAATACTCCCGTATTATCCATCCGTAGCTATGTGAGTATATGAAGTGTTACGTTTCCGCAACCAGCTAAATATAACCATAAGCTCACCTGTGCTTCAGCGTGCTAAATATAGGTATAGTAATGTTACAGAGGACACAACACACAATGCACAATGAACATGAAGAGTTAAATCCATGCATTGTCAACAGTATGATTAACTATGCAAGCTACATGCCAAGTCCATACTGAGTAGTCACTTACAGAAAAAGTTAACTGAGCAAACAATAGTTTACGGTAACACTTAACCCTTCACCCCTAAATAACTGTAACGGATTTTGATATATTAATTTTCCGACCAATCAAATCGTTACAAACTGCTTTTCAGACTAGTCCATTTATAACAAGAGTTGTCAGAAGACAACGAAGCTCGCCTGTTGGCAGCCTTCATTCAAACTTGTCACAGTTGTATAAAAACATGAATATTATATAACTTGACCTTGGGATAAGGGGTGTGCGGTAGACCTTGATATTGAGGTCAGTGGTGGAAGGTGGGTCGTGGATTTGATATAGCATGATATAGCATATTAAGATGAATGCATGTATGAAATATCAATGCGCTCCCTGAAAAGAGAAGGAAAACAAAATTTAACCCAGCGTTAAGTTTATGAACACACTAAGTTGGTTATTTTCTACAGCATGATAGCTATTCACATGAAGAATGCATGTATAAATGTGCTAAGTTTGTGACCTTGGCCTTGGCGAAAGGGGTGGGGGGGTGGGTCATGGATTTGCTGTAGCACAATAGAGTATCATCAGATGAATGCATGTATGAAATATGAAGGTGTTCCCTGTAAAGATGAACAGAAGTTATAAAAAGACATTTACTCCAACATTAAGTTTATGATGTTGATCTTGGGGAAAGGGGTGAGGTGGGTTATGGATTTGCTGTAGCACAATAGAGGATCATCAGATGAATGCATGTATGAAATATCAAAGCGTTCAAAGTGTAAAGAAACAGACGTTACACAACATTTACCCCAATGTAAAGTTTATAAACATGCTAAGTTTGTGACCTTGACCTTGGGGTAAGGGTTGGGTGGTGGGTTGTGGATTTGCTACATCATGATAGAGGATCATCTGAGGAATGTATGTATGAAATATCAAGGCGTTCCATCAAAGGAAACAGTTGTTATCAGACATTTACCCCAACGTTAAGTTTATGAATGTGTCAAGTTTGTGACCTTGACCTTGGAGTAAGGGATGGGCGGTGGGTCATGGATTTGCTATGGTACGATAGAGTATCATCAGATGAATGCGTGTATGAAATATCAAGGTTTTCAAAGGGTAAAGAAACAGAAGTTACACAACATTTACCCCAAAGTTAAGTTTATGAACATGCTAAGTTTGTGACCTTGACATTTGGGTAAGGGTTGGGTGGTGGGTTGTGGATTTGCTACATCATGATACATCATGACCTTGACCTTGGGGTAACGATTGGGTGGGTGGTGGTGGGTCATGGATAGCACAATAGAGTATCATCAGATGAATGCATGTATGAAATATCAAGGCGTTCCATGAAAGAAAACATGTTATAATAAGACATTTACCCCAACGTTAAGTTTATGAATGTGCTAAGTTTGTGACCTTGACCTCGGAGTAAGGGCTGGGTGGTGGGTCATGGATTTGCTACAGCATGATAGAGGGTCATCTCTGAGGAATGCATGTATGAAATAACGAGACGTTCCATGAAAGGAACAGAAGTTATAAGACATTTACCCCAACGTTAAGTTTATGAATGTGCTAAGTTTGTGACCTTGACCTTGGGGTAAGGGATGGCCGCTGGGTCATGGATTTGCTATAGCACGATATAGTATCAACAGATGAATGCATGTATGAAATATCAAGGCGTTCCATGAAAGGAAACAGATGTTATAAGACGACATTTACCCCAACGTTAAGTTTATGAGTGCTAAGTTTGTGACCTTGACCTTGGGGTAAGGGCTGGGTTGTGGGTCATGGATTTGCTACAACATGATACAGGGTCATCTGAGGAATGCATGTATGAAATAACTAGATTTGTCAGTAAGCAGGGGCTTACGGAATACCCCCCCCCCCACCCGCGTCAGCCCTGACCTAGAATGAATTCCAGCTCGCAATACTATCATTTTCAGATAAAAGACTATGTCAGCACATATGGAGAGTGCGATGGTGGTTCCAGTTGAAAAAAGCAAACTAGACATTCTAAGTCCGTGACCTTGACCCCTGGCATAAATGGGGGTCGTAGGTTTGTTGCAGAATGATGTATGAGTGTCAGAGAAGGGCCGGGTAAAATATCACTGCATTCCGCAAAGGGAAAGAAGTTATAAGGAAATTTACATTTGTTAATTTTTTTTTTTTCTAAGTTTATAAGTCTGTGACCTTGAGCCCTGGCATAAATGGGAGTCGTAGGTTTGTTGCAGAATGATGTATGAGTGTCAGAGAAGGGGTGGGTAAAATATGAAAGATTTCCGCAAAGGGAAAGAGAAGTTAAAAGGAAATTTACAATTGTTAAGTTTTGTGACGGACGGAAACACGGACGGACGGAGACGGACGGACGGACGGATAAGCTGACTCCAGTAGGGGGGGGGGGGGGGGGTGGTATAACAAGGTGTTCCATGAAAGGAAACAGAAGTTATAAGACATTTACCCCAACGTTAAGTTTATGAATGTGCCAAGTTTGTAACCTTGACCTTGGGGTAAGGGCTGGGTGGTGGGTCATGGATTTGCTACAGCATGATAGAGGGTCATCTGAGGAATGCATGTATGAAATAACAAGGTGTTCCATGAAAGGAAACAGAAGTTATAAGACATTTACCCAACGTTAAGTTTATGAATGTGCTAAGTTCGTGACCTTGACCATGGGGTAAGGGCTGAGTGGTGGGTCATGGATTTGCTACAGCATGATAGAGGGTCATCTGAGGAATGCATGTATGAAATAACAAGGTGTTCCATGAAAGGAAACAGAAGTTATAAGACTTTTACCCAACGTTAAGTTTATGAATGTCTTAGGTTTGTGACCTTGACCTTGAGGTAAGGGGTGGGTGGTGGGTCATGGATTTGCTACAGCATGATAGATGGTCATCTGAGGAATGCATGTATGAAATAACAAGGTGTTCCATGAAAGGAAACAGAAGTTATAAAACATTTACCCAACGTTAAGTTTATGAATGTGCCAAGTTTGTGACCTTGACCTTGGGGTAAGGGCTGGGTGGTGGGTCATGGATTTGCTACAGCATGATAGAGGGTCATCTGAGGAATGCATGTATGAAATAACAAGGTGTTCCATGAAAGGAAACAGAAGACATTTACCCAACATTAAGTTTGTGGAAGACGCCGGGGTTTGCCATAAGCTCTTCTGCACTTTGTGCAAGTGAGCTAAAAATGTTGTTTTTGTTCTTTTAAAAATATATGAAAATTACTTGCAAATAGTGCAGATCCCGCTAAGATGGCTTATCACGAGCCGGCTCATCTGGATCTACATTGTATGCAAACACTGCAATATAGGGCTGTAGTGTTGAAAGGGTTAAAAGATAGTAAATGAATGTTGTTGTAGGCTGCTTTTTAATAATTTGCCTTATTACTCAACAAAAACATGTTCGCCAGCACATGAGAATGTGCTAAATATCACCTTGTTTTCTGACCATCAAATTATTCTAAGAATTGTAGAATTATTATTAAAGTTATAGAAAATACACAGATGCATGCATATAATAACTGAAATAAATACCTAATATAGAAAAGTTGTCGCATTCATAGAGACAATTAATAAGGTTAGCGACCATATACACGTTCATGCATGGAACAAATAAAGTAGTTATCTAATGTGGACATAATCAAAACAGTGTTAATATCTGTTATAGCCGCTCTTGCTAGGTGCTTGCATAAATGTGGCTGTGACTGGAGAAATGAGGCTTATATGTTTGTTTTGTGATCAGTGTAGATCCGGATCAGATTGTGCGTTCGCAGTCTGATCAGGATCTGCACTGTTCACCATTCCATCAATGAAACACATGGAATGCTTCTAACACACATTATATAGCATTATCAGGCTATATGCGTATGCTATCATATCAGGTGAGCATAAGCACCATTTCTCCAGTCACAGCCACAAATGGGTCACCGGTGAATAAAAAGGTCCTTACAACTGATGTAACCAGCATATGGTCAAACAGTGTTTAACGGATATTCAGGGACACGTCAATGTTAGATTGACTGTATTGTGACCACCATAGCGCCTGATCAGTTTGATCTGGGGCTATGCTTGTTCACACATTTTGTAAGGGCCTTTTTCTCAACCATGGACTCGGATACAGACATGATTGGATATTGTTGTCAGCGTCACAAGAATATTTACACAAAACGTCTCAAGTTACAGAACATGCGTACAAAACTACAAACTACTACCGGAAATCAACATTGTCAAATCAGACTTTATAAATTTCATCGGCTGACAAAATGGATGTGTGAAATATGAAATTTAAGAAATTTGCAACCAGTGTAGCCCTAGAACAGCGGAATTCAATACAGGCCGACAACATCCGCATTTCAAGAATGAGAATATAACGAATATAAAGAATAAGCTCAGTAAACTTCATAATCACCAGCATACTGTCCATTTTGTCAGCCCAATGTACACACCCATATCTCGGACACAACCAAATACTCCGTCACAACCATATACTCCGACACAACAATATAATTTGACACAATCGCATATTGCAACAACACACAACCACATAGCAACACTTACCCGTCCTTATACTTGAAGTGTTTGAAGGCCTGGTTTATGATATTGCCCACCAAGTCATCATGGCCCGGATGGTAGGATAACTGAAATTGATTGATTGGCGGCTAATTGATTGATCAATTAAGAGAAATAGGAATTTAATGTTCATTTAACAGTGACATCATATACTGACAGGAGACTGGGTAGAACCAGTCTTCATCTATGTGGGTAAAATTCAGTACTCACTGAATCATGATCATGATCTGGCACCAGGTACTCTTGCCACATCCAAAAGATCACCAATCCTCTTTTACAAGTGAGAGAAACCATGGTCTATTCTTAGAATTAGTAGCAGTACTTCACGTGGCTTTATGCGATAACATTATAATTACACTATAACCGGATATGGTGTTACCACTCATATGAACCGTCTCAACGAGACGGTTCATATGAGTGGTAACAACATATACTTTTATGGAGAAATAAACAAAATACATACATGTATAATCAGATTTTTTTCAAGAAAAAGTATTGTATTCATAGACCAGAATGGGTTAAGAGATGAATATTCAATATGACTGTAAAATCCACCAACCAGATAAAACCAAAAACTCATCATTCTCTATCATTATTACATCAATGTGCAGTCTCAGCAAATAATTAAAATGGTATATGTTAATGTTTCGCTATAACAAAATTACAAATGGTAAAATGTGACAAACAATCGTGATCTGACCGTGTGCAGCTATGTCCATGCTCACAGCCAATTAGAAATATTGACAACTTACCTTAGTTAATACTTCTATGAGTATTAGGCAGTACACAAACTCCACCGCCAGCTGAAAACATAGAAAATAAATTAGCTGGGATGCACTACATCAGCAATAGCTTTCATAAACATGACATCACATGAAAACTGATGTGTTATTGTAATGTTGTAACTCAATCCATAAAAGAGATACGAATGTGTAAGAACAAATGAAGCGAACTTGAATTGGCATGAATATTTCATTGATGTGTTAACTTCGTCATGTGTGAAGCATCATTAACTCTTTGCATGCTGGGAAATTTGTGGGCTATAAATAGTTCAAAAATAGCAGATGACAATTCATTATATTTTCTTTTATTTCTCCTTATAAATGTCATGAATATGTCTTGGAATTTCATTAGAATTGTGTCCGGAATTGTGTACAGAGAGAAATAAAACATATACTCCTAATTCGTTTGGTGGATATTTTCACCGCTAGCATGCAAAGAGTTAAAAACATCAATAACTTACGTGCAGTAAAATTATTGCCACAGATATAAGGAGTTCTGGTTTAGTTTCTATGAAGTACAGAACAATAATGATGTGTCCTTCAAAATCACTTTATTGCCTGTAATACATGTAATTTCTGATATTAAACTCAATGTGTAAATAGGCACCTGTCCACTGAAAACTATCAGACATCTCCAAGTTTCCAGAGTGGCCTATAAATTTGAAAGGCTTAACCCATTACGTTATTAGTATGAAGATTTGGATAATTCTTTTTATCTATTTCTGATAGAAATTGTATGTTGTTACCACTCATATGAACCGTCTCAACAAGATGGTTCAAATGAGTGGTAACAACAACATATACTTTTATGGAGAAATAAACAAAACAATCAGGATTTTCTTTCAATAAAAAGTAGAGTATCCACAGACTTCAATGGCTTACTAATTATAATACTGTATGAAGCAAAGAATCATGACTTACATCTCTTCTTTCACACAGGTAGTCCTTTCCACTGAAATAGAGGTAGATCATATAATTACCACAAAACATCACCATTACATGAAACAAAATAAAGCAAGTGGGTCGGGGCCTCATATATTATCAATTTAGTTTCCATGGAGTTAAAAGTAATCATTGAAATTATGATATGAAAAATAAACTCTTACCATCATTTTGCTGCACATGTTTCGTGAGTGAACTTGTGAATGTCATTTGCTCTGTGACTAGAGAAGTAGGGCTTATGGGTTTTACTACAAATGTAACTCCAAATCTACACAATTCCATCAATGCAACACCTATCATCTTTCCAACAAGCAATACATATTGTTATCCGGCTACAGAAGTGTGCTATTTGATCAGGAGCTACACTGGTGAGAAATATGTAGCCGATTTCATCAAAATTGCAAAGGATACTTATCTAGCAAAGTATACTTTGAGGGAGCAATCATTTATTTTTCCCAAAATGCATTATTTCATATAGAACTAACCACTGCACATATTTGATGATTAAAAGTATGCAGAATTATTATACTGAATTTATTACATTATCACAGCCAAAATGGCTGTGATAATGTAATAAATTCAGTATAATAAAAATTAATAAATTTATCCTTAAATTGAAAATTTCTCCCTCAAAGTATACTTTGCTAGATAAGTATACTTTGCAATGTTGGTGAAATAGGCTACTGATAAGCCCCAATTCTCACAGTTATGTTTGATGTTGAGCTTTAGAACCATTCCCGATGTTACTAACAAAATGGAGACATCAGTATTAGACTGCAATAATGTGGTAGCAGATGTTTTGATAGGTTCTGAAATTTGTGGTTCAAAATGGTCAATCAAGATTTAATTAAGTGACTGTGTCTCAGATGGTACCTCAGAAGATGCATTTCACAAAAACAGTTGAGATGTATCAGCGACTATTGTATGAATAGTCACAACTTGTCCTTGATCATACATGTGCATTGTCAGCTAATTAGCAAATTTGCATGTCAGCTTTCTAAGTCATAAAAAGTTATGTGGGCATTACTTAATTATTTGCCTTTGATTTTTTTTTAACCCTTATATAGATATTCATACAAGGTTTCCTTTCCAACAGTCCAACATTGTTAAACAGGGATTCCGCTGGCGATCGCCACTTTTGCAATTGGCGATAAAAATAAACAATTGGCGATAAAAAATTACAATTTTCGAGAATTTTTTTTAAAAATAATATTTTTTTTGGAAGTGGCGATTCTTTTTATTTTCCCCAGCGGAAACCCTGGTTAAACATACCCTTTACTCTTGTGTCGTAGGCGGGTGTCCGCATGGCATCCCTCCTCCAACATATACTGTCTCTCGTACCAGCGGAATAGGCTCCGTAGCAGGGACGGCAGACACTGCTCGGCCACATTGCTCAGTGATAGCATCAACTGGTGTACACAGATATAGAGAATACCAGACTAGTGTCTTTTGATATCAAGTTTATCAGGCAAGGCTAGGAAACGCGTAGGAATTCCGAGGAATTCCTACCGTTTCCGAGCCGAGCCTGATAAACTTGATATCAAAAGACAATAGCCTGGTATTCTATTTATCAGGTAACATTTTATGCTCGAAAATGACCACAGATGACGTCGTATTCTATGGACAGAACGCGGACTTGTTTACGTTGCGTCATTCGACCAATGGACCATCAGTTTTCACTTCGTTGTAACCCGGATGTTTATATCAGGGCAATGCCTGATACACAAATATGTTATCAGTCAGTTCGTATTCGGTCAATACAGGGCAGGTTACCTGATAAATGGAATCATCAGTCAGTGGGAAAGGGTGGTTGATTATACAGGGAAAAGGTGAAAGTGAATAGGTTGACATTGCTGAAAGTCTCAGATTAATGACAACTGGCATGTAAATACTATGAAAGTAGTTTTCATACCGCAGAAGAAATTAGAATAACCAGACCTGGAACCAGATGCTTACCACACCAGCCCACTCCCTAAAAGCTTACCACACATCGATGTTTTAAATTTTATGGTTGACAATGCAATAAAATGCAACACAATTGGGTTTGAATCCATGAATCATTGTGAAAGCTAAGGATACATTCATGTTAATTCAGGGATTCCGCTAGCTATGGCCACGTTCGCAATTGGCAATTGAAGTGGCGATTTTTTTATTTTCCCCAGCGGAATCCCTGTTAATTGGTTGAGTCTATGTATAAACCCAGCATTAACCAGACATATCTATATTCTGTCATATTTTCCAATGATTTCTAAAGATCCCAAGAATGTACTCAAAATATTAACTTGAAACGAAGCAGGTTGATAGGCCGAGTCTGATCTGAGCTCAGGCTGAACAAAGCAAACACAATTCTCAGCATGGGATATTTGTATTCACACTGAACCGTTTTATAGCTCTGCTGAGCCAGATTCTCAAATCTCAGCAAAATGTTGAATATAATAGTATGTCTTTCAACACCATGATTTCACAAATGGTAGATCCAGATGAGCTTGCTCGAAACGAGCCGTCTCATCAGGATCTACAATTTGTGAATATTTTATTTTTTAACAAAATCATGACTATTCCGACTACAGTAATGTAATCTGGCCCACTGTGTGTGTGTATAAATATGGTGTTTTATTGTTCTGCTGAGCCAAATTCTTAAATCTGAGCAAAATGTTGTGTATACCATACTGTCAATGATTTCAAACAGTGTAGATCCAGATGAGCCAGCTCGAAACATGCCAGCTCATCAGGATCTACAATTTGTGAATATTTAATTTTTTTAACAAAATCACGACTGTTCCGACTACGGTAATGTGGCCCACTGCGTGTGTGTATAAACATGGTGTGGCTCTTACAGACCTGATCAAACTGCTGGTCGTCTCCGCGCTGTAGTGACTTGGTCAGCGGCCTCTCCTGTAGCACACAGCAAACTTCTGTACACACACGCAAACTTATATTCTAATCAAGTACATGTACAAGTAAGACTGTATTAAATCATTAAATGCTATTAATAGAACTAAATCATTTAAAGTAACCACACCAGTGCAATGGCACTTTTTGAGTTAGTCATTATCACCCCCATCCCACATACACCCTCTGCCTTCCGTTTTAGAAAGAAGCAATAAGGTGGATGTCATAATGACCATATTGCATAAAATGATTTATTAGAAATAGGAAACCTGAAATACTAGAAATTAGTGCATTAGTGAGTCCTATTTAGATGGACAAGTTCCACTGTAAACCAGGCATATGCGCTCTCAAAGCAGTATGTGTGCTTTGAAATCATGAACAGACATTATAATTAGTTAAATTACCGTTAAACTGCATGTCCGGTATAGAGAATCATAACAACCCTAAATATTTGGACACAATTTGTTTTGGGAAAAACAAATTGTATCCAAATATATTGTTATTGTAATCAATATGTATATCCATACTAACCATAAATAATTGGACATTCTTTGCCATATTTTAATGTGTGTTTCCCAGAATAAATTACGACAAATATTTAGGGTTATTAAGGGATGGACTACATCATTACCAGAGGTTCTGCGAGGACTTGTTCAATCTTCCTCTCTGTAATGGTGCACAGCTCCAGGAAGAGCGTCTGTAGAACATACTCCCCGGGTTTGGCATTCTCTGCCAGCACTGGTGTCTCTGTACTCGCTTGTTTCTCCATCACCTACCCAGCTTCATTCTGTAGTGGAATTAGCAGGGGCTTGTGATATACAATTACATTTTTCTGAGTACATAACTCTAATTACATTTCATTACACTGCATTACATAAGAGTTATGGCGGAGTAGTTTTTCCAAATGTGCGTTTCAAGCGTTCTTCGTTTACTTTCTACTTCGGGGCGAGTGACCTAAGAAGTTTGCTAATACACACTTTATAAGGTAAGTTCATGGTAATATTTTTGTGTCATATTGTAGAATAGTCTCTCAATAACAATATAGCGAAGTATGAACGTCAACGACCTGCAGGTTTTTTCTATATTTTAGTGCGTGAAGTGTAAATGCTATTACGCACATGTATCGCTCACCTAAAAGCCTCCATAGTGGTTATCTTCATTTCACAAAGACTCTTCGCTTACAACTTCAAATGTTCCACAGAATTTGTTGGTACCTTCTGATCTAACATATATTGCGAATGTGCCACCATATGAACAAATCTGAATCAGCGTTAACTATCGATCATTCATACAAAGTTTCGTCGAAATCGGCCTGGCGGTTTGTGAGAAGAATTTTTTTTTTGACAATTTGACCTACTTTTCAACGGCGGACATCTTGAATTTGGTGATGACCTCCATTTTGACAAAAATGAACAGGCTTCACCAACAAACCATTTCAGTTAAGTTTGGTCAATATCAGCCAAGCAGTTCACAAGAAGAAGTCCTTTGAAATCTTTAGTAAAAGAACAACATTTTGACCTGTCGGCGGCCATCTTGGATGACGTAATCATCTGATTTTGGCAAAACATGCTCCAGAGTGATCGTCTCGTCGATACCTTGGATTGGATATATTATATGACCATATTCGGTCAAAAATATAATTTGACCCCTAGTTGACCCCTCGGGCCACGCCCATTTTTGACCCAGGTGCCACCATATGAACAAATCTGAAACAGCGTTAAATATCAATCATTCACACCAAGTTTCGTCGAAATCGGCCTGGCGGTTTGTGACGAGAAGATTTTTTGACAATTTGACCTACTTTTCAACGGCGGACATCTTGGATTTGGTGATGGCCTCCATTTTGACAAAAATGAACAGGCTTCACCAACAAATTATTTCAATTAAGTTTGGTCAATATCGGCCAATCAGTTCACAAGAAGAAGTCCTTTGAAATCTTTAGTAAAAGAACAACCTTTTGAACTGTCGGCGGCCATCTTGGATGACGTAATCATCTGATTTTGGCAAAACATGCTCCAGAGTGATCGTCTCGTCAATACCTTCGATTTGATATATTATATGACTATATTCGGTTAAAAATAAAATTTACCCCTATTTGACCCCTCGGGCGACGCCCATTTCTGACCCAGGGGCCACCATATGAACAAATCTGAAACAGCGCTAACTATCGATCATTCATACCCAGTATCGTCGAAATCGGCCTGGCGGTTCGTGAGAAGAAATTTTTTTAAGAATTTGACCTACTTCTCAACGGCGGCCATCTTGGATTAGGTGAAGACCTCCATTTTAACAAAAATGAACAGGCTTCAACCACAGACCATTACAGTTAAGTTTGGCCAATATCGGCCAAGCAGTTTACAAGAAAAAGACGTTTGAAATCTTTAGTAAAAGAATGACCATTTGAACTATCGGTGGCCATCTTGGATGACGTAATCATATGATTTAGACAAAAAATGTTCCAGAGTGATTGTCTCGTCAATACCTTCGATTTGATATATTACATGACTATATTCGGTTAAAAATAAAATTTGATCCCTATTTGACCCCTCGGGCGACGCCCATTTTTCACCCACGGGCCACCATATGAACAATCTGAAACAGCGCTAACTATCGATCATTCATACCAAGTATCGTCGAAATCGGCCTGGCGGTTCGTGAGAAGAAGATTTTTTAAGAATTTGACCTACTTTTCCATGGCGGCCATCTTGGATTGTCGATGACCTCCATTTTAACAAATCTGAAATGCCATCACCCATATATCATCCCTGTGAAGTTTAACCAATATCGGCTCAGCAGTTCGGGAGAAGAAGATGATTGAAAATGTTCACGGACGGACGGACGACGGACACTTTGCCATAACAATAGCTCACATGAGCTTTGCTCAGGTGAGCTAAAAATCACCTCCCTCACACCCTACCCCAATCTACCATATGCATAGTGCAAGTCCCTTGATAGACAAGAATATCACAAGATTGGGGGAAGATTTCTGATCAAGTGAAAATGTTTGTGTAGAACAGTTAGCATGTGACGCATATTGGCGTGGGGGGTTGGTAGATTTTCCTAGGAAATCCCCCCCCAACCATCTACCATATGGCATTATGCATAGCGGATGTGAATGTCTCTTTGTAGACAAGAATAACCCCCCCTCCCTCATGATGAAATAATATATGTTGGTGTAGAACAGATAGCATTTGGCATGTATTGAGGGAGGGGGGGAGATTTTCCTAGGAAATATCCCCCCCCAACCATCTACATAGCGGATGTGAATGTCTCTTTGTAGACAAGAATAACCCACGATTGGTGGGGGGAGTATTTCTGACGAACTAATGTATGTTGGTGTAGAACAGATAGCATTTGGCATGTATTGAGGGAGGGGGGGGGAGATTTTCCTAGGAAATATCCCACCCCAACCATCTACATAGCGGATGTGAATGTCTGTTTGTAGACAAGAATAATCCACGATTGGTGGGGGGAGTATTTCTGACGAACTAATGTATGTTGGTGTAGAACAGATAGCATTTGGCATGTATTGAGGGGGGGAGGGGAAATACTCCCGCAATCACCTGCTATTCTTCTCTACAAAGTGACAATCACATCTAGGAAAATCTCCCCCCCCCCCACCAATACATGGCACATGCTGTCTGTTCTACACCAACATACATTATTTTGTTTCATCAGAAATAATCCCCCAATCGTGGGCTATTCTTGTCTACAAAGAGACGTCCACATCCACTATGCATATGGTAGATGGTGGCGGGGGGGGAGGATATTTCCTAGGAAAATCACCCCCCCACCCCCACCCCAATTCATATTTGTATATGAAATAAAAGGAGAGTACCGCGACTAACTTATACTAGGAAGCCAAGGAAGATAATCTACTTTATAATGGCTAAATGGGAATTATGATTTTTAATTGAAATACAAATAACAAGAGTGCCGCAAGTCACAAAATACGCCCGTCGAATATGGGCCAGACAGCGAAGATGCAGAAATGTGAAGCTGTCTTCAAGGCAAGAAACATTAATGAGAATTTGAAAGTCTATAACATTATTTCTTCATCTCGTTGTGCTAAACATGTATACTAATTTAGGCAGAGATAGAAAAGTAGAGTGTAAAGTAGAAATGATAGGGAATTAGATACAATAATGTAGAAAAAATGGCTAAGTTAAAAAGGTAAATTTTTTTTGAAATTTTTGTTAAAAAAATATTTTTTCGGCATAAAAACACCAAGGTGCACATCTTCAATATGTGTAGAAGACGTGTCTATAGTTTCAGAACGATCGACTGAACAGTTTCGGAGGAGTTGTGTACACAAACTCTGTACCGTATATATGTATAGAAAATGAAGAAAAAATGGCTAAGTTAAAAAGGCGATATTTTTGTTACAAAAATATTTTTCGGCATAAAAACACCAAGGTGCACATCTTCAATATGTGTAGAAGACATGTAGTATTTCAGAACGATCGACTGAACGATTTCGGAGGAGTTGTGTACACAAACTCTGTACCGTATATAGAATTGCATAGAAAAATGTAGAAAAAATGGCTAAGTTAAAAAGGCGATATTTTTGTTAAAAAATATTTTTACGGCATAAAAACACCAAGGTGCACATCTTCAATATGTGTAGAAGACATGTGTATAGTTTCAGAACGATCGACTGAACGGTTTCGGAGGAGTTGTGTACACAAACTCTGTACCGTATATAGAATTGCATAGAAAAATGTAGAAAAAATGGCTAAGTTAAAAAGGCGATATTTTTGTTAAAAAATATTTTTTCGGCATAAAAACACCAAGGTGCACATCTTCAATATGTGTAGAAGACATGTGTATAGTTTCAGAACGATCGAATGAACGGTTTCGGAGGAGTTGTGTACACAAACTCTGTACCGTATATAGAATTGCATAGACAAATGTAGAAAAAATGGCTTAAGTTAAAAAGGCGATAATTTTGTTAAAAAATATTTTTTCGGCATAAAAACACCAAGGTGCACATCTTCAATATGTGTAGAAGACATCTGTATAGTTTCAGAACGATCGACTGAACGGTTTCGGAGGAGTTGTGTACACAAACTCTGTACCGTATATAGAATTGCATAGAAAAATGTAGAAAAAATGGCTAAGTTAAAAAGGCGATATTTTTGTTAAAAAATACTTTTTCAGCATAAAAACACCAAAGGTGCACATCTTCAATATGTGTAGAAGACATGTAAATTTTTCAGAACGATCGACGAACGGTTTTTTCTGAGGAGTTGTGTAACACGAACCGTATACGTATAATTAAAAACGAATGCATAAAAATAAACAATGGTAGAAAAAAATGGCTATAAGTTTAGCGATATTTTGTTAAAAAATTTATTTTTTTCAAAGCCAAATAAAAAAACAGTGACATCTTCAAATATTTTTGGTTGGTAAAAAAACCAAGGACATGTGT
This sequence comes from Conchocele bisecta, assembly GCA_029237695.1. Lineage (NCBI taxonomy): Eukaryota > Metazoa > Mollusca > Bivalvia > Lucinida > Thyasiridae > Conchocele > Conchocele bisecta. The sequence continues at coordinate 2,167,566 of CM055274.1, read as the reverse complement.
ATAGTTTCAAACGATCGACTGACGGTTTTCGGAGGATTGTGTTACACTCTGTACCAATGTTATATAGAAAAAACATGCATAGTTTGTAAAAAGAAAACATGCCTCAGTAGGGATTTTATTTTTGTTTAAAAAATATTTTTTTCGGCATAAAAACACAGGTGCACACTCATCATGTGTAGAAGACGACATGTGTATAGTTTCAAGAAACGATCGACTGAACGTTTCGGAGGAGTTGTGTACACAAACTCTGTACCGTATATAGAAATGTATAAAGAAAAATAAGAAAAAAGGCTAAAAAGGTAAAAAGGCGAATTTTATTTTGTTTACAAAAATAATTGCATAGAAAAATGTATGTAAAACATGGCTTAAGTTTAAAAAGGCGAAATTTTTTTATATTTTTGTTAAAAAATATTTTTTCGGCATAAAAACACCAAGGTGCACATTTCTTCAATATGTGTAGAAGACTGGGGTGTATAGTTTTCAAGAAACGATCGATCTGAACAGTTTCGGAGGAGTTGTGTACACAAACCTGTACTCGATATTATAGAATTGCATAGAAAAATGTAGAAAAAATGGCTAAGGTAAAAAGGCGAATATTTTTGTTAAACAATATTTTTTCGCCATAAAAACACCAAGGTGCCACATCTTCAAATTATCGTGTAGAAGACATGTGTATAGTTTCAGAATGATCGACTGAACGGTTTGTCGGAGGAGTTGTTGTACACAAAAGAACTTCTGTACCTGTATATAGAATTGATAGAAAAATTGGTAGATAAAATGGCTAAGTTAAAAGGCGATATTTTTTAGTTAAACAAATTCTTTTTTCGCATAAAAACACAGGGTGCAAAAAACATCTTAATATGGTGTAGTAGACATGTGTAATTGTTTGAAAAACGGATCGACTGAACGGTTTTTCGGAGGAGTTGTGTTAAAAAACACCAAACTCTGTAACCGTTTTTATATAGAATTGACCATAGGACCAAATGTAGAAAAAATGGCCTAAAAGTTCAAAAAAGGCCGTTAATTTTGTTAAAAAATATTTTTTCGGCATAAACACCAAGGATCACATCTTCAAAAATTATGGTTGTAGGAATGACATGTGTATAATTTGTTTTCAGAACGATCGACTGAACGGTTTTTCGGAGGGAGTTGTGGTACACAAACTTCAGTACCGTATATAGAATTGCATAGAAAAATGTATAAAAAAACATGGCCTAAAGTTTTAAAAAGGTCGATATTTTTGTTAAAAAATATTTTTTCGGCAATAAAAACCACGAAGGTGCACATCTTCAACTATGTTGTAGAAGACATTTGTGTATAGTTTCAGAACGATCGACTGAAAGGTTTCGGAGGAGTTGTGTACACAAACTCTGTACCGTATATAGAATTGCATAGAAAAATGTAGAAAAAATGGCTAAGTTAAAAAGGTGATATTTTTGTTAAACAATATTTTTTCGGCATAAAAACACCAAGGTGCACATCTTCAATATGTGTAGAAGACATGTGTATAGTTTCAGAACCATCGACTGAACGGTTTCGGAGGAGTTGTGTACACAAACTCTGTACCGTATATAGAATTGTATAGAAAAATGTAGAAAAAATGGCTAAGTTAAAAAGGTGATATTTTTGTCAAAAAATATTTTTTCGACATAAAAACACCAAGGTGCACATCTTCAATATGTGTAGAAGACGTGTGTATAATTTCAGAACGATCGACTGAACGGTTTCAGAGGAGTTGTGTACATAAACTCTGTACCGTATATAGAATTGCATAGAAAAATGTAGAAAAAATGGCTAAGTTAAAAAGGCGATATTTTTGTTAAAAAATATTTTTTCGGCATAAAAACACCAAGGTGCACATCTTCAATATGTGTAGAAGACATGTGTATAGTTTCAGAACGATCGACTGAAAGGTTTCGGAGGAGTTGTGTACACAAACTCTGTACCGTATATAGAATTGCATAGAAAAATGTAGAAAAAATGGCTAAGTTAAAAAGGCGATATTTTTGTTAAAAAATACTTTTTCGGCATAAAAACACCAAGGTGCACATCTTCAATATGTGTAGAAGACATGTGTATAGTTTCAGAACGATCGACTGAACGGTTTCGGAGGAGTTGTGTACACAAACTCTGTACCGTATATAGAATTGCATAGAAAAATGTAGAAAACATGGCTAAGTTAAAAAGGCGATATTTTTGTTAACAAATATTTTTTCGGCATAAAAACACCAAGGTGCACATCTTCTATATGTGTAGAAGACGTGTGTATAGTTTCAGAACGATCGACTGAACAGTTTCGGAGGAGTTGTGTACCACAAACTCTGTACGTATATAGATGTATAAAAAAATGAAGAAAAAATGCTAAGTTAAAAAGGCGATATGTATTATTTTTCGGCATAAAAACACCAAGGTAGATGAAGAAAAAATGCTAGTTAGGCGATATGTTATATTTTTTCGCATAAAAACACCAGGTATAGATGAAGACATGGCAAAGTTTTAAAAAGGCTGAAAAATGTGAAAAAATTTTTATCGCAAATTTAAAAACACTGCCCATCTTCAATATGTGTAGACATGTGTATAGTTTCAGAACCATCGACTGAACGGTTTCGGAGAGTTGTGTACACAAACTCTGTACCGTATATAGAATTGTATAGAAAAATGTAGAAAAAATGGCTAAGTTAAAAAGGTGATATTTTTGTCAAAAAATATTTTTTCGACATAAAAACACCAAGGTGCACATCTTCAATATGTGTAGAAGACGTGTGTATAATTTCAGAACGATCGACTGAACGGTTTCAGAGGAGTTGTGTACATAAACTCTGTACCGTATATAGAATTGCATAGAAAAATGTAGAAAAAATGGCTAACTTAAAAAGGTGATATTTTTGTTAAAAAATATTTTTTTGCCATAAAAACACCAAGGTGCACATCTTTAATATGTGTAGAAGACGTGTGTATAGTTTCAGATCGATCGATTGAACGGTTTCGGAGGAGTTGTGTACACGAACTATGCGCTTTTTCTTCAGCCGCCCACCCGCCGTGCGGTAAAACATAATACGTATCGTTTTTTAAAAACGGACGTATAAAAAACTGTAGAACCTCTCTAATGTTGATATCCAAGGAGACAGTGTTCAGGTGTCGACCGTATGCTAGTCGTTGTCGCCCGTCAGCACATGTAGCCATATTGTACATAATCACTTGTTGAGGCTATACTGGCCTCTAGGAACATTTGCAATCACAGTCTGATCAGGGTCTACACTGTTTTCCATCTGGTACATAATCACTGTATACCGTATACAAGCAAGCCGCGTGTCGCCCGCCAGGACGTGTATACGTAGCCATCTTATAACAATCACTTGTTGAGGCTACACCTTCTAGGGGTAATTTGTAATCACTGTCTGATCAGGGTCTACCCAGTTCCCCATTTTGTGCATAACCACTTGTTGAGGTTATACCTGTATGGGAAATATGCAGTCACAATCTGATTAGGATATACACAGTTTTCAGACATAATTAGTGAGTCTCGATCACGGTAGTCTCCCTTTATAATAATGCTACATGTATATTAATCGCTTTCCCGTGGAAATATGTGCTTTATTCTTCTTTTTTTTTCGGTCAAAATGTGCTTATTCTATGATATACTAATGATATATTGTAGAAAAAGTATATAATATAATCATAAATGTTATTTTTAATGAAGATTTGGGTAGATTTGGGTAAATCGTGCTGCCACAGCCTACGCCACCGGTTTATCAAGACTACTCCCCTTGAAATTCAAGTAATGGACAATAACATGATATTGTCATATATATACATAATATGACAGATCAAACGCCAGGTAGGTATACATGTGGAATAGTCAGTTATACACGGTTACTTGTACATATCGATAATAGGTTTTACACAATACCCCACCCACTTCTTTCAACTTGAGCATAAAATATTGCACCAAATTAGATTGTCAATACAGTAAACATACACACCATATTTTAATAAAACTGTGGATTTCAAGTTTATTAATATTACTATGTGTAAACCAATGATTACTGGGACGAATTAATTGCAAAACAAATACATCTTGGACTTGCTATGTTTTCCTGAATACCAGCCTCATTCTGAAACCGGAAATGCCAAAATGTAATAAAAGGTTGCACGGGAGTATTGACTATTGATACAGGAGCTGCCAGTCTATGGCACGATAAATAGTGCTCTAGTATATGTGGTATATCTGTCCCATTCCAAAGCTGTGGTATATTGTCACCCTGTCCAATTCCAAAATTGTGTCATAGTGCCAAACCCTGCCCAATTCCAAAAGTGTGCCAAAGTGCCCCACCCCTGTCCAATTCCAAAGTGTGCCACACCCTAACCCATTCCAAAACTGTGCCACAGTGCCACATCCTGTGACATTCCAAAGGTGTGCCCTAGTGCAACACACTGACCCATTCCAAAATGGTGCCATAGTGCCACATGGATCCTGCCCATTCCAAAAGTGTGATATATTGCCACACCTGTCCAATTCCAAAATTGTGACATAGTGTCAAACACTGTCCAATTCCAAAATTGTGTCATAGTGCCACACCCTGTCCAATTCCAAAAAATTGCCAACGTGCCCCACCTCTGTCTCATTTCAAAGTGTGCCACACCCTACACCATTCCAAAACTGTGCCATAGTGCCACATCCTATGACATTCCAAAGGTGTGCCCAAGTGCAATACACTGACCCATTCCAAAACTGTGCCATAGTACCACATCCTGTGACATTCCAAAGGTGTGCCCTAGTGCAACATACTGGCCCATTCAAAAATGGTGCCATAGTGTCACATGGATCCTGCCCATTCCAAAAGTGTGCAATGGTGTCCTGTCCCATTCCAAATTGTGCCACACTCTACCCCATTCCAAAACTGTGCCATAGTGCCACACCCCGTCCAATTCCAAAACTGGTGCCATAGTGCCACACCCCGTCCAAAACTGTACCATAGTGCCACACCCCGTCCAATTTCCAATTAAAACTGTAGCATAGTGCCACACCCTGTCCAATTCCAAAACTGTACCATAGTGCCACACCCTGTCCAATTCCAAAACTGTGCCATAGTGCTACATATGCACCGTCCAATTCCAAAACTGTGCCATAGTACTACACCCTGTCCAATTCCAAAACTGTACCATAGTGCCACACCCTGTCCAATTCCAAAACTGTGCCATAGTGCTACAATATCACCGTCCAATTCCAAAACTGTGCCATAGTGCTACACCCTGTCCAATTCCAAAATTGTGTCATAGTGCCACACCCTGTCCAATTCCAAAAATTTGCCAACGTGCCCCACCTCTGTCTCATTTCAAAGTGTGCCACACCCTACACCATTCCAAAACTATGCCATAGTGCCACATCCTATGACATTCCAAAGGTGTGCCCTAGTGCAATACACTGACCCATTCCAAAACTGTGCCATAGTGCCACATCCTGTGACATTCCAAAGGTGTGCCCTAGTGCAACATACTGGCCCATTCCAAAATGGTGCCATAGTGTCACATGGATCCTGCCCATTCCAAAAGTGTGCCATGGTGTCCTGTCCCATTCCAAATTGTGCCACACTCTACCCCATTCCAAAACTGTGCCATAGTGCCACACCCCGTCCAATTCCAAAACTGGTGCCATAGTGCCACACCCCGTCCAAAACTGTACCATAGTGCCACACCCCGTCCAATTCCAAAACTGTAGCATAGTGCCACACCCTGTCCAATTCCAAAACTGTACCATAGTGCCACACCCTGTCCAATTCCAAAACTGTGCCATAGTGCTACATATGCACCGTCCAATTCCAAAACTGTGCCATAGTACTACACCCTGTCCAATTCCAAAACTGTACCATAGTGCCACACCCTGTCCAATTCCAAAACTGTGCCATAGTGCTACATATGCACCGTCCAATTCCAAAACTGTGCCATAGTGCTACACCCTGTCCAATTCCAAAATTGTGTCATAGTGCCACACCCTGTCCAATTCCAAAAATTTGCCAACGTGCCCCACCTCTGTCTCATTTCAAAGTGTGCCACACCCTACACCATTCCAAAACTATGCCATAGTGCCACATCCTATGACATTCCAAAGGTGTGCCCTAGTGCAATACACTGACCCATTCCAAAACTGTGCCATAGTGCCACATCCTGTGACATTCCAAAGGTGTGCCCTAGTGCAACATACTGGCCCATTCCAAAATGGTGCCATAGTGTCACATGGATCCTGCACATTCCAAAAGTGTGCCATGGTGTCCTGTCCCATTCCAAATTGTGCCACACTCTACCCCATTCCAAAACTGTGCCATAGTGCCACACCCCGTCCAATTCCAAAACTGTACCATAGTGCCACACCCTGTCCAATTCCAAATCTGTGCCATACTGCCACATTTGCACCGTCCAATTCCAAAACTGTGCCATAGTGCCACATATGCACCCTGTCAAATTCCAAAACTGTGCCATAGTGCCACACCCTGTCCAATTCCAAAACTGTGCCATAGTGCCACACCCTGTCCAATTCCAAAACTGTGCCATAGTGCCACACCCTGTCAAATTCCAAAACTGTGCCATAGCCTGTCAAATTCCAAAACTGTGCCATAGTGCCACACCCTGTCCAATTCCATAACTGTGGAATAGTGCCATTCCAAAACTGTGCCATAGTGCCACACCCTGTCCAATTCCAAAACTGTGCCATAGTGCCACACCCTGTCCAATTCCAAAACTGTGCCATAGTGCCACACCCTGTCCAATTCCATAACTGTGCCATAGTGCAACACACTGACCCATTCCAAAATTGTGCCACACCCTGTCCCATTCCAAAATTGTGCCATAGTGCAGGTACATACAATATCCTTCATCCCAGCATGTGCTACACCCTGCCCCATTCCAAAATTGTGACATAGTGCCACACCCTGTCCAATTCCCAAACTGTGTCATAGTGTAACACACTGACCCATTCCAAAGTTGTGCTACAGTGCAACACACTTTCCCATTCGAAAAGCGGGCCATGGTGCTACACCCTGTCCAGTTCCAAAACTGTGCCATATTGCAACATAGAGACCCATTCCAAAATTGTGGCATAGTGCCACACCCCTGCCCCATTCCAAAAGTTTACCACATTACCCCAACTTTTGCTCCATTCGAGTTACAGAGTGCACGCCCGACTTCTATTCTAGTCAAAAAGTATTCCAAGAGTGTGCCATAGTGGCACTAATACCGGCCCCTATACCAAGTGTTCAATAGTACACCCCTTGCCCCATTCCAAAATTGTGCCATAGTACCCTCACTACCAGACAATCCACATCTTCTAAAAGTGTCTGACCCATCCATTTCATATATGACATCATAGTGCCCCATGATACAGCCGCATACATGCGTCTTCGGAGGTGTTCCGAGACAGTGCCTGTAAGTCAGCCAATTGTTTCAATATTTAGTTACATGTGCTTGGTGATTGTTCGGGGAATATTTTCCGTTGCTCAACGATAAACTCATCCTTACCTGTATTCACAGCCGTTCGGAGACCAGATGGTCAGGATATCTGATAGCAGATCAGGATTTTGTAATTTTAGTGCTGAATTAGCACCTGACCCCATACTACAACCAGGTATGCCACTGTTTCAGTCCATTGACTACATCTCTCCCTTCCACAAATACACCTCAGAAGTAACATTGTAGCGGTAGTCATAGAAATGTAGTTATCTTGATGACCGCCATACCAGTGTATTCCTATCTGTATACAACATTGTTTTTGTTTGGATGTAAAACCCTTCAGTCAAACAATCGTTACATACAGATAATGCATACTTTTATTACTTATACAAACGTTTCCAACACAGATATTTAACATGGTCCATGATATGGCAAAACAGGTCTGCACGGTTCACTATTAATCCAACCATCCATGAAGCCTCCAGTACACAATGTGTACTATTAACCATGAACTCTTCCATGTAGACTTTTGATATATTCCCTTAATCAGAAAAGGGGTGTTTGTATCAAATATCGGAAACTACACATTCTGTTTGCAAAACATGCATAAGTGTTTCAAAGATCTTCTGAAGGTAAACTAGAAAATGTGTTTGTAGAACACAGATACCCAACTTACTGCTTTGACCGTATAAAATGGCCTTTGTTAGAAAAGTTGAATGACCACGGCCGGATGAACATACATGTACAGAAGGACGTATGAACTTGCATTACATCCCTTAGGGAGCACATCGATTGATGTCAACAACGGATTGATTCCCTAAGAAACAATAGCCTTAGGTGGCATGGAATAAATTCTATTATATTCTTTTGTCTTGTGCCACACCACCAACCCACTAGGACCCCAAATGTGTGCCCGGACGTACGTACAGACAGTTTCACAAAATGTACATGCACTTTCTGATACGTGGCAGACTGTAGAAATGGAACTTATGGGATTACCTCCTGATCAAATAGCACACTCCTGTATCTTGATAACGATCTCTATTGGTTGGTGGGTGTTTCATTGATGGAATGGCGAACAGTGTAGATCCCAATCAGACTATGCACCAGCTGATCTGGATCTATACTGGTTGCATAACCCACAGCCACATATAGTAATAGCAGAACTGTGTTATTAAATTCACTGTTCACCAGTCTTCAACAGAATATTGATAAATAAAAAACATAGTCCTTGGAATCTTATCAAATAAAATGGTTTGCTTGGTTGATATAGATTGGTAGCCCTCCACAAAGTGAATAAATCATCCGTAATTCCATGTATTGAGTGTCAGCATCATTATACGTGACAAAGTGCCCATCGGCCAAGGGATTGCTGAAACTAACGGAGCCATTTTCACAATTGTGGCAGTTAACTGCTCGTGTTAGTAACACGAGCAGTTAACTGCCACAATTGTGAAAATAGATTTTGCCATTTTCAGAATTGTGGCAGTTAACTGTGATGTCACAAAACAGGTAGCTTTATGATGGCAGTAATTGTATGCAGTTAACTGCCACAGTTGTGACAATAGCTTTTTTTTTGTATTCTTCGAAGGTGGCTGAGCTGGAACACCACAAAGGTAAGTAACAAGTATTGAACATAAACTTGGGTTTACACATGTACAATGTTTATTTTTTTTCCATATTCTATTAACAAAATACCACGTAAATTAACATACAACAATAACAGTAAGATGAGCACCGTCAGGAACCATGCCTCTTCTATAATATTCGGAAAATAACTATAAATACTGGCTTTTTATTCTGACATTACATTACAAACTTTGATGTCACAACACAGGTAGTTTTATGATGGCAGTAATTGCTGCCAATGTAATGAACAAGAAATAAAAAGTTTCTAATGCCATGTCAGTGATCAAACCTGTAGGACATTAACAATGAAATATTTGCAATGCGAACATAATTTCCAAGTTCCTAACACTATCATCAATGAATGATGACCAAACACATTTTACTGCATTACTGTCTGTACCAACGAAAATATGTTAGCTGGATTAGGTAATTAAAAACATTAAATATGAAAATTATCAAAATCTAAGTAAATCTTTCTAAATAATAAAGAAATTTATGAGAAATTCCAGAAGATGCTGATTTTATTGTGAAAACATATCTTTTTATGGGATTTACTGTAAACAATACTTTTTGAAATATTTTCATTATTTGAGGACTGATTTTCAACATTGCATTTTTATTTTGTTAGATAATTTCCCTGCTATCTACACAGGTTTCAGTGTCGAGTTCTAAGTTTTTATGTTTTTTTTTACATTTAGATAGTCAAATTTGAAAATAAGCAGAAAATTTGACTCATTATTGGGAATTAGATAAAGTGCTGGCTAATAAAATACCACATGGCAGCTAACATATCAGGTCTATATACGGATAATGCGACAGACAGGATAGGACAAGGTTAACAAGGAAATGGAATGATAACATTGGTCCCATATCTACAAAATCTCATTCAATAAATATATTGCACAATAATTACTGAATACAGTCAAAACTTGCACAAGCGCCTCAAGCGTGTGACAAACAAAGGAAACAAATCCCCTGTCGCTGTCAAAGTGTGAATGTTGCATGGTTTATGATTATTGACCTGAAACCTCGTCCTTAGAGCGAGTTCGGGTTCGTACTATAGTTGAACTATAGTAGATGCATTGCGTATGCCTAGTAGACAATTTCCATGTAAATGTCCCACTCTCTAAAATTTTTAAATATTCACCGCCATCTTGAAACTGGAGGAACAGGCATCTTTTGGCTAGTCGAACTATAGTAGATGTATGACGTCACTCTGGTCGAACCAGTCTGCGTTCGCGGTTGTTTAGTTGAACTATAGTTCAACTATTGTAACCATAGTTTAAGCTTGAACTCGTTCTTAGTGATTACTAAAGGGAATTAACTCATGCCTATTTAATATTCGCGATTTCCTGATTCTGAATATTAAACCATATAACCGGCCATACCAGTACTGGATTTCCATTTTTTTCTTTTTTGTGTTAAGAGACCATTGTTCTAAGCGACCATTTTTGGTGTCTCCCTTGGGTGGTCGCTTGATGCAAGTTTGACTGTACACATTTAAAGGTACATGCCCACGCAGTAGACACAAAATGTTCTTTAAATCAGAGACATCATCTCAGACATTTTCTGGCAAAATAAACATTCATTCACCATTACCCCACGTATTGATTGGCACTATTATACATTTTATATCAGAAGTAAATTTCCACACTGATATCAGGGGCGATAACAGCGTTTCCTTAAAATGTTAACGGACATTACTATTTATTCTCTGCATTTATTTTTCGATGTGCAATGATCATACTTTATAATCTGTCGTAAATATTATTTGTTCAGGTGACGCATTGAATTAGTATAAATAATTAAAAAATATCATGCCTCATTTGCATATGAAAATAGCCTGATACCACCGCGCGTCACTATCAGTAAAATAAATATTACTAAATGATTATATCTGTATAGCGGGCACTCGTAAGTTTTACAACTTGTTGAATAGTGACACAATTATACACTTATTTAAATCATATAAAGAACAGTTTGTGCCTACTAAGTAGGCATGTACCTTTAATATCAAACATCAACAGTATAATTCATACATGCCCAACATACATCTTTGGCAAAATAAATATCACAAAAATATGTAATAGTTCAATAAGAACAAGTTAACCCCAGCCATTCTTGGTCTCTGTAGATCCAGTCATGAAGTCTAGATTACCAGAGGCACGTTTCACTAAACTTCGTACGACCAAGATGTTCGTAAGTGCAAATTTATGATCGTCTGGAAATTTCAATTGATGGATTATATTTATTGAGCATATGCTGCATATGCTCAATAAATGTAAATCCAATAATTGTTTGCAAGAAAACATTGCTAATGTGAAATTTACAGACTATCATAATTTTGCACTTACAGTCATTTTAGTTGTACAAACTTTAGTGAAACGTGCCCTTGACCTGTATAAGTGTGGCTACGTGTTTGACCTTGGGTGACATTTCTCTGTTGAATATAATATAATGTTTATTTATTTAACCAGGTGAGCTGATTATTACGACATACACATCTGCTGCAACGCTTCCAGGCATTGAACTGGGCTTTGGTCTTGATGGCTATCCCTGGATACTATTAATATCTGACTACAAATATGGATTTCCAGCATAGGACTATCAACGGGATTCACTGCTACCAATGACGACGGGGGTATCGATGTCATCATGGTTGTCCGTGTTACTGAGGATGGCTGACAGTTCAGGTATCACCTCCTCCAACAGCAGGAGCAGTAACAACTGTAACATAGATGAACTCGGCTCTGAAATTATCTCCCTTGTTGAATGCCCATATCTTGGCAACATTTATTATAGGAATGAATGGCCTTTTTGTGGAATTTATCGGGGTATAAACTTGGAAAAGTCGCGGGAATACTGGACGAAGGCCGGAAGACCTCGTCCAGTATTCCCGCAACTTTTCCAAGTTTATATCCCCAATAAATTCCACAAAAAAGCCATTAATTCCTTATAATTCCAGCATTTGAAATAAATTCATGAAGAAAATGTGTTTATTTTCCGTTTTCTTAAGACTTATTTTAACTGCGCCTCACGGTTATGGAAAGTAGTTCGGCGTGGGAGTTTACTGGGATATAAATTTTGCTCAGAGACTTGCTACTGGCCAATCAAATGTTAGGGAATTGTGTAAATATTTTTGTGCTGGAATTATATAGAAATGAGTCATATTTTCCCAAATTGACATTGGAAGTTGACAAAAAATTCAGAGCTCATGTGGAATTCAATTCCGCATGAGCTATGAATTTTTTGTCAAATTCTGAATTAATTTACGAAACATGCTGCATTTTTATGAAATTAAATATTGGCGATAAGGGAGGTAATTACAGAGTACGAGTCGAAATTGGGTGTGATGGATAAAATTGGGCTGATAGCCATTGGAGCATTTCTTCAGTCACAGCTACACTTGCATCGTAGCAGATCACCCCCAAACTTACGTAGAAGATCTGCTTGTTCAGCCGCACATCCTGAAGAATCTCAAACATTTTGATCGTCCCTCGTCTTGCATTTTCTTCCCCGACCAACGATTTCACAGCATCTGTATGTAGAAAGAGATACTTACAATTCCCATTCATAAAGCCATGTCATCGACTTACATTTCTAAAATTAATTACTTGATGGAAATTGCAATCTGGATTAGTGGAAAATTAAGACTTTGTTAAGGCATGAACTGCCAACACAAATTTTACCAAACCTTTTTACATATTGAAGTCAGTTGGCCTTGACTTTTGACATACAGGCCACATGTGTGGGTGATGAAATACCATGGCTGTAGCCTACCAGTAAAGTCCACAGAGGCAGTTGATAGTCTGTGGGTGTATTGATGGTTCCAAGGTTTATGTATGTAGTTAGAAAAGAAGAATATTAAGTCTCAAGTGAATGTGACTTAGGGTTGCAAAGGTATAATTCATACAAGAGTGCCGCAAGTCACAAAATACGCCCGTCGAATATGGGCCAGACAGCGAAGATGCAGAAATGTGAATTTGAAAGTCTATAGCATTATTTCTTCATCTCGATGTGCTAAATATGTATACTAATTTAGGCAGAGATAGAAAAGTAGAGTGTAAAGTAGAAATGATAGGGAATTGGATACAATAAAGTAGAAAAAATGGCTAAGTTAAAAAGGTGATATTTTTGTTAAAAAATATTTTTTCGGCATAAAAACACCAAGGTGCACATCTTCAATATGTGTAGAAGACGTGTGTATAGTTTCAGAACGATCGACTGAAAGGTTTCGGAGGAGTTGTGTACACAAACTCTGTACCGTATATAGAATTGTATAGAAAAATGTAGAAAAAATGGCTAAGTTAAAAAGGTGATATTTTTGTTAAAAAATATTTTTTCGGCATCAAAACACCCAAGGTGCACATCTTCAATATGTGTAGAAAACGTGTGCATAGTTTCAGAACGATCTACTGAACTATTTCGGAGGAGTTGTGTACACAAACTATGTACCCTATATAGAATTGCATAGAAAAATGTAGAAAAAATGGCTAAGTTAAAAAGGTGATATTTTTGTAAAAAAATAATTTTTTGGCATAAAAACACCAAGGTGCACATCTTCAATATGTGTAGAAGACGTGTGTATAGTTTCAGAACGATCTACTGAATGGTCTCGGAGGAGTTGTGTGCACAAACTCTGTACCGTATATAGAATTGTATAGAAAAATGTAGAAAAAATGGCTAAGTTAAAAAGGGGATATTTTTGTTAAAAAATATTTTTTCGGCATAAAAACACCAAGGCGCACATCTTCAATATGTGTAGAAGACGTGTGCATAGTTTCAGATCGATCGATTGAACGGTTTCGGAGGAGTTGTGTACACAAACTCTGTACCGTATATAGAATTGTATATAAAAATGTAGAAAAAATGGTTAAGTTAAAAAGGGGATATTTTTGTTAAAAAATATTTTTTCGGCATAAAAACACCAAGGTGCACATCTTCAATATGTGTAGAAGACGTGTGTATAGTTTCAGTTTCCGAGGAGTTGTGTACACGAACTATGCGCTTTTTCTTCAGCCGCCCGCCCGCCGTGCAGTAAAACATAATACGTACCGTTTTTTAAAAACGGTCGTATAATAAAAACCATTAACAAGTGTAAAGATTTTAACCCAAATTCCAAAGAAATTGATAACTTTGACTTGCATGGGTGGGCAACATAATTAAAGTATGGATGATGACAAAGACACTTATGTGACTGCGACTGGAAATGGGGCTTATGAATTTTGTGACCAGCGTAACTCCTGATCAAATAGCACACTTCTGTAGCCTGATAACAATCTAGATTGCTTTATTAGAGTCATGGCAGGTGTTTCATCGATGGAATGGCGAACAGTGCAGATTCTGATCAGACTGTGCGCACACACCGGCTGATCTGGATATACATGGGTCGCAAATCTCGTAAGCCCTATATCTCTAGTCACACTCGCATATATAAAGAGTTGAAGAAACTCAAATGGAAGTTTAGAATCAACTGTACCTGGTTGATTAAGGAGAAATTTTTCCTTCGCCTTTATCCGGGTGCGTAACTTTTCCTCGTCAGTTCTGACTGGCAGCGACTCTGCCAACACTCCGTTCGGCCACAGATGGAATCTTTCAGGTTGTGTATATAGTAGATCAGCATCGACTCGGAAAATATCCAGTACACAGTCTCTCTCAGTTGCCTGAAATAGACCATAGACCATGGTTCATCCGCATGTAAAAGACCATCTACAGTGGCACACATGACCAGCTAAACAAAAAGTATCTATAGTTATCACTCTGCACGAGTAGATCTATATAGCCTTATCAAGCTGGCAAATCATGACTTGCCAAAAATGACCAGTTACGACCACCAACACGTCCATGATTTAGTTTCCAGTCAGCACCCTTGCTACCATGTCTTCATGCACTGTACTTTAATCTATTTCATTTTTCCTGCTGGGACTGTTATTTCATTGCTTTTGTTTCATTTCTATGCATTTCATGGACTGTTGCTTTCCTTTTGGGACCACACACCGATGGTTGTGGGGTGCATGTTTGTGCTTCATTGAAGGCTCCTCGGCCACCGCTGTCTGCATGTCATGTGCTTATCATGATGCATTACATCAGTTTCTTCCTTACTTGGATTCATGTGTCTGATTTGGGTATATGGTTTTTTATATTACCCGATTATTGACCTTCCAAACATGCAATACAGTAAATCAGGAGCTAGTAGAGGTGCAACGATACGGTCAAACCCGTATTGCGATATATTGCGATACAACAAACCCGTATTGCAATACGTATTGCGATATTATACAGTGTATGAACAAATAATAATAAAAACAAACAGGAGATAAAGAACAATCTTTATTGTTTATTATTGTCATTAGAACACATCAAAACACTGTGTGAGTCAGGACTTTGCCCAGAAACGGTTGCAAATGTAGTAGATTGTAGAATTTGAAAATAGATTGTAGAATTTGAAGGAAAAAAAAAAATCTTTATTTCATCTCAAAAGTGTATGTTGTTACCACCCATTTGAACCTCTTTAACTGTGTACATAAATATCGTTTATGAACTTGGATGTGCATAAATTCTGTATATTTACTTAATACCAAACTGAATTATCATAAAAATCGGGTTACGTTAACATCGATTGGAAAAAGGACGAAACTACGTAGGTACGAAATCACCGAAATTGTCCGTGATATTTACAGACTTTTTCATGTTTTCTGACAATAGAGTTAGTCATATTTTGTTGAAATAAACATCGCAATATACCGGTATACCGGTATATCGTTGCACCACTAGGAGCTAGATAGCCATAAATCCCATAAACCCCATCTCTCCAGTCATGACTGCATAAAGGCACATAAATATACATGTTAATTGACTAGTGGTGCAACGATATACCGGTATACCGGTATATTGCGATATGTCATCCTGACGATACGTTTCGCGGTACGGTTTTCGCGTATCGCGATATTTACACCATATTCTCGGTCGCCATCTTGTGTTAAAATAATTGTGTAAAATTATTCAAAATCATTCAAAACATAATTTTTAATATGACAGAAGTAAATATTTGTAATAAACACACCACAATTAGATGACTAATACATGTAGTGAGTAATCTCGGACGTCCAACACATCTGGAAGTTTTACAGCAAATTCCGTGTGTAAAGTTTGTAAACCGTACTGTTACCTGGGTTCATTTCCCACCCAGTGACCTAAATCTCGCTAATTGCAGGTCTGTCTGTTTACAATATCATTTGTTTTACGACACCCGATTGTTTGACCAAATTTTCATCACATCAGTATGCGAATCACTAAAATCATGCCTACCCGCTGTGACAATAAAAGTCACGGGTCGATAGTTTCAATAATCCCCTAGCCAAACATTGATTCTGGCTACTATATACTTGTCAGTTCAAAACACGTGTTATTCTCGTGGCGAAGTTATTTATACAGTACAGCCAATCGCTGGTAAGTAAAGGCAGCCCTTAGTGGCATGATTGACAGGTTACTGTTGCGAAAGACGTCGGCAATAGATCTATCAGCAATTGATCATGAACGAGGTAGAGTTAACTCCCTCCGAATACTCTCAACCAGACAAACAAAAACATGCAAACACGTGTTTTAACGGGCGCCGGATGCGAGTGGTTTCTGGGTCGGGCTAGTAAAAATTATAAGCTGGGTCGCCCGGTGGCGAACAAATTTCGTAGTTGTCTACACACATTTTTGTCAGCTTATGACGCTTTGTGGGATACCATTTCCGAAATAAAAATAGCATCCAATCGTTAGCTACGATTGTGGGCATACCCACTGAAAGCGCCATCTGACGAACCGAGTCGTGGCCTACACAGCGGATGCTTACGCCCATGATTGCAACTTTCTTTTTCGCTGAAAAGTGTGAAAGAATTGAATATATATATACGAAATCGATATATTCTAATGCAATCCTTTTATGCCGAAAACAAGTATTGTTTATTACATTACTAACTGTTTATTTCAACCAAATATGACTAACTCTATTGTCAGAAAACATGAAAAAGTCTGTAAATATCACGGACAATTTCGGCGATTTCGTACCTACGTAGTTTCGTCCTTTTGCAACTTTTTCCAATCGATGTTAACGTAACGGGATTTTTATGATAATTCAGTTTGGTTTTAAGTAAATATACAGAATTTATGCACATCCAAATTCATAAATGATATTTATGTACACAGTTAAAGAGGTTCAAATGGGTGGTAACAACATATACTTTTGAGATGAAATAAAGATTTTTTTTTTTTTTCAAATTCTACAATCTATTTTTAAATTCTACAATCTACTACATTTGCTTCCCAGCCCTCCTCCCCCCCCCCCCAATGTGTCTTTATTTCTCAATGAAAGTATACGTTGTTAAAGCTCGCTTAAACCGTCTCGACGAGGTGGCTCAGCATGATTTTGAAAACATAGAGTTAATGTATACAGTTACGTGAGAACTATAAGTAAGAGAAAAAATCAGGGAAAATATGATTTTGATAACTTCTCCCTAATTTCCTCTCGTCCAGAAATAATCATTAATGTCAACCGTTTCTGGGCAAAGTCCTGACCCACACAGTGTTTTGATGTGTTCTAATGACTATAATAAACAATAAAGATTGTTCTTTATGTCCTGTTTGTTTTTATTATTATTTGTTCATACATGGTATAATATCGCAATACGTATTGCAATATGGGTTTATTGTATCGCAATATATCGCAATACGGGTTTGACCGTATCATTGCACCTCTATAATAGACTTTCCAAAAGTTACCTCAACCTTTCCGTAGCCACTTTCACATGGCCATAAATACCATAAATCATATTTCCCCAGTCACACAACCATATAAAGTTCGATAATTTACCTGTTTATTGACCTTCCAAATGTGACCTCGACAAAGGCTATAAAACTTTTCCGTAGCCACTTGAACATGCCGTGCAGCTCATAGATCTCGTTGATGAGGCTGTAAAGTGGCTCGGCGATCGAATCCTTCGTTCGGTCGTCCGTCCGTTCATCCCCGCTGAACAGAAGGTCGTCATCCGGGTCGCGACTCTCCTGGCCCCGATTTGGGAAACTGACAAAGGAGATGAGCGATAGATTGATTGATTCACTCATATGTAGCTGTGACTGGAGAAATGTGGCTTGTAGGATTTGTTACCAGTCCTGTAGCCGATTTCACCAACATTGCAAAGTATACTTTTCTAGCAAAGTATACTTTGAGGGAGTAATCATTTATTTTTCCTGAAATGCATTATTTCATATAGAACTAACCACTGCATATATTTGATGATTAAAAGTATGCAGAATTATTATACTGAATTTATTACATTATCACAGCCAAATTGGCTGTGATAATGTAATAAATTCAGTATAATAAAAATTAATAAATTTATCCTAAAATTGAAAATTTCCCCCTTCAAAATATACTTTGCTAGATAAGTGACTTTGCAATTTGGATGAAATCGGCTACTGATCAAATAACAAACCCTTGTAGCCTGATAGCGACCAGTGCAGATCCTGACCAGGCTGTGTGGCTGATCTGGATCTACAGTGCCAGTGGTCGCAAACCCCATAACTTAAAGCCCTATTTCACCAGTCACAGCCACATATACAGATGGGAATGAACCTAAATGGCGAAATTGAATGGAGATGCGTCTGTTCCACATTGAAGTCATATACAGACTGCCATGCACCTGTATGGGGGTGGGGAGCACCATGCAATCAGCATTGAAATTACAATACAATAACGAGGATGGCCGCGGTCCGCATGTCGAGCCCACCGAGGCATTTGATGGTATCAGAGTGTATTTATTTGAAGTTTGATGCCCAATAAGCATGCAAAGTTTCAAGCAAATCTGACTTACGGTTACAGAGATAGTAGGTATGTGACGCAAATTTTGACAGAAACTTTAACGCAAACTTCTAAGTCATTTGACCTTGACATAGGGGCACAGGGGCCACATGAGTGGGACACAGAATGAATATATGGATGATGACTAATAAGCATATGAAGTTTCAAGTCAATGTGACTTAGGATTGCAGAGATATAAGGTATTTAAAAACTTTAACGCAGATTTCGGACGGACGCATGGACATCCGGACGTCATTGTGATCACTATGTCTCGCTTTCCGCAAGCGGGCTCGACAAAAACTAAGAACTGAAAGACTGTATCCAGCCTCCTAACTATACTGCATCACTTGGCCAGGTGTGAGGTATTATAGGAAAGAGGTATTATACAATCATTTTAGCTTTCTCCTCAATCCTCAAATACTAATAACTAGATATGACATGTGCTTATTTAAACTAGATTGGTCAGTAAGCGAGGCTTACGGAATACCCCCCGCGTGGGCCCAGGTACCCCTAAAATATGTAAAAATTTCCAAGTGTGTGGGCTTGTGATCTTGACTCTGGGATTAGCGCGAGCGGCATGAACGTGAATTTGTCACAGGGTGGTAGAGGTCCATTGGAGCAATGAGTGTGTGAAATGTGAAGCAGATCCGAGCAAGGAAATAGAAGTTATAACCGATTTCTCTGATGTTAATTTTTGTAAAGAGACTACCGTCTAACCTCGAATTAACGCCCCCGGGCGCGTTACATTTTACAAAAAGGGGGCCTTTATTAGCCACTAAAAAAAAAAAAAAAAAAAAAAACTTACCAAGGACCGCCAATTTCAAACACAAATAAGGATTTAAGGATTATTTGTGTTTGAAATTGGCGGTCCTTGGTCATTTTTTTTTTTTAATTTGGAAGGGGGCGTTTATTAAGAGGGGGGCGTTAATTCGAGGTTATACGGTAAGTATGTGACGTTGACCTCGAGATCAGCGGGGATTTGTCACAGCATATGAAATATTAAGAATTTTCAATGAAAGAAATAGAAGTTATAACATATTTCTCTGATGTTAAGTTTTGTAAAGAGACTAAGTATGTGACCTTGACCTTGGGATCAGCGGGGGTTGGAAAGTTGTAGATTTGTCACAGCATGATAGTTCAACCTTAGAGGAATGCACAAGTGAAATAATAAGAATTTTCAATGAAGGAAATTGAAGTTATAAATTATTTCTCTGATGTTAAGTTTTGTAAAGAGACTAAGTATTTGACCTTGACCTTGGGATCAGCGGGGGTTGGACGGTCGTGGATTTGGCACAGCATGGTAGTAGAGCCTTACAGGAATGCATGTGTGAAATATTAAGCATTTTAGATGAAGGAAATAGAAGTTAGAACAATATTTCTCTCTTGTTAAGTTTTGTAAAGAGACTAAGTATTTGACCTTGACCTTGGGATTAGCGGAGGTTGGACGGGGGTTGGATGGTCGTGGATTTGGCACAGCATGGTAGTAGAGCCTTACAGGAATGCATGTGCGAAATATTAAGCATTTTAGATGAAGGAAATAGAAGTTATAACAATATTTCTCTGATGTTAAGCTTTGTAAAGAGACTAAGTATTTGACCTTGACCTTGGGATCAGCGGAGGTTGGACGGTCGTGGATTTGGCACAGCATGGTAGTAGAGCCTTACAGGAATGCATGTGTGAAATATTAAGCACTTTAGATGAAGGAAATAGAAGTTAGAACAATATTTCTCTGATGTTAAGTTTACGGACTAAGTATTTGACCTTGACCTTGGGATCTGCGGGGGTTGGACGGTCGTGGATTTGGCACAGCATGGTAGTAGAGCCTTACAGGAATGCATGTGCGAAATATTAAGCATTTTAGATGAAGGAAATAGAAGTTATAACAATATTTCTCTGATTTTAAGCTTTGTAAAGAGACTAAGTATTTGACCTTGACCTTGGGATCAGCGGGGGTTGGACGGGGGTTGGACGGGGGTTGGACGGTCGTGGATTTGGCACAGCATGGTAGTAGAGCCTTACAGGAATGCATGTGCGAAATATTAAGCATTTTAGATGAAGGAAATAGAAGTTATAACAATATTTCTCTGATTTTAAGCTTTGTAAAGAGACTAAGTATTTGACCTTGACCTTGGGATCAGCGGAGGTTGGACGGTCGTGGATTTGGCACAGCATGGTAGTAGAGCCTTACAGGAATGCATGTGTGAAATATTAAGCACTTTAGATGAAGGAAATAGAAGTTAGAACAATATTTCTCTGATGTTAAGTTTACGGACTAAGTATTTGACCTTGACCTTGGGATCTGCGGGGGTTGGACGGTTATGGATTTGGCACAGCATGGTAGTAGAGCCTTACAGGAATGCATGTGCGAAATATTAAGCATTTTAGATGAAGGAAATAGAAGTTATAACAATATTTCTCTGATGTTAAGTTTTGTAAAGAGACTAAGTATTTGACCTTGACCTTGGGATCAGCGGAGGTTGGACGGTCGTGGATTTGGCACAGCATGGTAGTAGAGCCTTACAGGAATGCATGTGTGAAATATTAAGCACTTTAGATGAAGGAAATAGAAGTTAGAACAATATTTCTCTGATGTTAAGTTTTGTAAAGAGACTAAGTATTTGACCTTGACCTTGGGATCAGCGGAGGTTGGACGGTCGTTGATTTGGCACAGCATGGTAGTAGAGCCTTACAGGAATGCATGTGTGAAATATTAAGCACTTTAGATGAAGGAAATAGAAGTTAGAACAATATTTCTCTGATGTTAAGTTTTGTAAAGAGACTAAGTATTTGACCTTGACCTTGGGATCAGCAGTGGTTGGATGGTCGTGGATTTGGCACAGCATGGTAGTAGAGCCTTACAGGAATGCATGTGTGAAATATTAAGCATTTTAGATGAAGGAAATAGAAGTTATAACAATATTTCTCTGATGTTAAGTTTTGTAAAGAGACTAAGTATTTGACCTTGACCATGGGATCAGCGAGGGTTGGACGGTCGTGGATTTGGCACAGCATGGTAGTAGAGCCTTACAGGAATGCATGTGTGAAATATTAAGCATTTTAGATGAAGGAAATATAAGTTATAACAATATTTCTCTGATGTTAAGTTTTATAAAGAGACTAAGTATTTGACCTTGACCATGGGATCATCGGGGGTTGGACGGTCGTGGATTTGGCACAGCATGGTAGTAGAGCCTTACAGGAATGCATGTGTGAAATATTAAGCATTTTAGATGAAGGAAATAGAAGTTATAACAATATTTCTCTGATGTTAAGTTTACGGACTAAGTATTTGACCTTGACCTTGGGATCTGTGGGGGTTAGACGGTCGTGGATTTGGCACAGCATGGTAGTAGAGCCTTACAGGAATGCATGTGTGAAATATCAAGCATTTTAGATGAAGGAAATAGAAGTTATAACAATATTTCTCTGATGTTAAGTTTACGCACGCACGGACGGACGGACGGACGGACGGACGGACGGACAACCTGACTCCAGTATACCCCCCCACAACTCGTTGCGTATAATCTAGGGGGGTTAATAAATACTGTTTAAACCGATGTACCTGCGGAGTATGTGCCTGAGGAAGAAGCCTTTCTTCTCCTGCGCGGGTTGTTGGAAGTACTCGGGTGTGGGCGTCAGGAAGCCATATAGTGCCTCACTCTGGGCCATACAGTCGTCCTGCATTATTGCCTGGCATAGAGATTATACAATAATTCTGCATTTAACTGTAACATGATCATGGACATGTGCTAAAGGAAGCATCACAAAAAACTAGAAATGTGGCCTGTCGGCACACGAATGCCCCCGCTGGCAGCCAAAGAAAACGAGGCATATTTGATTATAAGCCATTTACCCGAGTGTTAAGGTTTTGAACGCACCTTGACCCTGGGCTTAGTGGGGGCGGGACGAATGTGGATTTGTCACAGGGCGGTAGAGGACCATTGTAGCAATGCGTGTGTGAAAATTAGTGTAGGATTGAGAAACGCGCACGTAGATTTGTGTGAAATGTGAAGCAGATCCGAGCAAGGAAACACAAATTATAAGCCATTTAACTGAATGTTAAGGTTTCAAACGCACCAAGTCTGTGACCTTGACCCTGTGGTTAGCGGGGCCAGGACGAATGTGGATTTGTCACAGGGCGGTAGAGGACCATTGGAGCAATGCGTGTGTGAAAGTTAGTGTAGGATTGAGAAACGCGCACGTAGATTTGTCCCAAAGTGGCAAGTAAACAATTAAAGTGGAAAAGGTGAAGGTCAAAGGTGAAGGTCGAAGTAATGGGTGGTGGAGTGTGTAAGGCATGTTCATATGTATCATGTGTATAAATATTTAAGCGATTGGCAAAAGTATTGAGAAGTTATTGTAGGATTGAGAAACGTGCACGTAGATTTGTCCCAAAGTGCTAAGTAAACATTTAAAGTAGAAAAGGTGAAGGTCAAAGGTCAAGGTCGAAGTACTGGATGGTGGAGTGTGTAGGGCATGTTCATATGTATCATGTGTATAAATATTTAAGCGATTGGCAAAAGTATTGAGAAGTTAGTGTAGGATTGAGAAACGTGCACGTAGATTTGTCCCAAAGTGCCAAGCAAACATTTAAAGTGGAAAAGGTCAAGGCCAAAGGTCAAGGTCGAAGTACTGGGTGGTGGAGTGTGTAAGGCATGTTCATATGTATCACGTGTATAAATATTGACATAATATGTGAAGCCATGTAGAAGTTACTAAAGAATATGGTAATATCGGGACGTACGGACGGACGGACAGACGGGACGGATGGACGGACGGACGGACGTACGGACGGACGCCGGTAACACTATATGCCCCCGTACCTTTCAGTAGCGGGGGCATAACAAGAGCTGTAGGAGAACAGCATAGCTCGACTACGAGGGTTGTCGATGTACACATAGCTTGACAAACAAGGTGGCCGCGGCCCGCATAAAAACCTTAACCAAGGTTGACTAAAAACTAGGAGATGAAGTTTTCCAAGTATGGTTGCTGTAGGCCCAGGAGTATTCCATATACAAGCTTGACTAAAATCCTTAACCAAGGGGAAATAACTAAGTAATCCAAGGGTAAAAGTAGGTCAAGGTCAAAAATAGGTCAGGGATTATTGATGTACACCACTAGGAGATGAAATTGTCCAAGTATGGTTGCTGTAGGCCCAGGAGTATTCCATATACAAGCTTGACTATAAACCTTAACCAAGTTTGAGTACACACCTTAACCAAGGGGAAATAACTAAGTAATTCAAGGTTAACTGTAGGTCAAGGTAAAATATAGGTCAGGGGTTATTGATGTACATCCCTATGAGAAAAGGTTGTCCAAGTATGGTGTCTGTATGCACAATAGTATTCCATCTACAAGCTTGACTAAAAACCTTAACCAATGTAGACTAAAAACCTTAACCAATGGGAATTAACTAAGTAATTCAAGGTTAAATGTATGTCAAGGTCAAATATAGGTCAGGGGTTGTTGATGTACATCACTAGGATCTGAAGTTGTCCAAGTATGGTTGGTGTAGGGCCAGAAGTATTCCATCTACACGCTTGACTAAAAACCTTAATCAAGGTTGACTAGAAACCTTAACCAAGAGGAATTAACTAAGTAATTCAAGGTTAAATGTAGGTCAAGGTCAAATATAGGTCAGGGGTTGTTGATGTACATCACTAGGATCTGAAGTTGTCCAAGTATGGTTGGTGTAGGGCCAGAAGTATTCCATCTACACGCTTGACTAAAAACCTTAATCAAGGTTGACTAAAAACCTTAACCAAGGGGAATTAACTAAGTAATTCAAGGTTAAATGTAGGTCAAGGTCAAATATAGGTCAGGGGTTGTTGATGTACATCACTAGGAGATGAAGTTGTGCAAGTATGGTGGGTGTAGGGCCAGGAGTATTCCATATACAAGCTTGACTAAAAACCTGAACCAAGGCGCGACGGTGACGCCGACGCCGATGTCGACACCGATGCCGGGTTGACTACATAAGCTCTCACTATTCTTCGAATAGTCGAGCTAAAAAAATCAGAGAATCAATGCTTTAAACATGAAAAAGGTCAAGATGGTAATGTTAATGGCAGCATGAGTGTGTTCCAAAATTTAATGCTCACATATTGAAGCAATCTGTCAAGACATATTAAAGCTATATCATGATGAAGAAACTTGTACAAACTTTTTAAAATTTGTTGACGCGGACGACGACGGAAAACAACGGCGATTAGAGTCACGCCTTCTGCTAAAGCAGGCACAACACTAGAAATGTGGCCTCTCGGCACACGAATGGCCCCGCTGGCAGCCAAAGAAAATGAGGCATATTTGATTACAAGCCATTTACCCGAGTACGGACGGACGCCGATAACACTATATGCCCCACTCACCATTCGGTTGCGGGGGCATAAAAAGGTGAAGGTGAAAGGTCAAGGTCGAAGTACTGGGTGGTGGAGTGTGTAGGGCATGTTCATATGTATCATGTGTATAAATATTTAAGCGATTGGCAAAAGTATTGAGAAGTTATTGTAGGATTGAGAAATGTGCACGTAAATTTGTCCCAAAGTGCTAAGTAAACATTTAAAGTAGAAAAGGTGAAGGTCAAAGGTGAAGGTCGAAGTACTGGGTGGTGGAGTGTGTAGGGCATGTTCATATGTATCATGTGTATACATATTTAAGGGATTGGCAAAAGTATTGAGAAGTTATTGTACGTGCACGTAGATTTGTCCCAAAGTGGTAAGTAAACATTTAAAGTAGAAAAGGTGAAGGTCAAAGGTCAAGGTCGAAGTACTGGGTGGTGGAGTGTGTAGGGCATGTTCATATGTAACATGTGTATAAATATTTAAGCGATTGGCAAAAGTATTGAGAAGTTAGTGTAGGATTGAGAAACGTGCACGTAGATTTGTCCCAAAGTGCCAAGCAAACATTTAAAGTGGAAAAGGTCAAGGCCAAAGGTCAAGGTCGAAGTACTGGGTGGTGGAGTGTGTAAGGGATGTTCATATGTATCACGTGTATAAATATTGACATAATATGTGAAGCCATGAAGAAGTTACTAAAGAATATAATATCGGGACGTACGGACGGACGGGACGGACGGGCGTACGGGACGGACGTATGGACGGACGCTGGTGACACTATATGCCCCCGTACCTTTCGGTAGCAGGGGCATAATAAAATATTCCATGTATTTTTGAATCTCATGCTCAAAATCATGGCCAGTCAAACTGGCTCAAAATTGCATTTTGATTTGACTAAATGTTGTTTAATCGCTTAAGTTTTGGTCATTAAAGATTGAAAACGGATAAAGATACTACAGGACTGGTTACCAGTGACCTAGCTTTTTTAAGTCAAATTGTGCTCCCTAGTTCTTTAACGTGCAGAGATGTTCCTTTTTAAAAACTTGATGCATGCAGCTGCTACATGAAGTCCTAACATTTGCCTTTTCAGTAGGCAAGGATTTTGCAATGTCTGTGGCATTGGATTAGCAAATATTTTGAAACTTTCAGGTATATATATTTAATTGTAAACCAAGCTAATACTACAGTACACTGATTTCCAGGTTGATCTTCATTTTTATTGTGTGCAAATCTGACAGCCATTATATGAAACAGAACAGATTACAGTTTGTTGTGACAGTTAAAACAGGGAAAGCTTACAAGCAATGAAGCTGGAGAAACCACGCAATTAATAACAAAAGTTTGAAGGTAAAAAATGTCAAGGTCATGTGAATTGGCGGCATGAGTGTGTTCCTAATGCTTACATGTATCAAGTGTCCACATATTGACACAATCCGTAAAGTAATATTAAAATTAAAGCATGATGACGAAGCTTGTACAAAGTTTTTGACGCAAAAAAATGGCTATGTGTTTCCGCAAAAACTTTAAGGTAAAAAAGGTCAAGGTCATGTGAATTGGCGGCATGAGTGTGTTCCTAATGCTTACATATATCAAATGTCCAAATATTGAAGCAATCCGTAAAGTAATATTAAAGTTATAGTATTATGGCGAAGCTTGTACAAAGTTTTTGACATTTCGGACGACGACGACGGAAAAAGCGGCGACTATAGTCGCACCTTCTGCTAAAGCAGGCGCGACAATAATATAGTAGAAGTTATAAATTAAATACTACTATGGCACACGTCACCACCATATCACTTGGAAAATCACAGACAACAATATCTATGTTGGCACACATAGATACAGATAATCTGGCTTATAACAAGCGAGGCATCTCATCTGGATACACACTGTGGATTACAAAATTAACCCGTTTTGTTAAATATATAAAAGTCGTAAAAGAGCACAGGAAAGTTAACAATATCACGATCAACCTACCGTGAGGTAGTTATTCACGGTGTTCCGGGCTTCATTCAGGTACTTGGCGTCCACTGTTGTAAACCGACCCTGCTTTGGTAATTCTTTGTTCTTCAGCCATGGACCAATCTATATCAATAGAAAACTTTCCGCAATAATATGATTTGTCATACCGCAGATAAGTTTCTCGGCTTTCGATTGGCTAGCTTGCCTGGTCATATATATTATATGACCTGCCAAGGCCGTCAGACATAGAGAAATTGCGATTCCCCTCCGGCGCCTCGCGTCCAATGAAGACACATTTTGCAAGCGTCTCGCGATTGCGAATTGTATTCCTCACTAAACACAATAACAAGAAACGAGGCAAAGCCACGAAGGCCAGGTTTTTTCCAAGCATGGACACTTGGATAACATAATTATACCCACTTTTTGTAGACTAGATGGCCGTGGCCTGCATGTCGCGCCTTGGGGCGAGGCATGGACACTAAAAAAATAGATATAGTAGATGGAAAAACTTTAACGAAAAAACTTTAACCGGACACACAGACATACGGACGGACGGACGTATGCCAAAATGCCGACTGCGCGGAAAAAATGGGTCAAGTTAAAAAAAAAGTAACATGTTGGATAGTGATATGTGGTGGGCACCCCTTGATTATGAAGCTGTGAAAGTTTGGTGGTCCTAGGTGGTACAGTACCAAAGAAATGGACTTAAACACGAAAACTTAACATTGAAAATGCGAAAACTTAACATTGAAAATGGCTAAGTCGATTGCGCGGAAAAAATGGGTCAAGTTAAAAAACAAGAGGGCCATGATGGCCCTAATTCGCTCACCTGACTCCATGAACACCAGAGGAGAATGTGACATTGAGTTCATGTGTTTTAAAAAAATTGTGCTATTTTTAGCACATCTTGGATTAAGCGATGACTCTCATTTTACAAAATCTGAAAATGCTTCACCCAGCATCGGCCATGTGGTTCCTGAGAAAAAGACGTTAAAAATCTTGAATAAATGGACCTTTTGGTGGCCATCATGGATGACATAATCATCCGATTCCGAAAAATATTGCACCAGAGTGATCGCCTCATTGATACCTTCAATTTGATATATGCCATGACCATATTCAGTCAAAAACAAAATTTGACCCCAATTTGACCCCACGGGCCACGCCCATTTTTGACCCCGGGGTCACCATTTTAACAACTTTGAAAGAGCATTGTACATCGATCATTCCTACCATGTTTCGTCGAAATCCGGCTAGCGGTTCATGAGAAGAAGATTTTTTAAGAATTTATGCTATTTTTAGACGGCGGCCATCTTGGATTAGCGATGACCTCCATTTTAACAAATCTGAAAAGGCTTCACACATGGACCATAACTTTTAAGTTTGGCTACCATGGGCCAAGCGGTCCATGTGAAGAAGAATTTTGAAATCTCTAATAAAAGAACAACCTTTTGACCTTTCGGCGGCCATCTTGGATGACATAACAATCCGATTCGACAGAAAATGCACCAGAGTGATCGCCTCATTGATACCTTCAATTTGATATATGACATGACCATATTCGGTCAAAAATAAAATTTGATCCCAATTTGACCCCACCGCCACCGGCCACTTTTTGCCCATTTTTGACCCCAGGGTCACCATTTTAACAACTTTGAAAGAGCAATGTACATCGATCATTCCTACCAAGTTTCGTCGAAATCCGGCAAGCGGTTCATGAGAAGAATTTTTAAGAATTTATGCTATTTTTAGACGGCGGCCATCTTGGATTAGCGATGACCTCCATTTTAACAAATCTGAAAAGGCTTCACCCATGGACCATAACTTTTAAGTTTGGCTACCATGGGCCAAGCGGTTCATGTGAAGAAGAATTTTGAAATCTCTAATAAAAGAACGACCTTTTGACCTTTCGGCGGCCATCTTGGATGACATAACAATCCGATTTCGACAAAAAATGCACCAGAGTGATCGCCTCATTGATACCTTCAATTTGATATATGAAATGACCATATTCAGTCAAAAATAAAATTTGACCCCAATTTGACCCCACGGGCCACGCCCATTTTTGACCCCGGGGTCACCATTTTAACAACTTTGAAATAGCAATGTACATCGATCATTCCTACCAAGTTTCGTCGAAATCCGGCAAGCGGTTCATGAGAAGAAGATTTTTTAAGAATTTATGCTATTTTTAGACGGCGGCCATCTTGGATTAGCGATGACCTCCATTTTAACAAATCTGAAAAGGCTTCACCCATGGACCATAATTTTTAAGTTTGGCTACCATGGGCCAAGCGGTTCATGTGAAGGATAATTTTGAAATCTCTAATAAAAGAACGACCTTTTGGCGGCCATCTTGGATGACATAACAATCCGATTTCGACAGAAAATGCACCAGAGTGATCGCCTCATTGATACCTTCAATTTGATATATGACATGACCATATTCGGTCAAAAATAAAATTTGACCCAATTTGACCCCACGGGCCACGCCCATTTTTGATCCCGGGGTCACCATTTTAACAACTTTGAAAGAGCAATGTACATCGATCATTCCTACCAAGTTTCGTCGAAATCCGGCAAGCGGTTCATGAGAAGAAGATTTTTTAAGAATTTATGCTATTTGTAGACGGCGGCCATCTTGGATTAGCGATGACCTCCATTTTAACAAATCTGAAAAGGCTTCACCCATGGACCATAACTTTTAAGTTTGGCTACCATGGGCCAAGCGGTTTATGTGAAGAAGAATTTTGAAATCTCTAATAAAAGAACGACCTTTTGACCTTTCGGCGGCCGGCCATCTTGGATGACATAACAATCCGATTTCGACAAAAAATGTACCAGAGTGATCGCCTCATTGATACCTTCAATTTGATATATGAAATGACCATATTCAGTCAAAAATAAAATTTGACCCCAATTTGACCCCACGGGCCACGCCCATTTTTGACCCCAGGGTCACCATTTTAACAACTTTGAAAGAGCAATGTACATCGATCATTCCTACCAAGTTTTGTCGAAATCCGGTGGCGGTTCTTGAGAAGAAGATTTTTTAAGAATTTGTGCTATTTTTAGACGGCGGCCATCTTGGATTACGTAATGACGTCATTTTAACAATTTTGTAATCCCCCTACCTAAGGACCATGACCATGAAGTTTGGTGACTATAGACCCAATGGTTACCGAGGAGAAGACGTTTGAAAATGTTCACGGACGACGGACGACGGACACATTGCGGTAACAATAGCTCACATGAGCTTCGCTCAGGTGAGCTAAAAAGTAACATGTTGGATAGTGATATGTGGTGGGCACCCCTTAGTTATGAAGCTGTGAAAGTTTGGTGGTCCTAGGTGGTACAGTAACAAAGAAATGGACTCAAACACGAAAACTTAACATTGATTGTGGACGCCGCCCGCCCGCCGCTGCCGCCCGCCCGCCGCCCGCCGCCCGCCCGGCTTTCGCCAATCCAATAGCCTGGATTTTGTTTAAAAAAACCTGGCTAAAAACCCCGAATTTATCAATACAAGTAACAAATTGTACACTCAAAACCAGTCTTTATTGTTTATTTTTCCATAAATATTCTTCGCTCATCAAAATATGAGCGAAAAATTAGCCAAACTGTCCCGTTTAGTGTTTTCAAATCTCAAGACACTTGGCTTCGTGACACGGCTATATTTAGGTCACAAACTATGGGTTCCACGCACGAAATGTGGCGTAGCAATGACAGCGAATGTTTGGGAACCAGTCGCATTCTTGTAGAGGCGACAAAGGGAGAGCAGATCGATAGAGCAGTGGAATATAAATTAAATTACACAATATAAAAAAACTGTCCCAAAAGTCGTTTTCGATGGATTTCTTACTCCATATTTAGTTTGTTTTCGTCTAATAAAAAATCAAAATGTTCATTTACGCCTTTATATTAAGACTGACGGTAGAAAATCGAATCTCGGATTATTTTTCTTCCTGAAAAAACGCAAAGACCAAAAGAAGAGATATGTTTATACGGCCAAATAAATGATCTGCGGTATGACAAATACGTTATTGTGATTCTACACAGGCTATATGGTGTAATATTCCCCGTCTGAAGGTATGTTCACCCTCGGCTATCGCCTCGGGTGAACATACCTCCAGACGGGCAATATTACACCATATAGCCTGTGTAGAATGACAATAACTTATAATGTTGAACAATTCTGCAAAAACCAGGAACCCACTTTTACGACATTGCGGCACAAGGCCTTTATCAAGGAATTAGTTTCTAATTAGAAACTAATTCCTTGATAAAGGAATTGTGCCGAAACGTGTGTTTTTGTAGTATATTTACAAAATACACCATCAGAATAGATGTACATGACCGACTGGAGGAATTTACCATACAACATTTGTGGCTAGTTCAGCTACAAACCTGCTGGCACACTCCTGCAGTGCCATATGGATCTTTGTCATACCGCAGATAAGTTTCTCGGCTTTTGATTGACTAGCTTGCCTGGTCATATATATTATATGACCTGCCAAGGCCGTCGGACATACAGGAATTGCGATTCCCCTCCGGCGCCTCGCGTCCAAGGAAGACGCATTTTGCAAGCGTCTACCGATTACGAATTGTATTCCTCACTAAACACAATAACACCCCGAATTGATCAATACAAGTAACAAATTGTATGCTCAAAACCAGTCTTTATTGTTTATTTTTCCATAAATATTCTTCGCCCATCAAAATATGAGCGAAAAATTAGCCAAAATAACGAAAATTGCTTTTCAAATCTCAATGCGCTTGCCTTTGTCACACGGCTATATTTAGGTCACAAACTATGGGTTCCACGCACGAAACCGCGGCGTAACAATGACAGCGAATGTTTGGGAACCAGTCGCATTATTCTAGAGGCGCCAAAGGGAGAGCAGATCGATAGAGATGTGGAATATAAATCAAATTACACGATATAAAAAAACTGTCATAAAGTCATTTTCGATGGATTTCTTACTCCATATTTAGTTTGTTTTCGTTTAATAAAAAAACAAAATGTTCATTTACGCCTTTATATTAAGACTGACGGTAGAAAATCGAATCTCGGATTATTTTTCTTCCAGAAAAAACGCAAAGATCAAAAGAAGAGATATGTTTATACGGCCAAATACAGGATCTGTGGTATGACAAATACGTTATTGTGATTCTACACAGGCTATATGGTGTAATATTGCCCGTCTGAAGGTATGTTCACCCTCGGCTATCGCCTCGGGTGAACATACCTCCAGACGGGCAATATTACACCATATAGCCTGTGTAGAATCACAATAACTTATAATATTACTGACTAGAACATGACATATCTTCATTGAATGAATACCAAACAGTGAAGACCTTGAACAGGCTGAATATTGCAACATAGAATAACTGTGATGGCATTTACGTCAAAATATCAACATATTCAAAACATCTGTGCTAAGCATCATCGATACAATCAATTTATTTCATAGGTGTAGCATTGGCAAATATTGCAAATTCAGCACTGATTATTGTTCCAGAACAGAAACTACAATGGATTGAATCCTGGTAATGATGGAATAACCATTGACCAGTAGCTGAGTAAAAATTTGACGTCTGCTGTTTAATTTTTATTTTCCATTTTTCTCTGACATCAAAAAACATGGTTTGACAGCAGTTTAGAATCATTTCCAATGGAAATGATTCTAAAATACTGACAAACCACGTTTTTATTGAGCAAAGAGACAAACTATGACACAGCAGCAGATGACTACTTTCAGTTCCCACATTCTAAGGGTTAAGATATTAAGAATGATGCATCATTAAAGATAATCTAATCCCGTGATTCACCATTGAGACATGCATAGTCTCCGATCCTCAACACATACCTGTACAAGTTTGTCGTGTACGGTGTAGAAGTCCTGAAGTTTACGGGTCACCACCCAACCCTGGGTGCTGTTTTGGAGGTTGGAGCCGCCACTCCCTGGTAGATGGATCACCAGAACAAATATGGCCAATTTCTTGTCACCCTCCATCGATGTCTGAAATAGACAAAATGATCAGATGCTACACCAGCTGATGAAGTTATTGTGTGTAGGATGTGATCATTGTGATACTTCCTTGACTGAATGGCGAAAGTCACTTTGTGTAGGATGTGATCATGTTGATATTTCATTGACTGAATAGAGAGTAACAGGCACTGATAGACAGCACAGACTCAACAGCTTATCTGGATTTCACAACACAGCTATCACAATACTGAACATGCTGAATATGACACATATGAAGTATGGAAATAACTACTGTCTGTTCCACATTTTGCTGCTGACAAACTTTTGGCTATTAAACACATTAAATCTAAAAAAGTCACCCTCCCCAAAAAAAATTAATATTCATTTTATAGGGAAAAAACGATTTTCCTATGGGAACTTAACATAGGGAGTGACTTTCCAAAACTTTTTTTTTTTTTATCCTTCAGGATCAAAAAACGAAAAGTTTTGGAAATTGACTCTGAAACCTGGCGAGATAGCTTGAAAATGATGTACATGTAACTAAGAAAACAAAAGTTCGATTTTGAAAATCAGTCCACAAATAAAAAAAATATTTAAAAAAAATCTATGTTTAGCCCCTATGTTAAATTCCCATAGGAAAATCTGTTTTTTCGCAATATTTGATGGAATTTCAGGAAATCATTTTTTTTGGGGAGGGTCACTTTTTTGTTATTGATAAAAAATTACTTACTTTTAAATATTTTTTAGATTTAATGTGTTTAATAGCCAAAAGTTTGTAGGCAGCAAAACGTGGAACAGACAGTAAGTGCATTAACTATGTAAGCTGCAATGTGAGAGATCGCTATATCACCCAATTATTTTCTTTCAGGATAGGCAAAAGGATATGAATATTTAAATTTGTAAAGATGCAAGATGGACCCTTTTAGCAACCTTTCAGGATTTTACGAACTTAGGTTTGCTCTGCTTCATGTAGCTATCTTGAAAAATGGAGGCACCATTCATTTTTCGTACATGGTATTTTGGCCCAGAATTTAAGGCTTTACACATGTCTTGGCAGCGAAAAAACGGCTTGGCTATGAGCCAATCCCGAACAATGTGTTGTTCCAATTCACAGAAAAATCCATTTCGGTCGGATCGTGTATCTTTTATTGTGAGAAGATGTCTTTTGTGGACATTTTTCTAGTGAAAAATAGGTGGGTGGGGTAATTTAATTAGGTCCTGTTAGTTACCTCCTGTTAATTGTTGCATGTGATTTGTTGTTTTAAATAGTTTTAAACATTCATCTCAAGTGATAGCTTAATTACCATGGTCAGTAGTTATTTAGTCGCTTTCTGGGTATGTAAATTTGTAACACAAAAAAATACAAGTTTAGTTTTATATAATAAGAAATTATTGTGGGGAAAACCCCACTTCTTAATTTTTGTTTGTACTATTTTAGAAATGACCCCGAGAGTTGCATAAAAATGTGTATAAAACACATAAATATTTGTTCATTATATCTGCAGATATTTCTAGTATTAAATTTTTACCTCGGCCTCATACGTGTGCCCGCCACAATCCTATACGTGTGCCGGCCACAGTCCTATACATGTGCAA
This sequence comes from Conchocele bisecta, assembly GCA_029237695.1. Taxonomy (NCBI): domain Eukaryota; kingdom Metazoa; phylum Mollusca; class Bivalvia; order Lucinida; family Thyasiridae; genus Conchocele; species Conchocele bisecta. Next base: position 2,132,764 of record CM055274.1, on the reverse strand, counting down.
GCCACAGTCCTATATGTGTGCCTGCCACAGTCCTATATGTGTGCCCGCCAGTCCTATACATGTGCCTGCCAGTCCTATACGTGTGCCCGCCACAGTCCCCGATTCTCACACCACTGTTGGGTACGCAGTATGGGAGTCACCATTACCTCAGCCTCATATACGTGTGCCCGCCACAGTCCCTGATTCTCACACCACTGTTGGGTACGCAGTATGTGGGAGACACCATTACCTCAGCCTCATATATGTGTGCCCGCCACTGTCCCTGATTCTCACACCACTGTTGGGTATGCAGTATGTGGGAGACACCATTACCTCAGCCTCATATACGTGTCCTCCACGTCCTGATTCACACACCATGTATGCAGTATGTGGGCGAACACCATTACCGCAGCCTCATATACGTGTGCCTGCCACAGTCCCTGATTCTCACACCACTGTTGGGTATGCAGTATGTGGGAGACACCATTACCTCAGCCTCATATACGTGTGCCTGCCACAGTCCCTGATTCTCACACCACTGTTGGGTACGCAGTATGTGGGAGTCACCATTACCTCAGCCTCATATACGTGTGCCCAACACTGTCCCTGATTCACACACCACTGTTGGGTACGCAGTATGTGGGAGTCACCATTACCTCAGCCTCATATACGTGTGCCCAACACTGTCCCTGATTCACACACCACTGTTGGGTACGCAGTATGTGGGAGTCACCATTACCTCAGCCTCATATACGTGTGCCTGCCAGTCCCTGATTCTCACACCACTGTTGGGTACGCAGTATGTGGGAGACACCATTACCTCAGCCTCATATACGTGTGCCCAACTCTGTCCCTGATTCACACACCACTGTTGGGTACGCAGTATGTGGGAGTCACCATTACCTCAGCCTCATATACGTGTGCCCGCCACATAGCACACCGTGGGTACTGATTCCAGCACAAATGTTCACACACCACCGTTTGGGTACGTACACCATTTCTCAGCCTCAGTACGTTTCCCCGACACACACCACTGTTGGGTACGCAGTATGTGGGTGACACCATTACCTCAGCCTCATATACGTGTGCCCAACACTGTCCTTGATTCACACACCACTGTTGGGTACGCAGTATGTGGAGTCACATTACCTCAGCCTCATATACGTGTGCAACACGTCCTGATTCTCACACCACTGTTGGGTACGCAGTATGTGGGAGAAACCATTACCTCAGCCTATATACTGTGCCCGCCACAGTCCCCTGATTACACCACTGTTGGGTATCAGTATGTGGGGAGACACATTCCTCGGCCTCATATACGTGCCCGCCACAGTCCCCGATTCTCACACCACTGTTAGGGTATGCAGTATGTGGGTGCCCCCACATTACCTCAGCCTCATTATAGTGTGCCGCCACAGTCCCCGATTCACACCACTGTTGGTACGCAGTATGTGGGAGTCACCATTACCTCGGCCTCATATACGTGTGCCCGCCACAGTCCCCGACTCACACACTGTTGGGTACGCAGTATGAGTGGGAGGTGTCACATTACTCAGCCTCATTATACCGTGTGCCCGCCACAAGTCCCCTGATTCTCACACCACTGTTGGGTACGCAGTATGTGGGTTGACACCATTACCTCAGCTCCATATCGTGTGCCCGCCACAGTCCCTGATTCTCACACCTGTATGCAGTATGTGGACACCATTACCTCGGCCTCATATACGTGTGCCGCCACAGTCCCCGATTCTCACACCACTGTTTGGGTACGCAGTATGTGGGAGTGGCACCATTAGACTCAGGCCCTCAGTATAGTTGGTGTCCCGCCCACCCCACTGTTCTGAGTCACCACCACTGTGGGTACGCCCCGAGTATGTGGGAGTCACCATTACCTCGGCCTCTATAGTGTTCCCGCCACAGTCCCCCGTTCTCACACCACTGTTGGGTACGCAGTATGTGGGAGTCACCATTATTTTCAAGAAAAAAAATAAAAAAAAAAAAAAAAAAAAAAAAAAAAAAAAAAAAAAAAAAAAAAAAAAAAAAAAAAATATCAAAAAAAAAAAAAAAAAAATAAAAAAAAAATGCCACCACACTCTGATCTCACATTATGTGTTACGCATATGTAAAAAAAAAAAAAAAAAAAAAAAAACACATTACCTCAGACTCATATACGTGTGCCCAACCATTGTCCCTGATTCACACACCCTGTTGGGTACGGCCAGTATGTTGGGTTGGGACACCATTAACTAAGCCCTCCCATTATACGTGTGGGCCCACACCTGTTCCTGATTCACACCAACCCTCAGTTGGGGTAACGCCAGTATGTGGGAGTCACCCATACCTCCAGGCCTCATATTCGTGTGCCGCCACAGTCCCCGATTCTCACACCAACTGTTTGGGGTAGCAGTATGTGGGAGTCACATTTAACCTCAGCCTCATCGTGTGCCCGCCACAGTCCCTGATTCTCACACCACTGTTGGGTACGCAGTATGTGGGAGTCACCATTACCTCAGCCTCATATACGTGTGCCTGCCACAGTCCCTGATTCTCACACCACTGTTGGGTACGCAGTATGTGGGAGACACCATTACCTCAGCCTCATATACGTGTGCCCGCCACAGTCCCTGATTCTCACACCACTGTTGGGTATGCAGTATGTGGGAGACACCATTACCTCGGCCTCATATACGTGTGCCCGCCACAGTCCCCGATTCTCACACCACTGTTGGGTACGCTGTATGGGGGGGGGGGGGGGTGGGAGTCACCATTACTCGGCCTCATATACGTGTGCCCGCCACAGTCCCCGATTTCTTACACCACTGTGTGTACGCAGTATGTGGGACACCATTACTCGGCCTCATATACGTGTGGCCCGCCACAGTCCCGATTCTCCACACCATGTTGGGTAGCAGTATGTGGGAGTCACCATTACCTCGGCCTCATATACGTGTGCCCGCCACAGTCCCCGATTCTCACACCACTGTTGGGTACGCAGTATGTGGGAGTCACCATTACCTCGGCCTCATATACGTGTGCCCGCCACAGTCCCCGATTCTCACACCACTGTTGGGTACGCAGTATGTGGGAGTCACCATTACCTCAGCCTCATATACGTGTGCCCGCCACAGTCCCTGATTCTCACACCACTGTTGGGTATGTTTCAGTATGTGGGGGAGACACCATTACCTCATTGCCTCATATACGTTGAGTGTGGGCCCGACACTGTCCCATGATCTCACACCACTGTTGGGTACGCATTATGTGGGAGACACCATTACCTAGCCCTCATATACGTGTGCCGCCACAGTCCCTGATTCCTCCACACCACTGTTGGGTTACGCAGTATGTGGGAGACACCATTACCTCAGCCTCATATACGTGTGCCCGCCACTGTCCCTGATTCTCACACCACTGTTGGGTATGCAGTATGTGGGAGTCACCATTACCTCAGCCTCATATACGTGTGCCCGCCACAGTCCCTGATTCTCACCCACCACTGTAGGGTATGCATGTATGTGGGAGTCACCAGGTACCGCAGCCTCATATACGCTGTGCCCACACAGTCCTGATTCTACACTATGTTGGGTACACAGTATGTGGGCCCATGTCACCATTACTCCTGGGCTTAGCTTCATATATGTGTGCCGCACAGTCCTGATTCTCACACCACTGTTGGGTATGCAGTAGTCCGTGACTCCATTACCTCAGCTCATATACGTGTGCCCGCCAAAGTCCATGATTCTCACACCATGTTGGGTATGCAGTATGTGGAGTCACCATTACCTTCAGCCCTCATATACGTGCTTGTGCCCACCACAGTCCCTGATTCTCACACCACTGTTGGGTACACAGTATGTGGGAGTCACCATTACCTCAGCCTCATATATGTGTGCCCGCCACAGTCCCTGATTCTCACACCACTGTTGGGTATGCAGTATGTGGGAGACACCATTACCTCAGCCTCATATACGTGTGCCCGCCACAGTCCATGATTGTCACACCATTGTTGGGTACGCAGTATGTGGGAGTCGAGGTGCTGTTTCTCCAGGATCATACTCTCTACCTCCTTCTCCAAATCCTCCCCTGCCTTATGGATCTACAATATCGAGTGTTTAAATGTGGCTGTGACTGGAGAAATGGGGCTTATGGGATTTGTGACCAGTGTAGCTCCTGATCAAAGAGCACACTTCTGAAGACTAATAACGATCTATATTACTTGTTAGAAGTATGATGGGTGTTTCATTCATGGAATGGCAAATAGTACAGATCCTGATCAGACTGTACAGATGCACAAGCTGATCAGGATCTACACTGGTCACAAAACCCATAAGCCCCATTTCTCCGGTCACATGAGTAATATGTCAAGCGAAAAGAGAATGAAACATACAGAGACTGTCTGTCTGTGAATTTGATTCCTATCCCTAACACGCTGTATTTATCTGAAATATGCAGTGCGTGAGAGATAGGCAGTGAATTTAAAATCCCAGTGAAGCATACAGCTCAGATATACCAGGACATTACAAAGTCCACATAATATAATGGATTAGATAGAATAGACGTATCTTGTTAGGTACAAAATCACATGGCATGTCTCATTTGTGTTGTTTCTTAGAAACTTGGCGTTGCCTCATTTCCTCAATAACTATATAATCATATTAAATCATCACTGATGTATGATCCTCTATGAAAAGTGAAAGTGAATGGGTTTAATGTCCCAGCAACAGCTAAGGTCATATATAGATGGGACAACAGTTTAAAGTCTCATCCGACAGAACAATGGGATGGAAATACCATGTAAGAATTGTTCATGCCTATTGAACTCACAACCTCTGGTATTGAAGTCTAAAGCCATATCTCCTAGGCCACAGCCCATCCCCGAGTCTCTATGAAGGGGTCAGTAGATGAAGTGAATAATCCCCTTATAAGCTTAGCCCCCTTCATATACCAACACCTCCTAAATACTCTACCATACAGTGGGGTCAGTTTTGAAGGGGTCACTTTTGAAGGGGTTAGTGGAAGAAGGGAATAAGCTTCTTATGGGCGTAGTCCCCTTCTACTACTGACCCTTCCTAAATACTTTACTATACCTTGGGGTAGTGGACCAAGGGGTGCAGAAGTTGGGGTCAGTGAAGAAGGGGTCAGTGGAAGAAGGGGTCAGTGGAAGAAGGGACTTGGGGTCAGTGGAAGAAGGGGTCAGTGTAAGAAGGGAATAAGCCCTTTATGGGCTAAGCCCCCTTGTATACCTTGGGGTCAGTTTTACGAGATGTGCGTAGAGCCTGTAGAGCCTGAGACTTGTTCATGATGCGCGCGTCCAACTGCTGTCGTTTCTGTTTTGCGTGGTACGATTGCTCGGCAAACATCTCGTCATTGTCATCTGCCTTCACCTCGAAAAACAACTCATCTGGAACAGGGAGTGACAACTGTCACAAATGACTCGTGCTGCGACTGAAATCACACCTGACTGAATTTTGATTTTTTTGCATTTAGAAGCCGCGTAGACGAGTGTGTCTGTTTGTCACATGAAAACTCCATATGAGACACGCGATGTGATTTTGTACCCAAGAACATGTGCGCTCTTTCATTATGTGCACTTTTCATTAAATATATATACAGAAACTGTGATATTTTCTATAAATGACATCCAAAGATGACGGAATTCCTATAGTAAATGCGGAATTCAACTCAGACATCATTTACGGAAAATATCGTAATTTTTGTAAATAGTTTTCATGAAATATCGAACATGTACAAAATCACATGGTGTGCCCCATGTTCACTGAAGACTAGCAAACAGACAGACAAACAGACAACATACAGTATATGTTTCTCAGATAGAAATACCGGTAGATGAAAATGGGTCCTGGCTGAGACAAGGAAATTACATTATTCAGGGATTCCGCTGGGGATCGCCACTTTCGCAATTGGCGATAAAAATAAACAATTGGCGATAACAAATTACAATTTTCCAAAAAAAAAATTATTTTTTTTTTTCGATTTTTTTTCGAAAATTGTAATTTTTTTATCGCCAATTGTTTATTTTGATCCTATTTCTTTTTTTTTTTTTTTTTTGAAGTGGTGATTTTTTTATTTTCCCCAGCGGAATCCCTGATTATTGTCTACCAGAGCAGTTACAATCCGACTAAACTCAGATTATTGCAGTTAGACGCTGTGAAGACTGTCTTCATATGTAGTTCACTTTAAGATTAGAAAACAGACAAAGAGACAACAGAACATAATACAGTATATGGGGCCCGTTTCACACACAAATTGTAAGACTAAGAAGTTTATAAGTGTCAAAATTAATTTAGAATAACGTTTTCACTGACAGCCAATGTTGGAAAGCACATTGATAAACATAATTATCGTAAGAAGTTGATTGAAGCGGGCCGTTGTTTCTCAATTAGAAATAGATGTATAAGGGGGGGGGGGGGGGGGGGGGGGGGGTGGGGGGGGGGGGGGGGGGGGGGGGGGGGGGGGGGGGGGGGGGCTCTATCTGAGACAAGGACTTACACACCAGCATAGTGCAACATCGGAATGCAGCTATATGTGTGAAGGCATGACAGCCAATACCAACAATTGCTGAAAATGTTACAAGATCACTTTCCTCAGCTTGCGGCCCATCAATAAATGTTTTGTATCCCGTCAATACGACCTAATCACTGCGTATGAATATGTGCGGTGGCTATGGTTATTTTTTTTTGCATTTTAAAGCCATTTGTAGGTGTTGACGGGATAAATAGAATAGTAGGTTAGTGCCGTGAATGGGAAAAAATATCTGGCGTGGCACGGAAACGGAATGTGCTCGGCAGAGCCTCGCCCATCCCGTTTCCTAAGTCTTGCCAGATATTTTGTCCCATTCACGGCACTAACCCACTATTCTCTATATACTGAACGCACCTTTCGACATGGAATTTGCTGACTCTGCATTCTCCTTCTGCAGGGTGGTGATGTAGTGATGGTAGACATCACTCACCAGGAACGATGGGTAGTGCTGGTTGTCTAACACAATACCCACAAGTTTCTGGGCCTCAACAAACGCCTCAGGACCCTGTAATGGTCGGGAAATTTCCTTTGTTTGTCTTCAGTACTATTTATTTATTTTATAGTGTTTAACGGCCTGTCAAGAGCTAAGGTCAGTTTAGGCTGGGAGGATTCAGTACAAAGACAATGGTTCCATAAAATATTCCATAGTTTTGTTTGTTTGTTTGTTGGCATTCAACATCTAAGGTCATTTAAGGCCGGGTCAATGGGTTTAGTACTAATCCCATATATTAAATTTGAACTAAATTTGTGATCTGAAATACGTGTTTTCAACACTATTGATCCTATAAATAAACCTATTAATGTCAGAGTATTAGCTAGGTAGGTATCTAAATGCCATTTTTAAACCAACAAAGGAAACAAAGATGTATAAGCTACACATTTGTTATGCAATTCGCTGCATATACAAGTAAATTGTCTGATGCATGTACAATAAATTCCCTAATAAACACTAAACAGTACAGTGAAACCTCTCTAAACAGGACACACCTGGGAGGTCCCCCGGGTGTCCGGCTTAGGGAGGTTTCACTGCAAATCAGACATTTGATCATTCTGAGCCATAGTCGTGTGCTATGCGAATATGAATAGACATTGTCACCTGAATTAAATGACCAAGAAACTCATCAAAAATAGGATCATAGGTGTTTTCTTGGTGTCCGGTTTAGAGAGAGAAACCAAACCAAGGATTTATCTAAAGTAATAGTGCCATTGGGACAACAAAATGGTGGCCTTCACAGCCAGGTGATTGCTATTCGGAGGTAGTCTTTAGCACAGGTTCGACTGTATATATATATATACAGTAGCTGATGAATGATCTTAATCCATTTCATGCGTGATACCGATTTACAGGTATCTAAATTTTCCAACATTTTGTTTCAATTTTCGTCATTCTATTCCATGACAGTGTATGTTGTTACCACATATGTGTACTTTCTAGGAGGGAGACAGGCCCGTACGCAGGAATTATTTTAGGGGGGTGTGTTATCGACGGCGCGAAGGGCTAAACAGTTTTTTTGCTCATCCACGGACAGACCTCGGCAGATTAACCATTTCATCCCTAAGAAACTGGAATGGATTTTGATATGTTAATTTTGCAACCAATCCAATTATCACAAAATAATTTTCATACCAGGCCATTTATGAACATGTGGTGTTTTTGTTCTCAAAATTATGAAAATACTTGCAAAAAGTGCAGATCCTGATAAGACGGCCTGTCACGAGCCGGCTCATCTGGATCTACACTTTTTGCCAATACCACTATACAGGCCTGTGGTATTGAAAAGGTTAATGGGGGGTGCGTACACACCTGTTGCACCCTCTCTGTGTACAGGCCTGGGAGAGACAGTTGCATGAGTGGTCACAACATATACTTCTGTGCAGAGAAAAATACCACTATACAGGCCTGTGGTATTGAAAGGGTTAATGGGGGGTGCGTACACACCCGTTGCACCCTCTCTGTGTACAGGCCTGGGAGAGACAGTTGCATGAGTGGTCACAACATATACTTTTGTGCAGAGAAAAATATTTAAAATTTTCAGAAAAATTGTGTATCTTCAGCTTGAAAATGGTTAAAGTCTCAACATGGTCACAAATGCAGAGACAGACGGTGGTTGGACAGAGTATTGCCAACTTACAGAGTTACCCAGCATGAATGATTCCATTCCCTTGGCGACCGCCTTCTCCACCTTGACAACACTTGTACTGCTGGATATGTAGCGCTGGTAGATCTCTGTCGCCTTCTGGTGCAGTTGTCGCTGGAATATGTGGGCGTGACTGCAGAAATGGGGCTTATGGGATTTGTGACCAGTGTAGCTTGTGACCAAATAGCAAACTGCTATTGCGAAATCCATAAGGCCCATTTCTCCAGTCACAGCCACATAATACAAACACGGTTTACCACTTTGTAAATGTACCAACATACTATTGTATCTATTTCTATGACATAATGACCAGTAATTACAGTTGACATTATTACATATATGGAAGCACTAACAGGGCATATCACTTTGTAAATGTACTAAAGTTATTTTTTGTCCATTTCTCAATATGATGACCATAGCTTGCCAATGTATTGCCAATTAAACTTACCATATCAACTTCCTTTAGCTTTTCCACTGCATTCCAGAACCTAGAAAGGTCAGGAAACATACATTAATTATATTGTATCGTATCTTGAATCTATGGGCAGGAATTGTCATGATAGTCCATGGTCATGAACTATAATAATAATAAACAAAGATGGATATTAGCTGCTGGATAAAGAAGAAGGAACAACCAGATTCTACAGCCATGTAGTACATGTGCAGAGCTCCAGTTAAGGTGCGTAATTTAATCGACTTTGGGGTGACTTTCGTTATTTCTTCGCCAAAATTGGCAAGTTGGGAGTGCTTTAGAATCGTCTCGATGAGACGATTCTAAACCAATCCCAACTTGCCATTTTTCGTAAAGAAATAAGAAAAATACCCGGAAAATTTGGTCCAATTACGCACCTTAACTGGAGCTCTGTATGTAAGAGTGCAATATGGTACACATAGTGTATACCGTAATACGATCTATTAAACCTGATTGCTCGCACTTGAATGATCACATTGAGATTGGTGATTGTCCGTTAGTTAATGTCATAAAGTATTTGCAACAAGTTTACGGTTAATTATGCTTTTAGTACCGTAATAACCCTATAAATTCAGACACCATTTACACATGTAAATGATGGTTTCCCCGTGACAATTGTGTTCAAATAAATATGGTTAGCATGGTTATACTGGTTTATCAAAATAACTGTGTATTTGGATACAATTTGTTTTGGAGTCATTATGGTATACGACAGTAAATATATTTTAGAACTTACCCCATCAGTGATTCATGATTGTCCCTCTTGAGAAAGGTTTCAAAATATTCCCGGGCTGTGACCGACTCCATTATCACGTTAAATGACAAAACCTACAAAATGGAAAATACACACATGCGTACATGTACCAAAGAATTTCTGTTCTCAGTTGAAAATCTACAGCCGTGGGGGTACAAAATTGGCACCACATTGGAAACAGCCCACTAAAGTGACAGCGTGGTGAACAGTGTAGGCCATAATCAGACTGCGTAGGCTGACCTTGGGAGTATGCTGGCCACAAATGTTGTAATACATACGGGTACATGTAAAATTGCCAAACTATTAACTTCATGTTAGATAAGAAGTTGCTACACAGTAGGTTAACCAAATGACCAAAACCTTTAATCTGGGGTTGACTGCATGGTGAACAGTGAAGGCCATGATCAGACTGCGATGCTGTTCACAAATGTTGTAAGGCCCAATTTCCCAGACAGCGACCCATGTGTAGCAAACAAAGTTAAGTTACATAATTGTGGCTGTGACTGGATAAATGGGGATTACAAGATTTGCGACCAGAGCAGATCCAGATCAGCCTGTGCATCTGCACAGTCTGATCAGGATCTGCACTGTTCGCCATTCCATCAATGAGACACACATCCTGTTCCTAACAAGCAATACAGATCATCATCAGGCGACAGGAGTGGGCTATTTGATCAGGAGCTACACTGGCCACAAATCCCATAAGCCCCATTTATCCGGTCACAGCCACAATTAAGTTGCATTTCTGTGGTACTACATAGCCACCGACCTTCTGCCCAGGGAGTATGGTGACCTGTGTATCGCCAGTTGTGTCCTCCGTGTAGTATTTATAGTCCGTCCCGCCCAGGTTCTGGATTCGCTTCTCACAACGCGACTTCGCGACCGTTAACTGTAACAAACAGGAACCACACAGGTTATATCGCCGTCAATGAGAGACGGCTATTACTATATATGTATAAAGCAGATGACTACAGGTCCAATTTGTAGATGCATCAGTATGCAGGCTGATCGGGAACTACATGGAAAGTGAATGAGACCGGACCACAGTATAAAATCTCATCCGACAGACCTGCGGGATGGAAATACTATGTAAGTATTTTTCACGCCTAGGGTGAGGACTGAACTCACAACCTCCGGGATTGAAGTCCAATGCCATATCTCTTAGGATACGGCCCATTCAAAGAGGTACAAAAGTGATACAATACTTTCTTAGCCAGTACAATGGCTACTTTAGCACCCAACTTTAGCACAATTTCTATGCATTTTTATGTAAAGATTGGTTCATTTTGTCTAAACTTACGATTCTTTACGAGTTAAAAAATTGTAAGGCTCATGCCTATTCACAATTTTTTCAGAAAAGGTGGTGATAAAAAAACAACAACAAGTACATGTTAAGGGAATGTCTGCAATGTAATACAGGTTTACCGATAATAGTTTTAGCCCCAGTCTGCCTGTGTAATATAGGTTTACCGATACCTGGTTTAGCCCCAGTCTGTCTGTGTAATATAGGTTTACCGATACCTGATGTAGCCCCAGTCTGCCAGTGTAATATAGTATTACCAATACCTGGTTTAGCCCCAGTCTGTCTGTGTAATATAGTATTACCAATACCTGGTTTAGCCCCAGTCTGTCTGTGTAATATAGTATTACCAATACCTGGTTTAGCCCCAGTCTGTCTGTGTAATACAGTCGAACTTTGATGGGTCGAACCCTGGTAAACTTGTCAGCCATGCTTGCCTCGAACTAGCCTTTAGGTCCCGGCAGAATTCCTATATAAATACGTTAAAACTACCCGGTATAGGTCGAACTTGTGAAAGTCGAACAACCCTCAATGCCTCGAATCGCTGTCACGCCCGGTCGTGTATAAATCCACTATAAACACCACAAAACCTCGAACATGTCAGACGATTGTCTCCAGATTAGTTGATTGACTTTCACACCTATTGTTAACCGGTTGTCAAACAAATCTCAAGTGGTCATTTGAGCGTATACAATAACGGCAGTCATGACCAGCATACGTGGTAATTATGCATTGACCAATGTCGGCGAAGTTGTTAGTTAATTAAAGTGGTAATTTATGGGACATGTGGAATTAAATAGCGCTCAGTTTTAATTAATGACCCAAGCATCTGGCCTTTTAAGTTGTAAATCAACATGAACTGTTTTTACTATGATCAGTAATGAGTGTGATGTGTCATCCGATTTATTCGCCATATAAGCAAAACATATTTTACAGATCATCAGACTCGTAATAATGTCTACCACAAATGCACTAGTTATGACCGAGCAATCTGAGGAAGGACCCGGTTCTGCCGGGGGGATATTCGGATCGGTTAGCGACACTGTGCTATCTGGATCGGCTACGGGGAAATCTGGCGTGAAACGTAAATTGACTACTAAGACAATTGAAGAAAAATACCAGGCTATCATGGAAGTGGAGAAAGGCCACAAATCGAAAGCGGGGATCGCGAAAATGTACAACGTTCTGAGAAATACACTCTCTGGTTGGATTAAGAAAGCTGACACAATCAATGATGGTTTCACGAAGTTTGGGTCGAAACGCAAATTCATGCGTAGTGGCGAATTTACAGAACTGGAGACAGCGTTATTGAAGTGGTTTACGGAGGTACGCGACAAAGATGTATCGATTTCCGGGCCTATTCTGCTTGAAAAAGCGGGCTTTTTCGCAGAGAAATTTGAAATTAACAATTTCAAACAGTCAACTGGATGGCTAGACAGATTCAAAGAACGCCATGCGATTTCCTTTAAGAAAGTTTGTGGGGAATCGAAAGCTGTCGACATGACGTCAAAGTCAATTGAAGATTGGGATCGACTTCTCTCGGGAATAACGAAGAAGTACACTCCGCGGGATATCTACAATGCAGACGAGACCGGCATGTTTTACAAGTTACAGCCAGACAAAACTATGGAGTTTAAGAACGTCGACTGTCACAGGGGCAAGCGAAGCAAGGAACGACTCTCCGTTCTTGTCTGTGCGAACATGAACGGAACCGACAAAATTCCGTTGCTGGTGATCGGCAAAGCAGCAAAACCACGCTGTTTCAAGGGTGTTAAGAATCTCCCAACAGACTACGAGAACCAGCGGCGGGCATGGATGGACAGCAACCTGTTCGGGGCCTGGGTCAACAAACTGGATCGTAAATTCACAAAACAGAAACGAAAGATAGCGCTGGTGATTGACAACTGTCCCGCTCATCCAAAGTCATTATGTCGGCAACAGACGTCCATCGAATTGATATTCCTTCCACCAAACTCGACGAGCAATATTACAAGAAACGGGTAATAATGAAGCAGCTTGCGGCTATAGATGCGAACCGGGTATTCAGTATCAACGTACTCGATGCCATGTACATGATGAAGCAAGCCTGGTCAATGGTGACGCCGAAAACGATCGCCAACTGCTTCAAACACGCCAATTTCGTCGTGGAGTCAGGGGAGACAACTACAACGGACGACGAGGACTCCGACGATGACGTTCCCCTAGCACAGCTACTTCAACTACGACTCCCCAATATGGAGGCATTCATGAACACTGATCTTCAACTGCCTACATGCGCCGAAGCAAGCGACGACAGCATCATCAGTGACATAATCGCCGCGAGATCCGCCGACAACGAAGACGTCGCCGAGGATGATGATGATGACGTCACGCCACCGCCACCGTCCACCATCAGTGAAGGACTACGGGCATATGAGGTTCTGCAGTCTTTACTGCAGTCCATCGACGATAGCGAGACTGCGATGAATGGACTCGATAAGTATTTAGACGTGTTGTGATGGAGCAGGTGAAGCGGAAGACTACGAAGCAAGGCGAGATAACAGACTTCTTCAATACCGGACGTGTATAACTTTCATGTATAACTTATACTGGGTTCCATGTGATAGTAAATTATGATATGCAGTGAATGTGGTTCCGGGTCCGAAGTAGTGATGGGGCGACTGGGCATGATCGTATCGGACGGGGCAATCAAGTCCGCCAATTGTATTTCGTAATCATTTTCTGTTGTTCTCATGTTCTATTGCTGTATAATGGCTATGTAAATAAAAACACACATGAGTTTGCCGCTTTCTTTATTTTATTAAAGCCTGTTTCTGTTAATAAACGACTGTGACAATCAACCGTAAATGCAAATGTAAGCGCATTTATATGAAACAACGTGTCGTAATGACGACTTGTTTCACTTAGTACACTGACCAACTCGTAGATCTGAAATGGTTACAGTAGAAAATCCCGATGGGTCGAACAACGGATGGGTCGAACTAAAACTTAACCCCGCAGGCTGTTCGACCCATCGAAGTTCGACTGTATAGTATTACCAATACCTGGTTTAGCCCCAGTCTGCCTGTGTAATATAGGTTTACCGATACCTGGTTTAGCCCCAGTCTGTCTGTGTAATATAGTATTACCAATACCTGGTTTAGCCCCAGTCTGTCTGTGTAATATAGTATTACCGAATACCTGTCTTAGCCCCAGTCTGTCTGTGTAATATAGTATTACCGATACCTGGTTTAGCCCCAGTCTGTCTGTGTAATATAGTATTACCAATACCTGGTTTAGCCTCAGTCTGTCTGTGTATAAATATAGTATTACCAATACCTGGTTTAGCCCCAGTCAGTCTGTGTAATATAGTATTACCAATACCTGATGTAGCCCCAGTCTGTCTGTGTAATACAGTATTACCAATACCTGGTTTAGCCCCAGTCAGTGTGTGTAATATAGTATTACCGATACCTGGTTTAGCCCCAGTCTGTCTGTGTAATATAGTATTACCAATACCTGGTTTAGCCCCAGTCTGTCTGTGTAATATAGGATTACCGATACCTGGTTAGCCCCAGTCTGTCTGTGTAATATAGTATTACCGATACCTGGTTTAGCCCCAGTCTGTCTGTGTAATATAGTATTACCAATACCTGGTTTAGCCCCAGTGTCTGTGTAATATAGGATTACGATACCGGTTTGCGTCGTGTGTAATATAGTATTACCAATACCTGGTTTAGCCCCAGTCTGTGTAATATGTATTATACTGGTTTGCCTCAGTGTGTAATATAGTATTACCATACCTGGTTTAGCCCAGTCTGTCTGTGTAATATAAGTATCAGTCATTACATACCTGGTTTAGCCCCAGTCTGTCTGTGTAATATAGTATTACTATACTGGTTTAGCCCAGTCAGTCTGTGTAATATAGTACCAATACCTGGTTTAGCCCCAGTCTGAGTCTGTCCCTGTGTAATATAGGATTACCGATACCTGGTTTAGCCCCAGTCTGTCTGTGTAATACAGGTATTAACCGATACCTGGTTTAGCCCCAGTCTGTCTGTGTAATAAGTATTACCGTGGAGCCCCGTACTGGTTTATGCCCCAGTCTGTCTGTGTAATATAGTATTACTAATACCTGGTTTAGCCCCAGTCAGTCTGTGTAATATAGTATTACCAATACCTGGTTTAGCCCCAGTCTGCCTGTGTAATATAGTATTACCAATACCTGGTTTAGCCCCAGTCAGTCTGTGTAATATAGTATTACCGATACCTGGTTTAGCCCCAGTCTGTCTGTGTAATATAGTATTACCAATACCTGGTTTAGCCCCAGTCAGTCTGTGTAATATAGTATTACCGATACCTGGTTTAGCCCCAGTCTGTCTGTGCAATATAGGATTACCGATACCTGGTTTAGCCCCAG
The DNA here is from genome assembly GCA_029237695.1 of Conchocele bisecta. Lineage (NCBI taxonomy): Eukaryota > Metazoa > Mollusca > Bivalvia > Lucinida > Thyasiridae > Conchocele > Conchocele bisecta. The sequence continues at coordinate 2,117,179 of CM055274.1, read as the reverse complement.
TCTGTCTGTGTAATATAGGTTTACCAATACCTGGTTTAGCCCCAGTCTGTCTGTGTAATATAGGATTACCGATACCTGGTTTAGCCCCAGTCTGTCTGTGTAATACAGTATTACCGATACCTGGTTTAGCCCCAGTCAGTCTGTGTAATATAGTATTACCGATACCTGGTTTAGCCCCAGTTTGTCTGTGTAATATAGTATTACTAATACCTGGTTTAGCCCCAGTCTGTCTGTGTAATATAGTATTACCAATACCTGGTTTAGCCCCAGTCTGTCTGTGTAATATAGGATTACCGATACCTGGTTTAGCCCCAGTCTGTCTGTGTAATATAGTATTACCAATACCTGGTTTAGCCCCCGGTCTGTCTGTGTAATATAGGTTTACCGATACCTGGTTTAAACCCCGGTCTGTCTGTGTAACATAATAGTATTAACCAATACCTGGTTTATGCCCCAGTCTGTCTGTGATAATATATAATTTAACCATATACCTGGTTTTAGCCCCAGGTCTGTCGGTGTGTTAATAAAGTATTACCAATACCTGGTTATAGCCCCAGTCTGCCATTGTAAATAATAGTATTACCAATACCTGGTTTAGCCCCCAGTCTGGTCTGTGTAAAAAATATAGTAATTACCAATACCTTGATGTAAGCCCCAGTCTGTCTGTTGTAAAATATAGTATTACCAAAATACCTGGTTTAGCCCCGTCCCCAGTCTGTCGTAATAAATAAGGATTAACCAATACCATGGTTTAGGCCCCAGTCTGCCTGTGTAAAATATAGTTTACCAATACCTGGTTTAAGGCCCCAGTTCTGCCTGTGTAATAATAGTATTAACCAATACCCTGGATTTAGTCCCCAGTCCTGCCAGTCGTAATATAGTTTATTACCATATACCTGGATTTAGCCCAGTCTGTCGTGTGTAATTAGTAATTACCAATACCTGGTTTAGCCCCAGTCCTGTTCCCTGTGTAATATAGTATTACCAAATACCTGGATTTTAGCCCACCAGTCTTTGTCTGGGTTAAACTATAGTATTACCAATACCTGATGTAGCCCCTGATCTTCTGTGTAATATAGTATTACCCAACTACCTGGTTTTAGCCCCAGTCAGTCCTGTGTAATATAGGAATTACCATACCTGGTTTTAGCCCCAGTTCTGCCCGTAAATATAGGATTACCAATATACCTGGTTTATTAGCCCCCAAGACTGCCTGTTGTAAACTATAGTATTACCATTACCTGGTTTAGCCCCAAGTCCGTCTGTGTAATATAGTTATTACCATACCTTGGCTTTTAAGCCCCAGTTCTGTCTGTGTAAAATATAAGTATTGACCAATACCTGGTTTTAGCCCCAGTCTTCTTGTGTAATAATAGTAATTCCAAATAAAACCTGGTATTTAGCCCCAGTCCTGTCTGTGTAAGTATAGTATTCACCAATTACCTGGTTTGTTTAGCCCCAGTCTGTCTGTGGGTGGGGGGGGTAAATTAAATAAAGTATTACCAATACCTGGTTTAAGCCCCAGTCCTGCCAGTGTAATATAGTATTAACCAATACCTGGTTTTTAGCCCCCTGTCCTGTCTTGTGTAATATAGTATTACCAATACCTGGTTTAGCCCCAGTCTGCCTGTGTAATATAGAATTACCAATACCTAGTTTAGTCCCCAGTCTGTTTGTGTAATATAGTAATTTACCAATACCTGGTTTAGCCCCAGTCAGTCCTGTTGGTAATACAGTATTACCGAATACCTGGCTTAAGCCCCAATCAGTCTGTGTAAATATATATTACTGATACCTGGTTAGCCCCAGTCCCTGGTCTGTGTAATATAGGGGGGTAATTATACCAATCACCTGGTTTATCCCCAGTCAGTCTGTTTAAATACTGTATTTACCGATACCTGGTTTAGCCCCAGTATAATATATAGTATTACCAATACCTGTTTTAGCCCCAGTCCCTGTCTGTGTAATATAGTTAATTACCAATACCTGGTTTTAGCGCCCCAGTCTGTCTGTTGAATATAGTATTACCAATACCTGGTTTAGCCCCAGTCTGTCAGTGTAATATAGTATTACCAATACCTTGGTTTGGCCCCAGTCTTTGTCCTGTGGAATAATAGTATTAACCAATTAACCTGGTTAGCCCCAGTAGGTCCTGGTTTGTAATATAGATTACCCAATACCGGTTTAGCCCCATCATCTGTGTAAATATAGTAAAAAAAAATTACATACCTGTTTAGCCCCAGTCTGCCAGTTTTGTAAAAGTATTACCCCAAATACCTGGTTTAGCCCGTTTCTGTCTGTGTAATAATATAGTGACCAAAATACCTGGTTTAGCCCCAGTCTGCCTGTGAAATTAAAATAGTATTACCAATACCTAGTTTAGCCCCCGCTGTCTGTGTAAAGTAGTAATTTACCAATACCTGGTTTAGCCCCAGTTCATCCTGTGTAATACCAGTTTACCGGGATTACCTGGCCTTAGCCCCAGTCATCCTGTGTAATAAGTACAGTTTACGAATACCTGGTTTTTTAGCCCCAGTCCTGTCTGTGTAATACTAGTAGTTACCAATACCTGGTTTTGAGCCCCAGTCAGTCTTGTGTAATATACGTATTACCGAATACCTGGTTTAGCCCGTTCGCCTGTGTAATTCATGTATGACCAATAGTGTTTAATCCAATTCCAGTCTGGTTAAAATTATTTACCGATACCTGTTTTAGCCCCAGTCCTGTCCTGTGTAATATAGTTATTACCAATGACCTGGGTTTAAGCCCCAGCATCAGTCTGTTGTAACTAAACAGTATTACCCGATACCTTGGTTTAGCCCGCAGTTCTGTCCTTGTAATATAGTATTTACCAATACCTGGTTTAAGCCCCAATCAGTTCTGTTAAGTAAAATAGTATTACCGATACCTGGTTTTAGCCCCAGTCTGTCTGTGTAATAAATAGTATTAAACCAATACCTGGTTAAGCCCCAGTCTGTCTGTTGTAATATAGTATTACCGAATACCTTGTTAGCCGCAGTCTGCCTGTTAATATATAATAAACCAATACCTGGATTAGCCCCAGTCCCTGCCAAGTGAAACTATAGTATTACCGCAATACCTGGTTTATAGCCCATCTGTCTGTAATATAGTATACAATGCCTGGTTTAATCCACAGTCTCTGTTAATATAGTATTTCCATACCTGGTTTTTAGCCCCAGTCTGTCCTGTGTAATAATAGAATTGACCAATACCTGGTTTAAGCCCCAGTCCTGTCTGGTTTAATATAGTATTACCCGAATACCTTGGCTTAGCCCCAGTCTGTCCTGTGGAAATAAATACCGTAACTTACCGAATACCTGGTTTTAGCCCCTGTCTGTCCTGTGAAATAAATAGTATTACCAATACCTGGATTTAGCCCCAGTCCTGTCTGTGTAATAAGTAGTATTACCAATTACCTGGTTTTAGCCCCAGTCTGCCTGTGTTAAGATAGTATTCCAATTTACCAAGGTTACCCAATCAGTTTCTGTGTAATAAAGTATTACCTTACCTGGTTTAGCCCCAGTCCCTGTCCTGTGAAAATATAGTATTACCAATACCTGGTTTAGCCCCAGTCAGTCCTGTGTAATACAGTATTACCGAATACCCTGGCTTTAGCCCCGCAGTCTGTCTGTGTAATAAATAGTAATTTGACCAATACCTGGTTTTTAGCCCCAGTCTGTCTGTGTAAACAGTATTACCGATACCTGGTTTAGCCCAGTCAGTCTGTGTAATATAGTAATACCAATACTGTTTAGCCCCGTCAGTCTGTGTAATAGTATACCAATACCTGTAGCCCCAGTCTGCCTGTAATATAGTATTACCAATACCTGGTTTAGCCCCAATCAGTCTGTGTAATAGTATAATTACCGATACCTGGTAGCCCCAGTCTGTCTGTGTAATATATATTAACCAATACCTGGTTTTACCCCAGTCTCTGTGTAATACCAGTATACCGATACTGGTTTAGCCGTCAGTCTGTCTGTGTAATATAGTATTACCAATACCTGGTTTTAGCCCCAGTCAGTCTGTGTATAGTATTACCGTTTACCAATGGTTAGCCAGTCAGTCTGTGTATAGTATTACCAATACCTGGTAGCCCAGTCTGTCTGTGTAATATAGGATTACCGATACCTTGGTTTAGCCCAACTGTCTGGTATAGATTACCAATACCTGGTTTAGCCCCAGTCTGTCTGTGTATATAGGTTTACCAATACCTGGTTTAGTCCCCAGTCTGGTTTCTGTGTAATAAGTATTATACTAGTTTAGCAGTCTGTCTGTAATATAGGATTTACCGATACCTGGTTTAATCTGTCTGTGTAATATAGGATTACCGATACCTGGTTTAGCCCCAGTCTGTCTGTGTAATATAGGTTTACCAATACCTAGTTTAGCCCCAGTCTGTCTGTGTAATATAGTATTACCAATACCTGGTTTAGCCCCAGTCTGCCTGTGTAATGTAGGTTTACCGATACCTGATTTATGTATCGTTTCAGGTTCCGTGCCTTCAGCAGTTCCCCCTTCGCCGTGCTCTTGTTGGACTTGGGTGACCCTGGCTGTTTGTCTGGAATATACCACAGGTGACGGCAAAAAATCCCACGACAATGTATGGTATATTATTTATACAATGAGAGACTATCAGATAATTTATTCCAATTACCTGTGAAATATACGGTAGTCACAGATACAATACAGGGAGATAGCGGTAACTGTATGTTTTAACACATTCACCCCTAAGTAACTGACATTGACTGTTCATGTTATATTTGAAACTGTTCCATTATGCAGAAAAGGGCAAAAATTAAAAAAATATCCACAGATGGTGCAGATCCTAATGAGACGGCTCATTATGAGCTGGCTGATCAGAATATACACCATTGGCAAATATTAAGAAAGAGGTATCTAGTGTTGAAAGGCTTAAATAAAAGAATATAAAATTTAGTAGAGTAGGTACTCAAATGTTTCATATCAACTGATTGATTGGGGTTTTATGCACATTAAACAGCAAGGTCATAATTATACAGACGGGTCTGTATCAATTAAAATATTTACTTTTATGGATGGAAATGAGTTACATTGTACGAGACGTTATATCAGTATCATTGTTAAAAACCTTTGTGAGACTGTACTGAAATATAATGCTCTAAATCACCAAGTTAGATTGGTTGAGTCTGAGCTGATGTACAACACAGTGTTAATATTTAATATAGGAATGAATGGCCTTTTTGTGGAATTTATCGGAGTATAAACCGGAAGGCCTCGTCCAGTATTCCCGCGACTTTTCCAAGTTTATATCCCCGATAAATTCCACAAAAATGCCATTCATTCCTTATAATTCTAGCATTTTAAATAAATTAATCAAGAAAATATGTTTATTTTCCGTTTTCTTAAGAATTATTTTAACTGCGCCTCACGGTTACGGAAAGTAGTTTGGCGTGGGAGTTTACTGGGATATAAATTTTGGACAGAGACTTGGTACGGGCCAATCAAATGTTAGGGAATTGTGTAAATATTTTTGTGCTGGAATTATAAGCATTTGTCTAAGACTTAGGCACACCCACCTTGTGAAGCAGTTTTGACTGTATACAATGTACATGTATTGGGAACAATATCTAACATGTATTTCAATACTAAATGTGCTAAATAACCCAATACAAGACAAAATGCCGGTAGCAAAGCTCCAGTTAAGGTGCGTAATTGGACCAAATTTTCCTTTTCTTTTTTCTTCACGAAAAATGGTAAGTTGGGATTGCTTTAGAATCATACGATTCTAAAGCAATCCCAACTTGCCAATTTTGGCGAAGAAATAACGAAAGACTCCCCAAAGTTGATCAAATTATCCACCTTAACTGAAGCTCTGGCCGGTAGAATAGAAAACTTGTCAGGAGCCTCTGTCATCCAATGTACAACAGTACCCTGCAAATTCACCCGGAAACACCACCATTTCTGGGGAGAACCTTACCCGCTGACTTCTTCAAATTGTTGATGGTCGTCGCCTGCATTATCTCTGTCATTATGTTGAACCTAAAATCATAATGTAATTATACTGTTACTTATAATTATGAACTAGAAATGGACGCTAGTCGAAAAGCGCATGTGTATCCCCCTCCCAGATACACAAGTAGTTTGAAACAAGAGGGCCATGATGGCCCTAATTCGCTCACCTGACTCCATGAACACCAGAGGAGAATGTGACATCGAGTTCATATGTGTTTTAAACAAGAGGGCCATGATGGCCCTAATTCGCTCACCCGACTCCATGAACACCAGAGGAGAATGTGACATTGAGTTCATGTGTTTTAAAAAAATTGTGCTATTTTTAGATGGCGGTCATCTTGGATTAAGCGATGATTCATTTTACCAAATCTGAAAATGCTTCACCCAAGGATCTTAACTTCCTATGAAGTTTGGCCAGCATCGGCCATGTGGTTCCTGAGAAAAAGACGTTAAATTTTTGAATAAATGGACCTTTTGGTGGCCATCATGGACGACATAATCATCCGATTGCGACAAATATTGCACCAGAGCAATCGCCTCATCGATACCTTCAATTTGATATATGGCATGAGCATATTCGGTCAAAAATAAAATTTGACCCCAATTTGATCCCACGGGCCACGCCCATTTTTGACCCCGGGGTCACCATTTTAACAACTTTGAAAGAGCAGTGTACATCGATCATTCCTACCAAGTTTCGTCGAAATCCGGCTAGTGGTTCATGAGAAGAAGATTTTTTAAGAATTTATGCTATTTTTAGATGGTGGCCATCTTGGATTAGCGATGACATCCATTTTAACAAATCTGAAAAGGCTTCACCCATGGACCATAACTTTTAAGTTTGGCTACCATGGGCCAAGCGGTTCATGTGAAGAAGAATTTTGAAATCTCTAATAAAAGAACGACCTTTTGGCGGCCATCTTGGATGACATAACCATCCGATTTCGACAAAAAATGCACCAGAGTGATCGCCTCATTGATACCTTCAATTTGATATATGACATGACCATATTCGGTCAAAAATAAAATTTGACCCCAATTTGACCCCACGGGCCACGCCCATTTTTGACCTTGGGGTCACCATTTTAACAACTTTGAAAGAGCAATGTACATCGATCATTCCTACCAAGTTTTGTCGAAATCCAGTTGGCGGTTCTTGAGAAGATTTGTGAAGAATTTGTGCCATTTTTAGACAGCGTCCATCTTGGATTACGTAATGACGTCATTTTAACAATTTTGTAATCCCCCTACCTAAGGACCATGACCATGAAGTTTGGAGACTATAGGCCCAATGGTTACCGAGGAGAAGACGTTTGAAAATGTTCACGGACGACGACGGGCGACGGACGACGACGGACACATTGCGGTAACAATAGCTCACATGAGCTTCACTCAGGTGAGCTAAAAAATTGTGCTATTTTTAGATGGCGGTCATCTTCGATTAATTTTACCAAATCTGAAAATCTTAACTTACTATGAAGTTTGGCCAGCATGAGCATATTTGGTCAAAAATAAAATTTGACCCCACGGGCCACGCCCATTTTTGACCCCGGGGTCACCATTTTAACACCTTTGAAAGAGCATTCTGCGTCGATCATTCCTACTAAGTTTCGTCGAAATCAGGCTGGCGGTTCATGAGAATTTTTTTTAAGAATTTGTGCTATTTTTAGATGGCAGCCATCTTGGATTAGTGACGACCTCCTTTTTAACAAATCTGAAAAGGCTTCACCCATGGACAATAACTGTGAAGTTTGGCTACCATGGGCCAAGCGGTTCATGTGAAGAAGAATTTTGAAATCTCTAATAAAAGAACGACCTTTTGACCTTTCGGCAAAAAATGCACCAGAGTGATTGCCTTGTTAATACCTTCGATTTGATATATGACATGACCATATTTGGTCAAAAATAAAATTTGACCCCAATTTGAGCCCACGGGCCACGCCCATTTTTGACCCCGGGGTCACCATTTTAACAACTTTGAAATAGCATTGTACATCGATCATTCCTACCAAGTTTCGTTGAAATCCGGCTGGCGGTTCATGAGAAGAAGATTTTTGAAGAATTTGTGCTATTTTTAGATGGCGGCCATCTTGGATTACGTAATGACGTCATTTTAACAATTTTGTAATCCCCCTACCTAAGGACCATGACCATGAAGTTTGGTGACTATAGGCCCAATGGTTAACGAGAAGACGTTTGAAAATGTTCACGGACGACGACGGACACATTGCGGTAACAATAGCTCACATGAGCTTCGCTCAGGTGAGCTAAAAAGGGTGTTCGAGTTATGCTCCGGAGACAAAATCAGTGACGGAAAAACAAAGTGAGATAACTAAAAAATTAGTGATGCAAGAGTTGTCATTCTTGCGTGACACACCTTTAGGGTCGTGGTCTATGCATGTGTGAAGTTTCATGAAAATATTCCAAAGGGTGTTCGAGTTATGCTCCGGACACGAAATCAGTACACGAAACAACAAAGGGAGATAACTAAGAAATTAACGACGCAAGAGTTGTCATTCTTACGTGCGACACACCTTTGGGTCGTCTTCTATGCATGTGTGAATGTTTTAATAAAACTAGAAAATGAGTTCATAGAACACGGATGTCCCACATATCGCTTTGATAATAAATGAGGCCAAATTCCAAGTCAAAATTTTCTTTTACCTGAGCGTTAAAGTTTTTGAAGCACCAAGTATGTGACCTTGAACCTGGGCTCGGCGGGGGCAGGACGAACGTGGATTTGGCACAGGGCGGTAGAGGACCATTAGAGCAATGCATATATGAAATATGAAGCTGATCCGTGAAAGAAAACAGAAATTATAAGATATTTACCTGAGCGTTAAAGTTTTTGAAGCACTAAGTATGTGATCTTAACCCTGTGCTTGGCGGGGGCAGGACGAACGTGGATTTGGCACAGGGCGGTAGAGGACCATTAGAGCAATGTGTATATGAAATATGAAGGAGATCGGTCGAAGGATGAAGGACGGGACGCACGTTCCTACGAATGAATACTTGTTGGGTTTTTACTCTATAAAAATACCCAACAAGAGTACCCAACACTATCCTAACCCTACCCAATAAGATCCCCGTACGCTTACAACAAGTACCCATTCGTGTGTGCGGACGGACGGACGGACGGACGGACGGACAAGGGTAACACTAAATGCCCCCTCATAAAAATATTCCAAAGGGTGTTCGAGTTATGCTCTGGATACAAAATCAGAGCACGAAACAACAAAGGGAGATAAGTAAACAAGAATTCCGCGGAATCAAATGCCTCGCCTTGTCCCGCCTTGACCTCGAGCCTGGGCCCGAAAGCAATTTTCACTGGCCCGAACATATTATACAATTATTGACTAGTGAGCCATAGAATATCAGATTATATTCTATGGCTCACTAGTCAATAATTGTTTTATTATATGATAATAGTCTGTATATAGCACTTACGACCTTATGCTACTAGACAAAAATTGAAAAAGAATTTGAACAAAAAAAATGAAGAAAAAAAATGGAAAAAAAAAGTTTAAAAATTAAAAATAATAATGCTTGCTACTGGAGCCCAGAATTTTTTTTTAATAGTCCTATATTTATCTACATATATCTGCACAGGTCCACATAATGCCACAATATTTTCAACACAGTTTACGGAAATGTAATACACAAAAAAAATAAAAATAAATAATGCTCGCTACTGGAGACCAGAATTTTTGTTAATAGTCCTATATTTATCTACATATATCTCACAGGTCCACATACTGCCACAATATTGTCAACACAGTTTAGGGAAATGTAATAATTTAGCTGTATAAATTACCTGTAATAAGTTAGTGGTCAGTTAAAAAATTGAAAAAGAATGTAAAAAAAAAAAGTTAAAAAAAAATTAAAAAAAAAAATAGTTCAAAAATTAAAAATAATAATGCTTGCTACTGGAGCCGAGAATTTTTTTTTAATAGTCCTATATTTATCTACATATATCTGCACAGGTCCACATAATACCACAATATTTTCAACACAGTTTACGGAAATGTAATATCCAATGTAGTAATTTACCTGTATAAATTACCTGTGGTCAGACTGGTCAAGACTGGACATTTGCACATGCTAGCACATGCACAGGTGAATGGTTCTCCCAGTCTCTATTGTTCTCTCTACAGGTAAGGTGTACAGAGCACACGAGAAAAGGTGTACAGAGCAGACGAGGAAAAGAAAAGGGTGTTCATGCATTATTGTCCAGTTTGTAGAGTGCGCAAAACAAAAAAGGGAGATAACTCAAAAATTAGCTACGCAAGAGTTGTCATTCTTGTGCGCGACACACCTCCGGGTCGTGGTCTATGCATGTGTGAAGTTTCATGAAAATATTCCAAAGGGTGGTCGAGTTATACTCCGGACAGGAAATCAGTGTGTGAAAACAAAAAAGGCAGATAACTAAATAATTAGCTATGCAAGAGTTGTCATTCTTGTGCACAACACACCTTCGGTTTGTGGTCTAATTGAATGTGTGAAGTTTCATGAAAATATTCCAAAGGGTGGTCGAGTTATGGTCAACCAGTGCGCGAAACAAAAAAGGGAGATAACTAAAAAATTAGCTATGCAAGAGTTGTCATTCTTGTGTGCGACACACCTTCGGGTCGTGGTCTATGCATGTGTGAAGTTTCATGAAAATATTCCAAAGGGTGGTGGAGTTATGCTCCGGACACGAAATCAGTGCGAGAAACAAAAAAGGGAGATAACTAAAAAATTAGCTATGCAAGAGTTGTCATTCTTGTGTGCGACACACCTTCGGGTCGTGGTCTAGGCATGTGTGAAGTTTCATGAAAATATTCCAAAGGGTGTTCGAGTTATGCTCCGGACAAGAAGTGTCTGCGGCGGACGTGGACACGGACGCGGCCCGCTGTCAAATCCATAGTATCCTCCCGACGGGGTCCGGGGGATACAATAATACCTTCATTATGCCAAAAAAAGGGTAAATAAGTTTGCAGCAACAGCTAACAGAGATCCAGATAAGCTCCCTATTTGCTTAAATACCCAATTAAAATTGTCAAAAACCCAATTGAAATCAGAAGTAGTGAGTATCAAAAACGAATAAAAAAAAATTTGTACCTTTATCATGCTGCAGAAAACGCAAAACGTGGAACATACAGTAGTGTGATGGAAATAATTTGATCATACTTTATATCATAACTGCTCTCCATTTACCACAACTGTTTCAGATGCTCTAAGTCTGCAAATCATGTTGAAAATTGTATGATCTTTCACAATTTGCAACAGCATTTACAAATCCTTGTCTAATTATAAGTACAGTCGAACTTCGATGGGTCGAACAGCCTGCGGGGTTAAGTTTTAGTTCGACCTATCCGTTGTTCGACCCATCGGGATTTTCTACTGTAACCATTTCAGATCTACGAGTTGGTCGGTGTACTAAGTGAAACAAGTCGTCATTACGACACGTTGTTTCATATAAATGCGCTTACGTTTGCATTTACGGTTGATTGTCACAGTCGTTTATTAACAGAAACAGGCTTTAATAAAATAAAGAAAGCGGCAAACTCATGTGTGTTTTTATTTACATAGGCATTATACAGCAATAGAACATGAGAACAACAGAAAATGATTACGAAATACAATTGGCGGACTTGACAGCGATTCGAGGCATTGAGGGTTGTTCGACTTTCACAAGTTCGACCTATACCGGGTAGTTTTAACGTATTTATATAGAAATTCTGCCGGGACCTAAAGGCTAGTTCGAGGCAAGCATGGCTGACGAGTTTACCAGGGTTCGATCCATCGAAGTTCGACTGTACTTCAGATTCTCAAACAAATCCAGCATATGAAAGTTTTGCCAATTGTTAACATCATTTCCAGCTCATACATGTACATGTACTTCAATTACCTCGACTATTTCTGTGGCTAGACCACCAACCCAAACCCTAACCCTAACCTAACCCTAACACTACCTCAACTATTTCTGCATGGTGAGATTAAAGCATGATTAAATCATGATGATAATGGAGAACTTGAAGATGATAGAACAACAATTGAAACAATTTTATCTAAAGACATCCACTTGAAAGAAAAAAGAAAATCCCAACAAGAAACGAGGCAAATCCACGAAGGCCAGGTTTTTTCCAAGCATAGACACTTGTATAACATAATTATACCCACTTTGTGTAGACTAGATGGCCGTGGCCTGCATGTCGCGCCTTGGGGGAGGCATGGACACTAAAAAAAGGTAATGGGTGAAGAAGCAGTTGCAGAGATATAGTACACAAAAAAACTTTAAGAAAAAATTCAAAGTAATTTGACCTTGACATTGGGCACAGGGGCCACACGGTTGGGGGGGGGGGGGGTTAGAATGAAAATATGGATGATGATAAACACCCATGTGAAGTTTCAAGGTAATGGGCGAAGCAGTTGCAGAAATATAGTACATGTATAATGAAAAACTTTAACCACAAAACTTTAACCAGACGTACGTTAAAAAGATAACGTTGAAAATGGTCAATTACGTAGAAATAATAGGTCAAGGTTAAAATAATGGTCACATGTTGAATAGTTGAATGTGGTGGACACCCCTTGGTTATGAAGCTGTGAAAGTTTGGTGGTCCTAGGTGGTACAGTACCAAAGAAATGGACTTAGAAAAGTTAACATTGTAAACGCGAAAAGTTAACATTGAAAATGGCTAAGTCGACTGCGCGGAAAAAATGGGTCAAGTTAAAAAAAAGGTAACATGTTGGATAGTGATATGTGGTGGGCACCCCTTGGTTATGAACCTGTGAAAGTTTGTTGGTCCTATGAGGTACAGTAACAAAGAAATGGACTCAAACACGAAAACTTAACATTGATTGTGGACGCCGCCCGCCCGCCCACCCGCCCGCTCGTACGCCCGCCCGGCTTTCGCCAATCCAATAGCCTGGGTTTTTTTCAACAAAAAACAAGAAATGCGTCTGTCGAACGCGGATGCCACCTGCAGCATATTTGAGAAACTGTGACAAATTGGTTAACCAAAAAGTGTGACGGGCGGACAGACAGACGGACAGACGGACGGGCAGACGGACGGTCCAAACACTATATGCCACCCGTTTCTTCGAAACCCGGTGGCATAAAAACCTGGCTAAAAATGATGTTAAACTTTGGAATTCAGATTGATGTGAACAATGATGACCAAACATTCATCATCATTTGACAGCTCACTGAGCATGTGGTTGCAATACATTCTGAGCATGTACTCAAAACCTGTACTCAGAACCATGAATGATCAAATGTTGTCCAACTTCCAACATCATTGATTCTGACGTTAAATGTTCCAATTACCTCAACTGTTTCAGGTGTTCGATATCCTCACACTTGCCAATCATCTTGACAAAGTCCTCGTACGTGGCAGCATATGTGTACGTCCTCCGCGTGTCCTCAGACAGTTTCTCGCGGTATTCAATGTACAAGATCAGCTGCATGTTGATGTAGTCTGGGTCACACAGCAGGTCCACCGTTGGCTTCAATACTACAACACATGATTACTGTAATACCCCTAAATATTTGGTCACAATTTATTTTGATACAATTTAGATAAAAAAAATTTATGGAAACCTCCCAAAACAAATTGTATCTAAATATCTTGTTATTGTGATAAATAAAACAGCACCTAAACAACCCTAAACATTGGGACTCTATTTGTTGTGGGAAATATTTGCTTTGGGGAAACCGCTATAAATATAAAATAGGGGTTTCCCAAAACAAATTGTATCCAAGTGTATTGTTATTGCAATAAACCAGTACAACCATACTAAACCTGAACATTGGGACTATTGTTGTGGGAAACATTTGCTTTGGGGAAACCCCTATCAAATTGTATCCAAATATATTGTTATTCTGATAAGTACAACCCTACTAACCCTGAACATTGGGACTCTATTGTTGCGGGAAACCAGACATTTATATGCGTTTCCTGGAATAAATTGTGTCTGAATACGTAATGTAATTACGGTACATGGGCTGCCAGCTGAGAAAACGTACCTTACAACATACTATTACATAGGGCAGGGGTTTTAGTCACAGGTTGAAGTAACGGACCGAGGTCTATAAATACAGTAAATATGCCTAAAAGCATCAATAAATGAAAAAAAATAAGCAAAACATTGTTTTTTACTCCCTCCATATAGACTTATAAGTCTATATGGAGGGTGTAAAACAAAGATTTAAGCTTATTTTTTTTCATTTAGTGATGCTTTTAGGCATATATAATGTATTTATAGACCTAAGTCCATTACTTCAACCTGTGGTTTTAGTAGCAGATTCAGAAAATGTATCCGATCATCTTACAGTCACAGAGTCGAGGTTGGCGCTATTGGTAGCCACATTAGCAATTTGGCTTTCAAATGGTCATTTGGCTAGTGGCTACTAATATTACAGAATGGCCATGTTGGCTACTGAAAATTTCAGAAATTATAGGAAAAAGCTAAATGTGTTACAAATATCAGAGTAAATGTAAAAGAGTATATATTTTTTTATGCTAACAGTCCATTTTGCTACTAATGTCAAATCCAAGCACCAACCTAGCATAGTAGGATTATGATGCGAGTCCAAATCTGCAACTACTCACTATAACGATTTGCTGTTTTCGCTGACATTTGTTTCAAGCAATTGTATTTTCTGTAAATGGTGTCAAAAGGTTGAAGAAAATGCAAAGCTTATGTGGAAATGAAGTCCACATTATGCTGTGTTTATTTTGTCATTTTTTTATGTAATTTATGGAAAATACAACTAATTTTCAATTGTCAACAACAAACTGCATTGTAATAACGGAGGTAATACCCAAGTCAGGCTCGTTTAAGCCTTAGAATGCGGGAAACGTAAATTTTTGACTGCTGTTATTTTATATTTTATTCCCTTTCTCACTAGAACTAGATGGCCGCGGCCTGCATGTCGCGCCTTGTGGCGAGGCATGGACACTAAAAAAAGAGATATAGTATAACGACAAACGTTAACCAAAAAACTTAACCAAAAACTTTAAACGGACACACATACGTACGTACGTACGTATCGTACGTACGTACGTATGTACGTACGTACGTACGTAGTACGTACGCCAAAGTGCCGACTATATCGCGCTTTCCGCAAGCGGGCGCGACAAAAATGGTTTGTCAGCATTTTAGAATCATTTCCATGTTCATAAACCATGTTATAGATAATGGAAATGGAAAATAAAATTAAACAGAAGACAACAAAATTTATTTTGAGAAGAATTCACATAAGTGTAAAAGATTGTTTTCTAATCCTGTTCTCAATTGTATGTATATATATATATCTCACTTGCCATAATTTGAAATAAATGTTGATTAAACTAACACTTATTTCAGCTATATATTGGTTAATATATTTTCAATGAGCAAAATCAATAAATCCATGATACTCACCAAACACAACTAGCAGAAAATACACATTGCAAGTCCGCAATCTCCACAGGCCACAAGCCATATTTTGCCACTCACAGCCACAAATCAGCCATCCCTACCTGTATTAGCTAGCACCTCTCGCAGCAGGTGTCTGATCGGTGCAGACTTGGCGTAGTTCCGCGGCAGCAACACCAGTAGCAGGGATTCACTGAGTTTCCTCAGGAACTGTAACTCTTCCTCTTCCGACTGGAGCCAAGTATGCAGAGTGAAGGTTCCTGGCTGCCCCTCACTGCTACTGCTGTTTCTGTTGGGCAGAAATCATATATGGACCAGTCTTATAAATATGTTACCGTATGGTAATGACGCAAAGTAAATAATTCTGCATTCTTTTCATAGAGAATACCAGGCGTGTGTCTGTTAATATCAAGTTTATCAGGCAAGGCTAGGAAACGCGTAGGAATTCCGAGGCTCACCGATTCTATTTATCAGGTAATGTATTATGCTTGAAAATGACCAGAGATGACTTTATTAACTATGAACAGAACACAGACTTGTTTATGTTGCGTCATTACACTGACGTCATTCGGTAACGATACGTGACGGCATCCGACCAGTGGAACGTTAGCATTCACTTCGTTGTAACCCGGATGTTTGTATCAGTAGCCTATTTCATCAACATTGCAAAGTATACTTTAGTAGCAAAGTATACTTTGAGGGAGAAATTTTCATTTTTTTTTTAATTTATTAATTTTTATTATACGGAATTTATTACATTATCACAGCCATTTAATGGCTGTGATAATGTAATAAATTCAGTATAATAATTCTGCATACTTTTAATCATGAAATATATGCATTTGTTAGTTCTATGTGAAATTATGTATTTCAGGAAAAATAAATGATTACTCCCTCAACGTATACTTTGGTAGTAAAGTATACTTTGCAATGTTGATGAAATAGGCTACAGGTCTATGCCTGATACGACAATATGTTATCAGTCAGTACGTATTCGGTCAATACAGGGCAGGTTACCTGATAAAATGAAAGCCACGTCATATTTCCTCATTGTGCAGCATAAAACTTTACCTGATAAATAGAATACCAGGCTTTTACATGTTGATATCAAGTTTATCAGGTTCGGCTCGGAAACGGTAGGAATTCCTCGGTGAGCACAGAAATTCCTACGAGTTTCCTAGCCTTGTCAGATAAACTTGATATCAAAAGACACTAGCCTGGTATTCTCTATTTCTCACCCAGATGGACAATCTGTGTGGTACAGACTGTGGCAGAGTACTGTAATAACCCTAAATATTCGGACACCATTGTTTTTGGGAAACCCTAAAACAAGTTGTATCCAAATACACTGTTATTGTGATAAGCCAGTACAATCATACTAACCCTAAATATTGCTTTGTTGTTGGACACCGTATATTTACTATTTACACGTGTTTCCCTGAACAAATTGTGTCTGATTATTTAGGGTTATTAAGGTAATAGTAGACTCACCGTTTTGCCACCTGTCGGATGTTCTGGAAGTGTTCCTGGAGTATCTGGACGACATCGCGGGTTATACACGGCACCAGGTCTATCTTGGACAGGCGCACACCCAAGTTCTCAATCATCACCCACAGGTCGGACCTACAGATGGGGCAAACAGGGTTGTATGTCTAGTTGTTAGTCTACAAACATCTAATGTCACATGATGTACATCACACTTGGTCTATCTTGGACAGGTGCGTGCTTAAGTTGTCTATCATCATCCACAGGTCACACATGTGGTAAACAACATTATATTTGTAGTGGTAGTCTATCAACATGTTATCCACGGAACCAGGTCTATATTGGACAGTAACACACTCAAATTATCAATTACATGTATCACCCGCAGATCGCACCTACAAAGGGATCTATGGCAAGTTATCAATCAAGATCATCTTGCACATTCACAACAACTGATTAGGATGTAATTGCTGTGCTGAAGCAGTAAAGCTACTGATTTGTGAACAGCATAGACCCTGATCAGACTGTGCATATGCACAGGCTTATCTGGGGGATATGCTGGTCACACAGTCATGTTGTTAAGGTCTTGGCGAGGTTTGAACCCACAAGCCAGGTGTTCTAATCCCTAGGTCACAATCCATCCCCAGTCATGTTGTAAGGTCTCTTTGCTCAGCCCATCTAGACAAGACACACGATAGATTCCAGAAAGAGCTATCACACACATACTCACTGTAGATAAGATAGAAGTGCTTCCTGGTCCATGGAAAAATTCTTGTACCAACTCAGTACGAAGTCACGGAGCAACAAGTCTATAACTTCCTGGATAACGAGATCCATGTTACGAGATATGACAACTTTCTTTGGACCCGGTTTCCGATGGGCTCTTGCCTCCTGTAATAAATACAGAAGAATATCTCTAAATTGGAAACCTAGGTGTGTTTATTCTGATGGGTGTTATTACCTGTCATTTACCTCTGCTGATAATGTCTGTTCATGTGTATAAATTACACAGATATGTGAGAACCAAAGAACTTCTTTTTATGGCCTGTAACTGAGTTACATTTGGATCAAATTGTCAAAAATATCATGTCACAGGCCTTACTGACATCTATTATCAATGTATAAACATGTCATTGTAGAATTACAACAATAAAGGTAACTATACCATCATATTCTGCAGGATCATGGTTGTCCGTGGATGCAGGAGGTCCTGGGGAACTGGGGGTGGGGTGTACTGTTTGCCCTGCCCCAGAGTCCATGCCACGCCCAGGTAGACAGCCACCGCCCCCATTGACAGGTGTACCAGGATTGTCCACACAGTGAACAGCCAGCCGAGCTGGTACAGCACCCCCAAGGCGGCACACGACACCGCCAACACAACCTTGACATTCATGATCACGCGGGCATTCACCTACAATGAAATCAATGTCGTACAGTATTCCCATGCCAGCAGGCTTCAACAAATTCTTAATTCCACTCATCCAGATTGGTTTTCAACTCAAACATTTCTATATGTGTTAATGTTTATACAGCACTCTTCAAATCACCACTCGTCCAGATCGAAAATTCACTCGGCAATACGAGCGGATGATTGTATTTGTTGAGGCCTGGGCAGTACACTGTATTCCCCTGGTAGTGCACTTTCATTATATACTGCAACGATCATAATTATGTGCAAGATCATATTTTAATTCATGTGGCCGAGACTGGAGAAATCATTTATGGGGCTGATGAAGGACCATAACTGGTAATGAATTATGCAATGAGTGATACAAGTTGTTTCACTTGCAGACACATGTCGGGCTATACTGAATTTTTTTAGATGCTTAATTTACTGAAATTAATGGGAAGTGATTTAATTTGGCTGACTTGGCTTGACTTGCCAGCATTGGGCGTAAAATTATCAACCAAATCAGCCAGTTACTTCCCTTGACAATCACCTGTCTCCATTTGCATTTCGCAGTTTACAGAAAACAAAATATTCTATTAATTTGAAGAAATAAAACTATATATACAACATGTAGATATTGTAATCACACCTTTTGTATTAAAGCAATGCGTAAAATGAACGGACATTACCTATTCGTCCGAATAAATGGACTTATCAAGCTGTCAACATTTTGTTTACATTTTTGTCTGTACTTTTACGGTTAATTAATTTTACAAAATTACAATTTACGAAACGAATATGTTAATTAACATTTATGGAAATAACCAGTAAAAGTGGAACATGATTATTGGCCGCAGCAGCTATTTATTTTTTCCCGGTTACTACATAAATTACCATCCACACAAAGTGTTTTTATCGGTCGGTAATTATCTCAAGGTTACCGGCGGCGGCCATCTTAACTATTGGAAATTAACTCGTATTTCCATTGTGTTATTCTTATTCGCTGGATTGTGGCAGCCTGGATATGTGCTAAGGTAAGTCGGGGCTGGGTGGGCTCGGTGTGGGTGGTATTCTGTTGAGCACGAGCTATATTTATGAAGTCAATCGCCTGTTGTTCTCTGCCGAGATGGTGAGAAAAGATCATATTCTTATTATTATTACTATTCTTCTTCTGCGTTGAAGCATTGCTTCAGGTTTACATGGAGAAATTTATGTAGAACCGTTAGGAAAGAATGGTGGGACCAGTGCGTTTTCAAACAGATTATTAGTTTGCCACTGGTCTGGGGAACCGATTTCTTTCCATTCGCAGTTACTTTGGTGGTGCTAGATAAAGTGTTGTTAGAGAACGTGGTGTTAGAAAGTGGTCCCAAACAGATTACGAGTTTGCCACAAGTATGCACCATTAGTAATCACCATTAGTAATCGTATCCAAGTATTCTTATTATATTAGGTTGTGGTGTGGTAGCGGTGGTACGGTGGCACTTGACGGACCCTGGTAACACGGACCGCCGGGTGCCACTGATCCCGCGTATTACCACCGCAACAGGCGACGTCTGATAAGCTTTTTTTTTTATCATATTCGAACTTGCTGGAATAAAACTCCGGGTCAGTACAATATATCATCGCTAGGTTATACTCGTGCTCAACTGAATGCTGCTCTCATCTGCCTGCTTCCGGCCCCGGCTTGCTGAGGCACAGCCGGGCTGTTGCAGCTCGGTGAATGAGTGTCACATGTCTTTACCGATTATATGGCACCAACTTGTGTGTCAAGTGCCGCCAGGGGTGGATTGGTTCTACCTGGGACCCGTTTTGCTCTGCATCACCGGTGCCAGGTTTTACCAAGTTACCCCCTCTCTTCTTCCCGCCTCCCGTGCACCGGGACACTGCGCGGAATTACAGGACCGTATTGGACCTATACGCAGTGTCCCATTTCGGCACACATGTATACACATCTGTTCGCCCTGCACATACATATATCACATAAAACACTTCAAAATTCGGCTTTTATGGACTTATATGTCCGGGTATGGAAGGTCATCGAGCCAATTCCCACCCTTAAATATAAGAAATATACAAAGAAAATCTTTGATATTTAGCGTGGCTAGGCGGTCTGAGGCGTCAGACTGCTGATCTTACGGTTCGGGTCTCACCGGAGGCGTGCGTTGTGTCTTTGAGCAAGCCACTTTATCCACACTGTTTCAGTCCACCCAGCTGTAAATGGGTACCGGCTAATTACCGGGAACCTCGATTGTATTGGCATTTGTACATGCAAATATGAAATAAAATACCGGGCAAAGTGTTCAGCCATTGGAAGGAGGCATGTATAATGCAGAAACAGTAGAAAACAACAGACACATAACAAAATATATATATACTTCTTTCTTTTCTTCCCTCCATATAAAATGCCTCTCAGTAGGCTCACCAGGACGTTCACTTCGCCTTGTAGTCATCCGTGGTGTATATACACAGGGCTTTTAACTGAAAACTTGTGAGTGTGAAATATATCAGTTGTTACTGGCAGCCATCATATCCTCAGAAGCAATGATCTTTCAAGATGATGCTATACAATTTATTGCACAAAATGAACACTCGCAGTGTACTAACACAGTTTACTAACACAGTGTATAAAAATAACAACACTGAAGTGTATAAAAATAACAACACTGAAGTGTAGTAAATAAATAAATGCGGGAGACACAGTATGTGATTAGTACAGCTCAACGTATCATGTTGTGCTTATGTAATACACATATTCTAGCATGTGTGATGATTTAAAGTTGTACTTCTGGTTTAATAAATACCATATATTTATGCATCACTCGCGTAAATTATTTTGACCCCAAAAAAAGAATGATGCTTTTTTAAATCATTATTTTACCACGATAATCGGCACCTATAATTTTTATTTCATATTTATTTGAAGCAGGTGGTAGCAGTAGTAGCGAGACAGTTAGAATTTTTAAATATATTTTGAAATTTCGTGAGTACAAAATATGACGTAGGGGTTTATTTTTCGAAACTGTAGACAACCCCCTTTAGCCGATTTCACAAAAATTGCTAGTATACTTAACTCACTATGTACACTTTGAGGGAGAAATTTTCAATTTAAGGTTAAATTTATTAATTTTTATTATACTCAATTTATTACATTATCACAGCCATTTTATGTAATAAATTCAGGAAGTAATTCTGCATACTTTTAATCATCAAATATATGCAGTCGTTAGTTCTATATGAAATAATGCATTTCGGGAAAAATAAATGATTACTCACTATATGTATACATTGTACTTAGCTAGATAAGTTTATTTAGCGATTTTGGTGAACTTGGCTACTAAAGTGCACATGCAGTGTATCTATTCTCGTCGTCAAACTGAATTACAGGCCTGTAGCGGTGCCTAAAATAGTGCCACGGCCAATTCACGGACGAGGGGTCTGGGGGTCCTCACCCTGAAAATTTGTTCAACTTAGACCCTCTAAATGGCATATCCTGCATTCTAAGTGAACGGTCGAGCAATTAATTGACATGAGATTTTGAACACACACTAATGGAAGAAACAGAAATTTGGGCAAATGTGCTTTATGAAATAACATTTACTGAGACCCGAAACTATAAATCAGAGAGTGGGCTAAAATAGTGCCATGGCCATATGTTGTACAGGGGGTCTGGGGGTCCTCCCCCAGATTTTTTTCTTCAACTTAGACCCTCCAATTGGCATGTCCTGCATTGTAAGTGAACGTTCGAGCAATTAATTGACACAAGATTTTGGACACACACCAATGGAAGAAACAGAAATTTGGCAAAATGTGCTTTATCAAATAACATTTACTGAGATCCGAAACTATAAATCAGAGAGTGGCAGACCCGCCCGAAAAGGTATTGACTTAAGCGGGAGCGTAGTTTTACAACTAGTCTACATCCCTTGTCATTTGAGGTAACTCGTGAACTTGCAAGGGATGTAGACAGGTTGTACGAAAGGTATAATATACTGAGTTTAGCAAACGTATAAGTGTTCGTCTAGATCCGACAGACAGACAGACAGACAGACAGACAGACAGACAGACAGACAGACAGACAGACAGACAGACAGACAGACAGACAGACAGACAGACAGACAGACAGACAGACAGACAGACAGACAGACGACATGACAGACAGACAGACAGACAGACAGACAGACAGACAGACAGACAGACAGACAGACAGACAGACAGACGACACAGACAGACAGACAGACAGACAGACAGACAGACAGACAACAGACAGACAGACAGACAGACAGACAGACAGACAGACAGACAGACAGACGACCAGACAGACACAGACGACAGACAGACAGACAGACAACAGACAGACAGACAGACAGACAGACAGACAGACAGACAGACAGACAACACAGACAGACACAGACAGACAGACAGACAGACACAGACAGACAGACAGACAGACAGACACGACAGACACAGACAGGACAGGCAGCAGGCAGCAGCAGGCAGCGCAGGCAGGCAGGCAACGCAACAGACAGACGACAGACAGACAGACAGACACAGACAGACAGACAGACAGACAGACAGACAGACGGACGGACGGACGACACGACGGACGGACGGACGGACGACGACGACGACGACAGACGACAGACAGACCAGCAGACACAGACAGACAGACAACAGACAGACAGCAGGACAGACAGACAGCACAGACAGACAGACAGACAGACAGACACAGCAGCAGCAGCAGAGCAGACAGACAGACAGACAGACAGACAGACAGACAGACAGACAGACACAGACAGACAGACAGACAGACGACGACGACGACGGACGGACGGACGACTGGACGACGACAGACGACAGACAGACAGACAGACAGACAGACAGACAGACACAGCAGACAGACAGACAGACAGACAGACAGACAGACAGACAACAACAAACAGACAGAACGGAGACAGACAGACAGACAGACAGACAGACAGACAGACAGACAGACAGACAGACAGACAGACAGACAGACAGACAGACAGACAGACAGACAGACAGACAGACAGACAGACAGGGCAATCGCTATAACCCCAAACATTTTATTTCGGCTGGGGTTAATGAGGTGGGAGCCATCACGTTTTGATCCACCCACGTACTGCCTGCAACAACTGTTTCTCACTTAGCTCGTTCTAATCTGTTCTTTCCTCCTTGGGTGACAACTTACAAATTCTGAAATTACTACTTGCTCGTCTATCTGATCTAACCGGTCTCGGTGAACATGCATAAGCATTGTGCTGTTCAGCCTCAACTGTGTCATACTTGCCCTGAGGAATGTTTTAACTCTACG
Source organism: Conchocele bisecta (assembly GCA_029237695.1). Lineage (NCBI taxonomy): Eukaryota > Metazoa > Mollusca > Bivalvia > Lucinida > Thyasiridae > Conchocele > Conchocele bisecta. The sequence continues at coordinate 2,093,552 of CM055274.1, read as the reverse complement.
CAATGCACTGAACGACCTTTCACTGACAGCATTTGTTGCAGGCAGTACCATGACTAGTTTCAGTATGCTGCCAACTTCGGGATACCGAGGAGAGTTTGGTATGTGCCACTTAACGATGTCTTTGGCGCAAGTGACCGGCAGCGGCATTTGACTCCTGCTCAACATAATTAGCTCTGTTTCTAGAGCATGTGCATTTATGTCTGTTGCATACATCTTCGTTACTAGTTCATACTCGTCCTGGTATGGCTGATCATTGCACGCCTTAACAAGTAACGATTCCAAGGTCATATACACCTTGAAGCCGGGTTGGTCGAAACGGTTGACGATACCATTGGTAGCTAGATCCATCGCTTCAAAGTAAGCAACTCTACTTTGCTCTTTGACAGTTTGTGGGTGGCTGTACGTCGATGTGTTGTCATCGAATCTGGCTGGTCTTCTTTTTTGTCTCGGCAGTTTCCCCTCTGGTATTCCCAACTCGACCCTTCTCATCTCCACCTTTCCGAAGAATAGCTCGAAGTCACGATCTGACCGCATCTGCTTCAATACAGCCACTGTAGACAGGGCCAGTTCGCGAACATCTAATGCACTAAGACGCTCACCCTGCAACACTTTAGAAAGGTTATCCGTGATTCGAAAAATCAATTCACCCAGTAGTAGACCGAACAAGAAATTGAACTTTTCCGTTTTGGCTTTCACGCCAATTATCGCTCAATTTACAACATTTAACAGCTTAAACAAACAAACAAACAAAAACGGCCAAAATAGTGCTACGGCCTGGCCGTGGCTGCCGTGGCGTCCGCTACGGCCGTGTAATTAGGCTAATCAACACAAACTAAGTGTGGTATTGTTGATTTCAGTATGCAAATATCCACTCCCAAATTTCATGCAGTTAATTATCGGGTAAAGTGTGTGGTATGTCGCATAATTGTTGGTTTTTAGTTTGAACCGCTGCAAACGCGTGTCACAGGCTGTGGCACGCGTAATCAGCCGTAGCAAACTGTGTCGGACAAGGCTTATTTGATCTGGCGGACGCCAAAACACATGCATGTATACCAACCAGGCCACTACCACATATATACAAAAACCTGCCGAGTTAAACTCCGAAATGTTCGAGACATTATGTCAGCATTTTATATATATATTTTTTTTATACCAATTTCAAAATTTAATTCCACCTTTTGCTCATATGTTTATTTTTTTCTTGGCAACATTAACTACAGTCTCTATTCTAGTAGTTATATATGTTCGCAGTCGTATTAGGATCTAACATATTCGGTAGTTGTGTTTAGTGATCCAAATAAAAGCCTAATACCTGGTCAGATTGCGGGTATGCGCAAGCTAACACGAGGCTAAAGTTGTCTTTATATATGCCCAGCAGCCAGTCAAAATTGAGGATGCGACTGTATGTATAAAGCCCAAATGTGATATTTGCCCAGTTTACGTGTCTGTTTACTAGTACTCTCGTGCAGTCTTCTAACGATCTATACTGTTTGTTTGAAGCTACGCGGGTGTTTCACTGACTGTGAATGATGAGCAGTGAAGACCGTGATCTGTCTCTAAACTGGTCGCAAACATAATATGTGTATCAAATCATTAGAAGTTGGGATGATGAAATGGACAGCTGAAACATACATGTATACCCCCGTTCCAGTTCCCGCGGTTAAATTGTCTGAAGTTGTATATATATATATTATTGCGGTGCCACACATTTTTGTTTATCTTATATTTAAGGGTAGGAATTGGCTCGAGGACCTTCCAAACCCGGGCATTTGAGCCCAAAAAGTGTCAGGTCAATGACCGTTGACCCGTTTGTTACCGAATTTACTAATATCTGCCATACAGTCGAAATATGTGCATTAAATGAAGGAGGCAATGAGGCGGTTAATTTACCCTAGCTATATATATATAGTTCAGACCGTGAAAAAGGCTGAGTGTAAGTGCATGTGATATATGGAGACTCAGCCGTAACAGTGTTATCCTATATGATGATAATATTTGAGGGTTGGTCAGGGCAAAACATATCAGGCAGGGAATGGTCGATATTGGGTTATGCAAAGTCTGATGTAATATGTTTTCGTGTCCAGCTACTGTCGTTTCGCGGCTTATCGTTATATATACGAAATGCGTTTATCTGTTGTTATTTGGTTAGATGACAATTTGTTTCACATATTCTGAAGACGAAAGAAAAAAATAAGATAATACACGGCGGTATAGTAATTGTCCATATATTAGTGATCGAGTGGCGTGTGTGTGCAAGTATCAGGTTGACAGTTGTTTAGCCTTCTGAGCTAAATCTGACAGTTTATAGTTTCGTGGAATTGATAAGGAAATGCATGGTCACGTACGTACCATACCGCCGGTCATGGTCAAATAAAGTTTGATTTCAGACGATGCAGATTACAGTTAATATTGTTTAATCAGAGTAATGCGGGCGACCAATTCCGGCACAAACTGCGGTACCACGCACCACATAAAACTCCCTTTATCGTAGTTATCCAATCAACGACTGTGTGTACGCATGCCAGACGTGTGTAGTCACGCGAGTGCAATTAATTTCCGCTGCCATCCAAATTAGCATGTGGTCAATGAGCATTTACAGGCAAGCCCAGGCCCGTAGTCAGGGGGTGAGGGGGAGGGGGGGGGGGGGGGGGTGGGGGGGGGGGGGGGGGTCGGAGCGGTCGGACGACCTCCCGCCCAGTCTCGAGGTCCACTTTTTTAGCCTCGAGGTCCACTTTTTTAAACCCCCCTAGATACCCCAGGCCCATTGGGCCTTCGAAACGACTCCCCTTCAAACATGTCTGGCTACGGGCCTGAAGCCAATTAGTGGAGGTGTGACATATATATCCATTGAAATTTAATCACCAAATGGATGCAGTGGAGGCCATTAATTATCACTCGGTTGACGGACCAACCGGACAGTTTACCTCTATATTGCCTGATTGACGGAACATCAGGAATTCGTGGCTGCAGACAGTAATACAGGTAAGTTGACTAACAACCTTGACCAGGGGATCAAACTAAGACAATTAAGAGCAAAGTAAGGGTCAAGGTCATTTGAATGACAATTGCTTTATTGTGCTTTATGATTTGTAAATAGATGATAATAAAACCATATAAGATACAAATTTGTAAATTGCACACACCCACTTTAGGTTGTTAGACGTCATTGCAGGTGCCCGTCTGGAAATAATGGAAGCGAATGTAAGAAGTGGCGGGTGTTAATCGTTTGAATTAACCTATAAAACAATGTTAATTTATTGACTTACACATCAGGACATTGACAACTAAGACCGTATCTACCACCTACACCCGAATGGACATGGATCAACTCCATCTATTAGGGAATTGGACGCCGTCAACTGAAGACATTTTGATCAGAAACTTCCCGATTCACCGGGCTTGTCGAGACGGTGATGAAGAGCGGCTTTCTTCTTTGTTGTCGAACCCGGACGTCGATTTATACGAGGAAGACGGTTTGAATGGTTGGACACCAATTCATTGGGCGGCTTATTTTGGAAAGGTATAAGTTTGGTCATCTTGTACAGTTGTTAAACAGATTATGAAAATATTATTTTTTTCAGAATCCAATTTATCTCGTGCATTTTCTACTTCGCACCCATTCCATCTCCTACGCACTATTACAGTAAATTTGTGTAATAACTGTTTATTAATTTATTTTATTTATTCCAAAGTTTGTGTGTCAATTATCCACACAAAATGTGGTTAATTCACTACATGCATTATTTTCAGACGGGATACGGACATAATCCCCCCCCCCCCCCCCCCGGACATAATCCGCCCCCCCCCTCATGCTTTTTGACACAGGAGGACAAAAATCCCCCCCCCCCGTCTAAAATACAGGTAGGACATAATCCCCCCCCCCCATATAAAAACCAAGGTAGGACATAATCATGGATTTGGCACAGCATGGTATTAGAGCCTTACAGGAATGCATGTGTGAAATATTATGAATTTTAGATGAAGGAAATAGAAGTTAGAACAATATTTCTCTGATGTTAAGTTTTGTAAAGAGACTAAGTATTTGACCTTGACCTTGGGATCAGCGGGGGTTGGACGGTCGTGGATTTGGCACAGCATGGTAGTAGAGCCCCCCACCCCCCCCGCTTTGTCAAATATATGTCTATATTTTACGGTCACTTTGATCTTAATTGTTTGAATCATTGATTTCTTCATGCTATTGTGGTTTCTTGATTATTCAACTGATGTTTTGAACATTAATATTCCTTAAATTGATAATTGATCACTTGATTAGTTCTCAAATTGGTTTCTCTGATCTCTTTAATCAGGCTAATTTAAATATGGTCAGTTTTCAAATTGGTTTCTTTGATGCATCAGACTGTGAAAAGTATTCATTTGCTTGTGATGAAATGTGAGATTATGGTTAGCTGTTTCTCTTGGATTAATCCTTATTATAGAACATAATTATCAGAAGTATATGTGCTTTGGTTAATATTGTGCTGAATTATTATTTAAATGTGAACAGTATTCATTTGCTTGTGATGAAATGTGAGATTATGGTTAGCTGTTTCTCTTGGATAAATCCTTTTTATAGAACATACTTATCAGAAGTATATGTGTTTTGGTTAATATTGTTCTGAATTATTAATGTGGTGCTGAATTATTAATGTGAACAGTATTCATTTGCTTGTGATGAAATGCGAGATGATGGTTAGCTGTTTCTCTTCGATAAATCCTTATTATAGAACATAACTATTGAAGTATATGTGCTTTGGTTAATATTGTGATAATAAAGATACTTGACACCTGATTTGTTATTTAGGTTTGAGGAATTTGATTCCTCAAACCTTTTGTTTTCGTTGGTTTTTTTTTTTTTTTTTTTTTTTTTTTTATTCAGCCCTTCAGTCTACAGCCCAAACCGCTGGTCGGATCGACTTCAAATTTTGTATACCGATTCGCATCAACAGTGAGACGAGAATAACGCAATTTTCAGAATTCTCATGACGTCACTTTTTACGAAACCGGAAGTGACGTCATATATCATATAATTCCCTATAACTTCCTTATTTTCCAACCGATTTCAAAAATTCTTTTTGAATTGTAAAACTGCGAGAATTCTCTATCTTCGTTTCGCTGACAATGTTTGGCTATCTGCTCAAATGAGAGAGCTATAGACATGTGAATTTGAGAAAAATGAAAAAAATCAACAATTTCAGATTTTTATTTTATTTTAACGGGTGGTCTTTGAAAACAGTTTCCAATTTGTACAGTAATCTCAGCAACTTAATTTTTTGACAGCGTCACGCGGGACATTTATCCGCACAGAAGATGATATTTTTCAGAGCAATGGCTTGAATAGTTCTGATTCTATTGTCTTTCAAACTTGTATTTTTTTTTTTTCAATTTTTCAAATTTGAAATGGTCATAACTTTTTTATTATCTAACCGATTTCAAATATTTTTTTGCATTAAAAAGCCAACAAAATTCTCTATCTCCGTTTCGCTGGTAGTTTTTGGCTATCTGCCCAAATGAGAGAGTTGTAGGCATTTGAAGTTTTTAAAAAAAATTGAAATGGTCATAACTTCCTTATTATTCAACCGATTTCAAATATTTTTTTTGCATTAAAAAGCCAATAAAATTCTCTATCTCCAGTTCGCTGGTAGTTTTAGCTATCTGCTCAAATGCGCGAGCTACATGCATTTGAAGTTTGAGAACGAGCATATAAACTTAGCCGCCTAGAACAGTGTGTACAGCTGACAAACTTCGAGGTGGAGGCCAGACAGGTATGGTGGGCTGTATCAGACACTGGTTTTATATACGAACTGACATGCTGTGAGTGCTTTAGAATCGTCTCAACTTCAATGTCAGACTAGGGGGTTAACGGTACACATTTTTTTTTTTTTTTTTTTTATTCAGCCCTTCAGTCTACAGCCCAAACCGCTGGTCGGATCGACTTCAAATTTTGTATACCGATTCGCATCAACAGTGTGACGAGAATAACGCAATTTTCAGAATTCTCATGACGTCACTTTTAACGAAACCGGAAGTGACGTCATATATCATATAATTCCCTATAACTTCCTTATTTTCCAACCGATTTCAAAAATTCTTTTTGAATTGTAAAGCTGCGAGAATTCTCTATCTTCGCTTCGTTGACAATGTTTGCTATCTGCTCAAATGAGAGAGCTATAGACATGTGAAATTGAGAAAAATGAAAAAAATCAACAATTTCAGATTTTTATTTTATTTTAACGGGTGGTCTTTGAAAACAGTTTCCAATTTGTACATTAATCTCAGCAACATAATTTTTTGACAGCGTCACGTGGGACATTCATCCGCACAGAAGATGATATCAGAGCAATGGCTTGAATAGTTCTGATTCTATTGTCTTTCAAACTTGGACGTTTGTTTTCAATTTTTCAAATTTGAAATGGTCATAACTTTTTTATTATCTAATCGATTTCAAATATTTTTTTTGCATTAAAAAGCCAACAAAATTCTCTATCTCCGTTTCACTGGTAGTTTTTGGCTATCTGCCCAAATGAGAGAGTTGTAGGCATTTGAAGTTTTTAAAAAAAAATTGAAATGGTCATAACTTCCTTATTATTCAACCGATTTCAAATTTTTTTTTTGCATTAAAAAGCCAATAAAATTCTCTATCTCCGCATCGCTGGTAGTTTTTAGCTATCTGCTCAAATGAGAGAGCTACATGCATTTGAAGTTGTTTTTTTCAATTTTTCAAATTTTAAATGTTCATAACTTTGTTATTATCTAACCGATTTCAAATATTTTTTTTCCATTAAAAAGCCAACAAAATTCTCTATCTCCGCTTCGCTGGTAGTTTTTGGCTATCTGCCCAAATGAGAGAGTTGTAGGCATTTGAAGTTTGGTTCTTTCATTTTTTATTTTCTTTGTTGTTCAACATAATCATGATAATTATACCGATGAAAGCCGAAACAGGCCGAATGCATTTTTCAAATTTGAAATGGTCATAACTTTTTTATTATCTAACCGATTTCAAATATTTTGTTTGCATTAAAAAGCCAACAAAATTCTCTATCTCCGTTTCGCTGGTAGTTTTTGGCTATCTGCCCAAATGAGAGAGTTGTAGGCATTTGAAGTTATATACGAACTGACATGCTGTGAGTGCTTTAGAATCGTCTCAACTTCAATGTCAGACTAGGGGGTTAACGGTACACATTTCGTAGAACGTTATATAATGAAAAATGCTTAGGATAGTCAAGCGATTCTGAAAATACAAAACTTTATTTTTTCAATTTCATTGGAATTGCATCAATTTTTTTTGAGTTTCATATGTTTTCGTCATTGGCAATGTCTTCTAATCACTTTGCCAGTGTACGTTTGTCAGTACATCAAGCCTCAAACCGTTGATGCAGCTTCAGCTGCTCTAGTTATTATATAGAGTTCATTCGTCAATCATGTTAAAATACAGGATTTACATAATCACTCTCGCATATTTACACATGTTTTTGCGGACAGGGGGGATTATGTCCTAGGCCGCATTTCCACGGGGGGGGGGAATTATGTCCTACCTGTGATTTTGGACGGGGGGATTATGTCCTACCTGCATTTTAAACGGGGGGGGGGGGGGATTTGTCCTACCTGCAATTTAGACGGGGGGGGGGGTAGGGGGGGGGGGGGGGGATTTTTGTCCTCCTGGGGGGGATTATGTCGTACACTCTTTTCAGACATTTATCTCCTGTTCCAGTCTAGTAACTTCATTGTTACTTGTTTTTGTGTGAAATGTTATAGTATCGGGTTCCATTGATTTGCGGTAAACACTATTTCCGGCATAAACAAATAACTGTGCCATCTATCGGTTGTTTACATATGCAAATGTGTAACTAGGACGGCGTTTTTTTCTGAATCAAGAAATAATTCAAAATGTAACAGTTCCTGGTAAGTTCTGATCTGCATATATGGCATGAAATCATACCACTTTCCTCGATGGGCGTGTTTGTGTACTAGTATACAGGTACTACAACCATCTATTGATACTTTTTCATAGTTTGAACTTTAAAATCAGCGTCTGCATTGCAAGATATCGGCCGACATCGTTTTTATGACGTGAGTAATAAAATAAAACAAAAATCATTGCAAGTTTAATATGATATATTTTTAGTGACATTTTATCTATTTTCCATTCAAGCAATGTGTCGTGTTGTTGTACTTCTGAATTCTCTGAAAATCAGACCTGTGGTTTCCTAGTACATGTATATCTAAAAATAGTAACATAGCTTCAGAAACCTATGGTGGGCTGCTGCTTGTTATAAAATAAGTGTTCTGATGTAGTATTATAAAGCACACATTTTTGTAACATTTCAAACAATTTAACTGATATGTTTCAGTAGAGAAAAATAATTAAAATGTACATCACTTGATTTGTTCCAGTTTTCAAGATATTTGCCACTGTTGACATGTTTCATTTTCAAGTTTTGTTACCCTGAGCACATTTGGCACACGTATAGCCCACCATAGAACGTCAAAAACTCTATGAAATTGCCTCGCCTATATGGGAACATATGCAATATGACAATGCATGCACGTCACTTACTCTGGAAAGTTCCAGCCAGTTTTGTGCTGTGCATTCAATTTTTTTTTATTAAAATGTGTGAATCACATGTGGAAGTAAGGATTTCTGTTTCATTTCATATGTAATGAATATTTGAAGCACTAGTACCGTGGGTATATGGACCAGCTGTCTACTGTGTGATAACATCAATTCAATTGCACTCATTTACCCCCCCCCCCCCCCACCCCTTTCCATTTTTGTTATTCTTTAAATTTCGTTATCATTTATGTTCTTTTTTTTTCTTCAAAATTTTTCTTCATTTATTATACCCCCCGCAACGAGTTGTGGGGGGGTATACTGGAGTCAGGTTGTCCGTCCATCAAGCGACCCGTCGCCGTCCGTCCGTAAACGTTGAAACTTTAACATCAAGAGAAAAATTGTTATAACTTCTATTTCCTTCATCTAAAATGCTTGATATTTCACACATGCATTCCTGTAAGGCTCTACTACCATGCTGTGCCAAATCCACGATCGTCCAACCCCTGCAGATCCGAAGGTCAAGGTCAAATACTTAGTCCGTAAACTTAACATCAGAGAAATATTGTTATACCGTAACTTCTATTTCCTTCATCTAAAATGCTTAATATTTCACACATGCATTCCTGTAAGGCTCTATTACCATGCTGTGCCAAATCCACAACCATCCAACCCCCGCTGATACCAAGGTCAAGGTCAAATACTTAGTCTCTTTACAAAACTTAACATCAGAGAAATATTGTTCTAACTTCTATTTCCTTCATCTAAAATGCTTAATATTTCACACATGCATTCCTGTAAGGCTCTACTACCATGCTGTGCCAAATCCACGACCGTCCAACCCCCGCTGATCCCAAGGTCAAGGTCAAATACTTAGTCTCTTTACAAAACTTAACATCAGAGAAATATTGTTCTAACTTCTATTTCCTTCATCTAAAATTCATAATATTTCACACATGCATTCCTGTAAGGCTCTAATACCATGCTGTGCCAAATCCATGACCGTCCAACCCCCGCTGATCCCAATGTCAAGGTCAAATACTTAGTCTCTTTACAAAACTTAACATCAGAGAATTAAGTTATAACTTCTATAATTTCCTTCATTGAAAATTCTTATTATTTCACTTGTGCATTCCTCTAAGGTTGTACTATCATGCTCTGACAAATCCACGACCGTCCAACCCCCGCTGATCCCAAGGTCAAGGTCAAATACTTAGTCTCTTTACAAAACTTAACATCAGAGAAATATTGTTCTAACTTCTATTTCCTTCATCTAAAATTCATAATATTTCACACATGCATTCCTGTAAGGCTCTAATACCATGCTGTGCCAAATCCATGACCGTCCAACCCCCGCTGATCCCAATGTCAAGGTCAAATACTTAGTCTCTTTACAAAACTTAACATCAGAGAATTAAGTTATAACTTCTATAATTTCCTTCATTGAAAATTCTTATTATTTCACTTGTGCATTCCTCTAAGGTTGTACTATCATGCTGTGACAAATCTACGACTGTCCAACCCCCGCTGATCCCAAGGTCAAGGTCACATACTTAGTCTCTTTACAAAACTTAACATCAGAGAAATATATTTAACAATTCTATTTCTTTTTCATTGAAAATTCTTAATATTTCATATGCTGTGACAAATCCCCGCTGATCTCCAGGTCAACATCACATACATACCGTATAACCTCGAATTAACGCCCCCTCCTAATAAACGCCCCCCCCCCCCCCCCCCCCCCCCCCCCCCCCCCTCCCCCCCCCCCCCACCAAATAAAAAAATAAATAAATAAAATAAATAAAATTTTACCAATGACCGCCAAATCAAACAGAAATAATCCTTAAAATCCTTATATGTGTTTGAAATTGGCGGTCCTTGACCTTTACTTTTTTGTTATCCTTACTGGCTAATAAACGGCAATAAACTTTTGTAAAATTGTAAAATGTAACGCCCCCCCTTTTGTAAAATGTAACGCCTCCGGGGGCGTTAATTCGAGGTTATACGGTAGTCTCTTTACAAAACTTAACATCAGAGAAATTGGTTATAACTTCTATTTCCTTGCTCGGATCTGCTTCACATTTCACACACTCATTGCTCCAATGGACCTCTACCACCCTGTGACAAATTCACGTTCATGCCGCTCGCGCTAATCCCAGAGTCAAGGTCACAAGCCCACACACTTGGAAATTTTTACATATTTTAGGGGTACCTGGGCCCACGCAGGGGGTATTCCGTAAGCCTCGCTTACTGACCAATCTAGTTCTGTTTGTTTTTCTTTAATTTAATTTTTTTTTTATGTTAACATTTCTGTTTTTCATATTTTTCTTAAAACTATAGTGGCATTATTAATATTAATATGACATTTGTTATGATAGATGGAGTTTGTTGAAGTGATGTGAAACAGAATTCAATCAATATTAAATGTTTGATTCCACATGATAACTTCAGCCATCCATTTATTAATTTGGCTACCACTCTATGGGGTGCTGTTTTGTACTTTAATCCTTAGACCGCTACTCACAACAATTGTCGTCTGCTGTTGCTTTTATATTTTGCCTTATTTCTCAATAAAAACATGGTTTGACAGCACTTCAGAATCATGGAAATGATTCTGAAGTGCTGTCAAAGCATGTTGTTCATTATTATAAAGTGCTGTTAAAGCATGTTTTTGATGATAACAATGGAATATAGAAAATAAACAGCTGACGACAAAAAAAATAAGATAGCGGTCTAAGGGTTAATAGTACTTTGTGACATCACCTATTCAATGAATGATATCACCAATTTGAATGATCACTTATTCGAATATGTGATATCACCCATTTACAACTATGAACATCATAATTTATCATAGTTGAGCTAGCATGCACGATTGGACTCTATTCCATGTGATAGTCTTTGAAATTAGCACTGGTCCGGTGGCCTGGGGCCAATCAAAATGTTGTCGGGCCAGTGAAAATCTCCAAAGCACAAGCCCAACTGGCTTGTGAAAAAAAATGGAATGTCTAGGGCCAGTACAAATTAGCAAATAAGACGCCCTACACTCTTTTGAAAAAAGTATATTTCTATGATTCTTCTTATACTGTTCCCGTCGAAATCATTTAAATTTATGTGCAGGTGCGAAAAATCCATGAAAATGGCGCCAATTATGAGTGTTTAGCAATAGTTACCACCAGGTCGGGCTGACAATTTCCAACGTTTGCATATGCCTGGTTTTCCGATGAGCCACTCACAAACCTTTCACTGGCTGCCTGCCAGGTGCGAAATAATCAATAACCGAATACACACACACAGGTGATGTCTGTACTGTTGGTTTCCAATGACGGGGTCAGCGGACTATGTCTATTATAGCTTTCTAGGGATGTAGCCATTTGCAGCCATTTTAGGTGGCAGAATCAACGCCTAATCTAGAGCAATTTAGAGCTTGAAAATGGATGCTCCCAATAGCTTAGGAGATAATTTAAATTACCAACTGGTTGACAGGTGAAACAGGCGATTGAAAATCACAATAAAAGCCATATTTGTAAACGTAAAACGTTTCGATAGTTTATTAATTTTGATTGCCCAGTCGTCCGAAAGCATTAGCATTATTGCCCGCACAGCTCAGGTGGTAGAGCGCTCGGTTAATGCATTCGACCTGCGTTCCTTTTGTGCGAGTTCGAGCCTCGGACAAATTATATGTTTTTAGCTCACCTGAGTGAAGCTCAAATTTTATTTTTGGCCGAATATGGTCATGTTATATATCAAATTGAAGGTATCAATGAAATGAGGCGATCACATTCTTCTTTACATGAACCACTTGGCCCATGGTAGCCAAACTTAACAGTTATGGTCCATGGGTGAAGCCTTTTCAGATTTGTTAAAATGGAGGTCATCGCTAATCCAAGATCTAAAAATAGCATAAATTCTTAAAAAATCTTCTTCTCATGAACCACTAGCCGGATTTCGGCGAAATTTGGTAGGAATGATCGATGTACAATGCTCTTTCAAAGTTGTTAAAATGGTGACCCCGGGGTCAAAAATGGGCGTGGCCCGAGGGGTCAAATTTTATTTTTTTACCGAATATGGTCATGTCTATATCAAATCGAAGGTATCAATGAGGCGATCAGTCTGGTACATTTTTTGTCGAAATCGGATTGTTACGTCATCCAAGATGGCCGCCGAAATGTCAAAAGGTCGTTTTTTTATTAGAGATTTCAAAATTCTTCTTCACATGAACCGCTTGGCCCATGGTAGCCAAACTTGAAAGTTATGGTTCATGGGGGAAGCCTTTTCAGATTTGTGGAGGTCATCGCTAATCCAAGATGGCTGCCGTCTAAAAATAGCATAAATTCTTAAAAAATCTTCTCATGAACCGCTGGAAAAATCTTCTTCTCATGAACCGCTAGCTGGATTTCGACTAATCTTGGTAGGAATGATCGATTTACAATGCTCTTTCAAAGTTGTTAAAATGGTGACCCCGGGTTCAAACATTGGCGTGGCCGGCCCATGGGGTCAAATTGGGGTCAAATTTTATTTTTGACCGAATATGCTCATGTCATATATCAAATTGAAGGTATCGATGAGGCGATTGCTCTGGTGCAATATTTGTCGGAATTGGATGATTATGTCATCCATGATGGCCACCAAAAGGTCCATTTATTCAAGATTTTGAACGTCATTTTCTCAGGAACCACATGGCCGATGCTGGCCAAACTTCATAGTAATTAAGATCATTGGGTGAAGCATTTTCAGATTTGGTAAAATGAGAGTCATCGCTTAATCCAAGATGACCGCCATCTAAAAATACCACAAATTTTTTAAAACACATGAACTCAATGTCACATTCTCCTCTGGTGTTCATGGAGTCAGGTGAGCGAATTAGGGCCATCATGGCCCTCTTGTTTATTTTTTTATTCATGTAGCAGATTCAACGTTTTCTCACTTTTACGAAAATGTCTTAGATAGAGTTTGACAAAAGGGTACGTGTGACGTGTGCACTGGGTTTACAGCGTCACAGATCAGGATGCACATCACTCAGTCAAATCAGGGCATACGTTGTTCACAATTCATTTACTGAATAAATATTTCACTATCAAACGACGTGAAACAACCTATGTAGACACATTCTAAAATTGTCCCCAGTAGGTATTTCATAGAAACGACAGTACGGGGTTGGGGGGACTCTTGGCCCCTGGAAATGTTTGACTGTAAATACACCACACACAGTGTATGTCTGCCGCCCCAGAGCGGAGAAAACATTGGTTGCTCGCTTATACATTTTATCCAGACAGACATATGGATGTAACTAAGACGATTCAAATGACATTATGCAATATATGTCTTTATCAGTTTTTGAACCAATATAAAAAATATGTTTCTGTAAGTTACATTAAATAATGTTAATAAAATAAACGTACACATGTATAAACGACGGCAGATATCTATCTGGGAGTATAAAGTGAGGGACACAATTCAATAAAAATAGATATCACAGTGATGGTTTCGAACCCACAACCCTCAACGTTGATTCATTAAACAAAAACATAACTGTTACCACTACGCTATATGATATAGCGTAGTGGTGACAGTTATGTTTTTGTTTAATTAAATAATATGCATCAGATACGAACTGTATGTATTGGTCACAGGTTGATATAGGTGCACGTATGTATAACACTGCTTGTATGTTCTAAAATTAGATAATGAAACACAGGTGCATCGTTATCGATTAATATTGAATTTCTCAGGCATGCGTTTCCAATGAGCACTTGACGTATGTTGGTGTGATACATATACAATTCGAGTGCCTGTGCTCACTATTTTCTTTTTCAGCAAATATATACGGTAACAACAAAACTGACAACTTGATTCAAAATTTGCCTGAACGTTAGTTGAATACATTTCGGGCCAACATTGGTGACATGCATGCTACATCGTCATGCTAATATCAGTTTGGCATTAATTTCTAACACATCTACTTTACCTATTATGGTTCGATATAGAATCTCCTGTGACCTTTCCCTTGCCACTTTATCTGAATTCAACAGTAGTTGTGTGTTTGTAATCGGGTGTAATTAGCTATTGCATGCGACGTAAGGCTGATGTAAAATTGATGCAATCTTGTGATTCCAGATACAGATTAAGATTACTTCAAACAGAGTTGTAACAGCAGTGTAGGTAATTTCAAGTGATAAAGATTTGCAAAACTCGCAAGATATAATTTTTCCGAGACTATCACAGTCCATTTTTGACAATTAAATTCTCCAGCAAATAAGGCCTTTGACCAGTACCACACAGGTGCCAGTAGTCGGAAAATAGTAAAACAGTAGTTCATGTGCTTTTTAAAGGGCACACAGGTCTGGAAAAAAACAAGGAATGTACATGTACCAGTATATAATGTGAAACCACCATTTACATTTCATCCAATGTATCAGAAACTAAAAATTGAAGTGGTAATTAGATACAACTGCCTACACTATACATGTATATTAAATCCAAATGAATTAAAGTTTCCATTACCTTTCATTGTGTAGAATATATGTCTTTACTACTACTACTAGATATGTTATACATGCATGTATAATCCTCTTTATTGGTTAACATGGTTAATAGAACATTTTTTAACATAGTGACATGAAATGAACAAAGAGGGACATGTATCCCCAGTTTTAAATAATGAGAAGGCCATCTATCTATGCAGTGTGCACCAGTCAATCAATGCGTAACCCCTTTCACCCCGCCCTACTAGCAGGGCTTTCAATATATCAGTTTTACCCTAGATGTGGTGATGCCTCGGCTCAGGGCATTTATTTGTACAAATACATTGTATGTGGGGACTTAATGCCGGGGCTTTTCCCTTTTTTGGTATTATTGTTTCTTAATGTGCCCAGGTGTGTGGGTCATTTTACCCGGGATTTCACCAGTCAGATCACACTGGACTGTGGCAACGCTGGCTGGGCTTTAACAGCAACAACATTAACCCTTAGAATGCGGGAACCTGAAAATAGTCGTCTGCTGTTAATTAATATTTTGCCGTTTCACTCAGTAAAAACATGGTTTGGCAGCATTTTAGAATCATTTCCATTGGAAAATGATTCTTAAGTGCTGCCAAACCAAGTTTTTGATGAGAAAAATGGAAAATAAAAAATATTCAGCAGACGACGCTAATTAATTCAGCATTGTAAGGGTTAAGCACCCTGATATTCACCAGTTTAGGGGGTGAGGTGGAAGTTTACATTAACTGGTGTAGTATACTATCATTTATTGATACATGTAGAAGTATGTCATGGTCTCCCTTCCATCAAACAAAGTAATGCTATATGTCCGAATGTTACATTTCAGTCAAGACCGGCGAGTGATATCTTTAACTGACCGAAGAATGTTGCGTTAATTGCATTTGATCATATTACATTTTTGTCGCGCCTGCTTTAGCAGAGGCGCGACTATAGTCGGCGCTTTTTCCGTCGTCCGCGTCGTCCGCGTCGTCCGGTTTTTTTGTAAGGCAAATGCGTTAAAGTTATTGTTTTTTCATAATATCTCTTTAACCCTTGCCAGACATTGATAATATTTCACATCAATGTTTGTCTAGGGATGATGCTTCATTACGCACACCTCCACATCCAAATTTTGAAGGTCAAGGTCATTTATTTCCTTGTAATGTTCACCGGTTTTGTAACAGAAATGCGTTAAAGTTATTGTTTTTTCACAATATCTCTTTAACCCCTTGCCAGACATTGATAATATTTCACATCAATGTTTGTCTAGGGATGATGCTTCATTACGCACACCCCCACATCATCAAGGTCAAGGTCATTTATTTACTTGTAATGTTCACCGGTTTTGTAACAGAAATATGTTAAAGTTATTGTTTTTAGCCAGGTTTTTTGAAAAAAAATCCAGGCTATTGGATTGGCGAAAGCCGGGCGGGCGGGCGGGCGGGCGGCGGGCGGCGGGCGGCGTCCACAATCAATGTTAAGTTTTCGTGTTTGAGTCCATTTCTTTGTTACTGTACCACCTAGGACCACCAAACTTTCACAGCTTCATAATCAAGGGGTGCCCACCACATATCACTATCCAACATGTTGCTTTTTTTTTAACTTCACCCATTTTTTCCGCGTAATCGACTTAGCCATTTTCAATGTTAAGTTTTCGCGTTTACAATGTTAAGTTTTCGTGTTTAAGTCCATTTCTTTCGTACTGTACCACCTAGGACCACCAAACTTTCACAGCTTCATAATCAAGGGGTGCCCACCAAATATCACTATACAACATGTTACTTTTTTTTTTAACTTCACCCATTTTTTCCGCGCATTCGACTTAGCCATTTTCAATGTTAAGTTTTCGCGTTTACAATGTTAAGTTTTCGTGTTTAAGTCCATTTCTTTGGTACTGTACCACCTAGGACCACCAAACTTTCACAGCTTCATAATCAAGGGGTACCCACCACATATCACTATCCAACATGTGACCATTTTTTTACCTTCACCTATTATTTCTACGTAATTGACTTAGCCATTTTCAACGTTAACTTTTTAACGTACGTCTGGTTCGAGTTTTTTGGTTAAAACTTTTTCGTTATACTATATCTCTGCAACTGCTTCGCCCATTACCTTGAAACTTCACATGGGTGTTTATCATCATCCATATTTTCATTCTAACCCCCAACCGTGCGGCCCCTGTGCCCAATGTCAAGGTCAAATTACTTTGAATTTTTTTGTTAAAGTTTTTTTGTGTACTATATCTCTGCAACTGCTTCACCCAATACCTTGATACTTCACATGGGTGTTTATCATCATTGTCGCACCTGCTTGCGGAAAGCGCGATCCTGTGCCCAATGTCAAGGTCAAATTACTTTGAATTTTTTTGTTAAAGTTTTTTCGTGTACTATATCTCTGCAACTGCTTCACCCAATACCTTGATACTTCACATGGGTGTTTATCATCATTGTCGCACCTGCTTGCGGAAAGCGCGATCCTGTGCCCAATGTCAAGGTCAAATTACTTTGAATTTTTTGTTAAAGTTTTTTCGTGTACTATATCTCTGCAACTGCTTCACCCAATACCTTCATACTTCACATGGGTGCTTATCATCATTGTCGCACCTGCTTGCGGAAAGCGCGATCCTGTGCCCAATGTCAAGGTCAAATTACTTTGAATTTTTTTGTTAAAGTTTTTTCGTGTACTATATCTCTGCAACTGCTTCACCCAATACCTTGATACTTCACATGGGTGTTTATCATCATTGTCGCACCTGCTTGCAGAAAGCGCGATCCTGTGCCCAATGTCAAGGTCAAATTACTTTGAATTTTTTTGTTAAAGTTTTTTCGTGTACTATATCTCTGCAACTGCTTCACCCAATACCTTGATACTTCACATGGGTGTTTATCATCATTGTCGCACCTGCTTGCGGAAAGCGCGATCCTGTGCCCAATGTCAAGGTCAAATTACTTTGAATTTTTTTGTTAAAGTTTTTTCGTGTACTATATCTCTGCAACTGCTTCACCCAATACCTTCATACTTCACATGGGTGCTTATCATCATTGTCGCACCTGCTTGCGGAAAGCGCGATCCTGTGCCCAATGTCAAGGTCAAATTACTTTGAATTTTTTTGTTAAAGTATTTTCGTGTGTACTATATCTCTGCAACTGCTTCACCCAATACCTTGATACTTCACATGGGTGTTTATCATCATTGTCGCACCTGCTTGCGGAAAGCGCGATCCTGTGCCCAATGTCAAGGTCAAATTACTTTGAATTTTTTTGTTAAACTTTTTTCGTGTACTATATCTCTGCAACTGCTTCACCCAATACCTTGATACTTCACATGGGTGTTTATCATCATTGTCGCACCTGCTTGCGGAAAGCGCGATCCTGTGCCCAATGTCAAGGTCAAATTACTTTGAATTTTTTTGTTAATGTTTTTTCGTGTACTATATCTCTGCAACTGCTTCACCCAATACCTTGATACTTCACATGGGTGCTTATCATCATTGTCGCACCTGCTTGCGGAAAGCGCGATCATGTGCCCAATGTCAAGGTCAAATTACTTTTGAATTTTTTTGTTAAAGTTTTTTCGTGTACTATATCTCTGCAACTGCTTCACCCAATACCTTGATACTTCACATGGGTGCTTATCATCATTGTCGCACCTGCTTGCGGAAAGCGCGATCCTGTGCCCAATGTCAAGGTCAAATTACTTTGAATGTTTTTGTTAAAGTTTTTTTGTGTACTATATCTCTGCAACTGCTTCACCCAATACCTTGATACTTCACATGGGTGTTTATCATCATTGTCACACCTGCTTGTGGAAAGCGCGATATCGTCAGCATTTTGGCATACGTCCGTCCGTTCGTCCGTGTGTCCGGTTAAAGTTTTTTGGTTAAAGTTTTTCCATCTACTATATCTATTTTTTTAGTGTCCATGCCTCGCCCCAAGGCGCGACATGCAGGCCACGGCAATCTAGTCTACAAAAAGTGGGTATAATTATGTTATCCAAGTGTCTATGCTTGGAAAAAACATGGCCTTCGTGGCTTTGCCTCGTTTCTTGTTTCACAATATCTCTTTAACCCCTTGCCAGACTTTGATAATATTTCACATCAATGTTTGTCTAGGGATGATGCTTCATTACGCACACCTCCACATCCAAATTTTGAAGGTCAAGGTCATTTATTTACTTGTAATGTTCACCGGTTTTGTAACAGAAATGCGTTAAAGTTATTGTTTTTTCACAATATCTCTTTAACCCATTGCCAGACTTTGATAATATTTCACATCAATGTTTGTCTAGGGATGATGCTTCATTACGCACACCCCCACATCCAAATTCTCAAGGTCATTTATTTACTTGTAATGTTCACGGTCAAATGGCTCGGCAGGCGCAACACCGCTTCTGTGGCGGAATTCTTGTTAAAAGTTCGGGACAGTGAAAATTGGTTCGGGCCAGTGACAATGGAGCCGACTGGCTTGTGATATGAAGATCCTAAATTCTTTGACTGATGTCAGGGATGGACCGTAGCCTAGGGTGTATATAATGACACTGGAGGTTGCGAGTTCAAGCCTCACCCTAGGTGTGAAAACTACTTACATAGTACTTCCATCCTACTGGGGCCCGTTTCACTAAACTTCTTACGACTAAAATGTTCGTACATGTAAGTGCAAATTTAGAATCGTCTGCAAATTTGAATTGATGGATTTACATTTATTGAGCATAGGCTGCATATGCAGCCTATGCTCAATAAATGTAAATCCAACAATTATTTACAAGAAAACAGTGTTAATGTGAAATTTACAGACTATCATAATTTTGCACTTACAAACATTTTAGTCGTAGGAAGTTTAGTGAAACGGGCCCCTGGTCTGTCGGATGAGACTGTATACTGTGGTCCCCGTCTCTATATCATATACATGTAGGTATGACCTTAGCTGTTGCTGGGACATTAAACATCTTAAACCCAATCACTTTCATACTATGAACATGATCAGGGCTCCAGATAAGGAATTAAGTAAAATAGCATTGTTACCGTACTCCATCATTTCTGAAGCAATTGAGTATTTCAAAATCTTAATTGGGTAAAATTAATCACACTACTGTTTACACATCAACAGACAGCAATTATTGAATAGTTTGTTTCGAAATGAAAACATATCTTGGCATTTCATTAGAATATTCTAATGAAATACCAAGATGTGTTTTCATGGAAAAATATGCTATATTGGTGGTCTGTTTATTGTTTTCTGCAGCATGATAAATGTACCACAATTGTTCTCATTGCTTTTTGATACTCACTACTTCTGATTTCAATTGGGTTTTTGGCAATTTTTATTGGGTATTTACGAGCGCATATCTGGAGCACTGCATGATAAACACAGAAATATATGTGATTTACAACTATGAACACCATTGGATGTTCTGTTTAATGTGTGCAGTTGTCCTGCCTGATGTGTCTACTGGAGCGGGGAACCAGCTGTGACGCAGTCACCCACCGACTCAACCAGACTCCGTGTCACCTCGCTGCCTCTGGGGGAACCAGCCAGTGCCTCAAGTGGCTACTACACTGCGGGGCGATGATCAACCGACAGGTATAGGTGATAGTGTAACCATGATAAATGTGGTTGTGACTGGAGAAATGCAGCTTATGGGACTTACATGTACAGTACAACCAGTGCAGATCCAGATCAGCCTGTGCATCAGCACAGTTTAGTCAGGATCTGCACTGTTCACCATGTCATCAATGAAACACCCGGCGTTTTTGTAACAAGCACACAGGTCGTTATCAGTCTACACAAGTGTGCTATTGGATTGGCAGCTACACTACCGTAGTCACAAATCCCATAAGACCTATGTCTCTAGACACCTTCACAAATGACCATGCCTATAATTTTGATTGGCTCAATGACCACGATCATGGCCAATGGAGAGATGCATAGCTTCTTGTCAATATAGCAAGTATGTTTTACCTGTTGCCTGTACCAGTAGCCGATTTCACCAAAATTGCAAAGTATACTTATCTAGCAAGTAAACATTGAGGGAGTAATCATTTATTTTTCACGAAATGCATTATTTCATATAGAACTAACAAATGCATATATTTGATGATTAAACGTATGCAGAATTATTAATCTGAATTTATTACATTATCACAGCCAACATGGTAGTGATAATGTAATAAATTCAGTATAATAACAATTAATAAATTTATCCTGAAATTGAAAATGTTTCCTGAAATTGAAAATTTCTCTTTCCAAGTGTACTTAGCAAGATACAAATGTAAGTATACTTTGCAATTTTGGTGAAATCGGCTACTGGTACAGGCAACAGGTAAAACATACTTGCTATATATAAAGAACATTTTGTGCCTACTGAGTGGGCGTGTACCTTTAATTCTAAAACTACTTTTGCTTATGTTTCATTTGTTGACCAATATGGCAAAACGTTATCGATTCGAATGACATAAACGTGATCACACAACATAAACCAGTCTTTGTACATTTCAATAAAAAACACACTATTATACATATGTTTTTCTTGGTACACAATGTTCAGTTTTAAGTTTTTATTTCCATACAGTCATATACAAAGAATACATAGCGGATATTCCATCATACATTTTGAATAGAAATAATACACGAGTGTGCGTCGGCAGCCTTCCGCGTAAGCAACGAGTGAGCGTAGCCAACGAGTTGCTTGCACCGACGCCGACGGACACGAGTGTATTATTTCCGCTATTCGAATATGTACAATGGAATATCCTATTTATTACACTTCCACGGGGGGTACATATGCACATTTAGTCTATTTTTGAGATTATAATCAATGACTTGTGATGTGTGCATGAATAGTTATACAATGATGTGTTTTCCCGTGTTTTGATGTTACGTTGTGTGACGATGTGACGTCATGATAACTTTTTGAAATCCAAATTACGCAGCTGTTTCTATGATATATTTGAGTGCATGTTTGGGAACGAGACCCTTTCCAAATTTTCAAATAACTTTATTTTGACTGCAATACAAGTTAAACATTTTGCATGGTAGCTCGTTGTTTCCAAGAAAACAGGCGCGCAATTACGGGTGTTCTCCTCACAGTGTATTATTTGTAAGGAGTTGATTACGGGTTTTCTTTCACAGCGAAACCGTGCAAATAATTTGCAAGAGTGTAATAAAAGTAGTTTAACAACATGTAGTTATAGGTTACAAACCTTGTTTACAATCAACTACAACTATCGTAGCACAAAATGTTGCCTGATAAATAGAATACCAGCTTAGTGCAGAGCTCCAGATAAGCTGCGTATTTCATTAAATACCCAATTAAAATTGCCAAAAGCCCAATTGAAATCGGAAGTAGTGAGTATCAAAAAGCAATGACAAATTTGTGGTATCTTTATCATGCTGCAGAAAAAAATAAACAGACCACAAATATAGCATATTTTTCCATGAAAACACACTTCGTATTTCATTAGACAATTCCAATGAAATACCAAGACTTGTTTTCATTTAGAAGCAAACTATTCCATAATTGCGGTCTGCTGATGTGTTAACAGTAGTGTGATTTTATTTTACCCAATTAAAATTAAAATTTTGAAATACCCACTTGCTTCAGAAATGATGGAGTGAAAATACTCAATTACTAATTCCTTATCTGGAGTCCTGTTAATGTCTTTTGTTATCAAGTAATTGACAAGTATATCAGGCTCTGCTTGGAAACTGTATGAATGCCTCAGCATGCCTCGGAATTCCTACATGTTTAGTGCCTTTTTTTTCAGAAATAGTGAAGGGGCCTGGGCCTTCTGATTTTGTGAAAAATAATTAGTATGGCTCATGTAATACGGTCACTAAATTATATGGTTCATTCAATATTGATGTAAGAGAAAAATATTTTCTTTTGGGCATCGATTGTGAAAAAAAGATCATACAGTGTACAGGTATTTCCAATTGTGAAGCAACCATTATATAGGGGGAAAAGCCCTGACGTTTGCGAAACTTATAAACAAAAGACCCGTTATTGTGTATATTGCAGGATTATCTCGGAGATACTGCGGTACACAAGGCAGCACAGAAGGGCAATATAGAGTGTGTCAGTCTACTCGTGTCGCAGGGCGCGAAACTCAGGTTTGTAACAAAATAAACTTAGTTATCTGACAATTATGGGATAAAACGGATGAGCACTTATTCTTTACTGGGTATAGATGAAGGCGTACATGTGGTTCACAGGTGCAAGACTCGGACTTGTGACACAAAAAAATGCACAGTAAAAAAATCCATTACCCCACCTACTTGGTCTCATACAGTACTATGTTCTATATAAATAGAACATAGTACTGTTCGAGACCAAGTGGGTGGGGTAATGTTTTTTTTTTGTGTCACATGTCCGAGTTTTCCACCTGTGGTGTGGCCGTACTTGATGTGAAAGAAAACTCGAGTAACAGAGAAGACATTGTACACTGTCGATAAGCCGTATTTCTCCAGTGACGGCCACATATACGTAGTTTCACGAAACCTGCCCAAATTTTACGACTAATTAAACAATGCAAAAACAATATTTTCTTCGATAATATTAAATTAAAGCAACATTTAAGAATGAGCCTTCTGTTTATTTCGTGAAGTTTGATCAAAAATTGATTTTATTGCGAAAAAAAAATTCACCATGTTAAATCCCCATAGACAGGTGAAGATGTCTATGGGAATTTAACATGGGGAAACTTTTTGAATTTCAGAAATACTGGACAGATTTTCAAAATTTACTTTTGTTTTCTTAGTTGGATCATTTCCAAGCTATCTATCCAGGTTTCAGAGACATTTTCCAAAAGTTTTCATTTTTAGTGCGCCTTCCAAAGGAAGAAATGCTTATGGCATACCCTTGGCATCGTAGGCGTCTGTCTGTCTGTCCTTGCTTGGATTTGCTTCATATTTCACACACACATTGCTCCAAGGGTCCTCTACTGCGCTGTGGCAAATCCACGTCCGTGCCGCCCCTTCTAAGCCCAGGGTCAAGGTCACATACTTTGTGCATCTCGAAACCTTAACGCTCGGACGCTCGGGTAAATGGCCTATATTTTCTGTTTCCTTGCTTGGATTTACTTCATATTTCACACTCGCATTGCTCCAAGGGTCCTCTACCTCTGCTAAGCCCAGGGTCAAGGTCAAATACTTTGTACGCTCGAAACCTTAACACGCTCTGGTAAATGGCTCATAAATTTTGTTTCCCTTATCCAGCACGTTGTGTTTTCAAATGTGCCCTCGGTTCCTTTGCTGCCACCGGGCGCGCTTTGTTGTCCTCTGACAACTCTTGTTTGACTCTTCCCACAGCTCCTCCCTTGGCTTTTCCCCCATGCTAAAACAAAAATAAGTCTCATTCTTAAATTATTTATTTTTTTGCATTGTTTATATGGCTGTAAAATTTTTAGGCAGGTATCGTGAAACAGAGAGTAATACATGTATCTGAAATTGTCTCTTTGGAGGTGAGACCTAATCACAATGCTGCTAATCTAGTATTGTCTGTACTGTGTGACCCTGCTGTATTCAAATTTGTTTATTCACTCACTCGGGTCATATGCATATGACAACATGATGTTTCTATAACACAAACATATATATGACACAATGGCTATTTAAGCATTTAACAAGTAATATGCTAAATAACATGCTATAATTATATCGACACGTTCAAATATGTTACTCCAGTGGGATGGAGCGAACAGATAAGTTATACATTTGGGAGGGCATTTTTGAGATAGTGAGAAGTCCATTATTATGCCACCGGGTTTCGAAGAAACGGGTGGCATATAGTGTTTGGACCGTCCGTCCGTCTGTCCGTCCGTCTGTCTGTCCGTCTGTCCGTCCGTCACAATTTTCGGTTAACCAATTTGTCACAGTTTCTCAAATATGCTGCAGGTGGCATCCGCATTCGACAGACGCATTTCTTGTTAACTCTTTGCATGCTGGGAAATTTGTGGGCTATAAATAGTTCAAAAATAGCAGACAATTCATTGTATTTTCTTTTATTTCTCCCTATAAATATCATGAATATGTCTTCGAATTTCATTAGAATTGCGTCCATAGGACGCAATTCTAATGAAATTCCAAGACATATTTACAGAGAAATAAGAAACATACTCAAAATTTGTTGGATGTTATTTTCACCGCTAGCATGCAAAGAATTAAATGAGGTAAACACATTTTGCAGCCTGCGGAACCACAGTGGCAGCACGGCGAGCCAGGTGGCGGCCGGGGCGGGCCACCTCGACTGTGCACACTACCTGGAGCGGGCCACACAGATGCAGGTGCAGGCCAACAGCGTCTACGATGAGATGCGCACCCTCGTCACCCACGCCAGCACCGGCCGTGTCAGCCCCATCTCAAACCCTGTCACCGCTGACTGCACCTCGCCCCCAAAACAAACCCCGTGTACACAGAACGGGTACAACGTATTGATCTCAGTTAACAGATATCATTCAAACCCCCATGTGGTGAATGAGCCGGTCCACAATAACAACAACAACAATGGCGGCGTGGGCGGCCAATCGAACGACTGTGATATGGAGATGGAGGAGTGTGCGGGTGAGGGGGATGACGGTGCTATCTGGATGAAGGACATCCCCAATCAGGACTCCCCCCTCGCCGGGGCCTCCGTTGCCATGGAGCCCGGGCCTGGCAGGAAGCGGGGCCTCGACGACGTGGAGGTGGAGAACTACAAGCGGGCGAGGAGCGAAGGTAACTATGGATAGCACGTCGCTCATCATGATCTCTGTTGTTTTAGAATACCGGTATGTATGATCCTGTATATGTGGATGTGACGGGAGAAATGGGGCTTATGGCATTGTTAGATCTAGATCCTGATCTGATAGCACATTCCTGGGGGCCGTTTCACTAAACTTATTACGACTAATGTTCGTATAAAGTGAAAAATTATGATAGTCTGTAAATGTCACATTCGCAATTTTGTAAACAATTATTGGATTTACATTTATTGAGCATAGGCTGCATATGCAGCCTATGCTCAATAAATGTAAATCCACCAATTGAAATTTACAGACAATCCTAAATTTACACTTACGAACATTTTAGTCGTACAAAGTTTAGTGAAACGCACCCCTGCTGTCTGATATAGATATACATGTATATACTGTTTGTTAGAAGCAAGACGGATGATTTACCGACTGAATGAATGGCAAACAATGTAGGGCCTGATCAGACGTGTAACATGGTTTGACAGCACTTTGGAATTATTTCCGATGAGGATCTATGCTGAAATCATGGTAGGTGTTTCATTGTCTGAATGGTGGATTATGCAAACATTTGTAAGACTGCACAGGTCTACACTCATCTCAATGACCGTTAGGCCCCTTTCTTCAGTCACCGTCTATTAATGTTTTCCCAGTAATTGTTACCTCAGTCAAGGTGACCTTGAGCATAATTTCCAATTACTGACGTGAGATAAATCTTCAAAATTCATCAATAGCGGAACTCTAATGATTATGTATCAGTAGGTGAGAGGTCAAGGTCACGGTGACCTTGAACATTAAAATTGTAACTGGTCAATAACTTGACGACACTTTAATATTCAATATGGAAACTTCATTAATCATGGAATATAGAGGAATTTGGGTCAGTAGGTCAAGGTCACATTGATTGTGAGTACCGGTGTAACAAACTAATGTACAATTGATATTTTAACAACCTTGTGACGTGTGTAATGATTCGTTGTTTTGCCCCCATAGATGCTAGAATGGGGGCATATTTCTTTGCTCTTGAACTTCCATACATCCATCAGTAACTTGAAACATACGACCACTCTTGCAGCAATTCAAGACAGCTACAGTGATTTTTCAGCATCTAAACTGCAAACTAGATTTGTCGGTAAGCGAGAACTTTCGGAAAACCCGCGGCATGCATAGATTATCTCAAATGTGGCTGTGACTGGATCAATGGGATTTATGACCAGTGTAGCTCCTGATCAAATAGCACAGCCATGTAGTTTGAGAACGATCTATATTGCTTGATAGAATCACGACAGATATTTTACTGATGGAATCACGAACAGTGCAGATCCTGATCAGACTGCGGATGCACAGGCTGATCTGGATCTACACTGGTCAAAAAATCCATAAGCCCCATTTTCTCCAGTCACAGCCATAAATGAGTTTCTATTTGATGAGAATTATGAAATGAGTCGTGCACAATTTATGCACCGAGCCTATGGTGAGGTGCATAAAATAGCCGACAAGTTTTATAAGTCTCATAGCAAATGGAAACAAGTATAAGATTCTGTTTTCAGATGACTTAACCTTCCGAAGAGCAGCAAACTTTGAGATATTCAATATATTTCAGTGAGCAGAGGCCATTGACTACAGGGCACGAACATTGTTAAAATTTTCACTCGTCCTTAGTTTGACAGATATGGTAAAAATAAGAAATGTTCATGATAAAACTACTCGTCCTGCATGCATTCCCACTCGTCAGGACGAGCGGACAAGTGGATTTTCATGCCCTGGACTATTTTTGATTCTTGTTGAAAATCTCCACCGGGAAAATATTTTAAAACTAGCAATAAGACTGTATATGTATGCCATATGATAGGTTCGTTTTATTTGTCTACATATACAATGTGTGGGTGGCAGGTGGGAGCACGCGATGAGTAATTTAACGATCGGGGTTCATCCTTACCGGAATCCCGACTGGAGACCTGGTTTGGCCCTCACATAGGTCTTTGGCATTTTGTATGTGACAGTTGAATCTGGTTATACCCTTATGTGAGTATTACGATATTCGTAATCCTAATTTAGGGGAAGGGGCCAAGTGACTTGGTGTGGTATGGACCTGGCACCAGGTCAGGTTATTCTAATTTCAGGGCTGAATA
The DNA here is from genome assembly GCA_029237695.1 of Conchocele bisecta. Taxonomy (NCBI): domain Eukaryota; kingdom Metazoa; phylum Mollusca; class Bivalvia; order Lucinida; family Thyasiridae; genus Conchocele; species Conchocele bisecta. The sequence continues at coordinate 2,065,667 of CM055274.1, read as the reverse complement.
TATTTGTTCTCGATAATATTCCGTTCTGATTTTGGGATTTTCCAGCAGGTTAAAATGGGATCGAACCCGTTTTCCCGGCTTTACATGACCTAAGCTGTTGATAGGCCGTTAAACACTAATAAACAAACAAACAAACAAACATATACAATGTACTTCTTGTTACTGTAATGGCACAATGTCAATGACACTAATGTCGATTAAAGGTACATGCCCACTCAGTAGACACAAAATGTTCTTTATATCAGACATCATCCGAGACATTTTCTGGCAAAATCAACATCTGTTCAGCATTACCCCACATATTGATTGGCATTATTATACATTTTATGTCAGATGTAAATTTCCACACTGATATCAGAGGCCATAACCGTGTTTCCTTAAAATGTTAACGGACATTACTATGTGGGTCATGGATGTGTCGCAGCATGATAGAGTGGGAGTCGGAGGGTCATGGATGTGTCGCAGCATGATAGAGTGGGAGTCGGAGGGTCATGGATGTGTCGCAGCATGATAGAGTGGGAGTGGGAGGGTCATGGATGTGTCGCAGCATGATAGAGTGGGAGTCGGAGGGTCATGGATGTGTCGCAGCATAATAGAGGAGCAGTGGGAGTCGGAGGGTCATGGATGTGTCGCAGCATGATAGAGGACCAGTGGGAGTGGGAGTGTCATGGATGTGTCGGGATGTGTCGCAGCATGATAGAGGACCAGTGGGAGTGGGAGGGTCATGGATGTGTCACAGCATGATAGAGAACCAGTGGGAGTGGGAGGGTCATGGATGTGTCACAGCATGATAGAGGACCAGTGGGAGTGGGAGGGTCATGGATGTGTCACAGCATGATAGAGAACCAGTGGGAGTGGGAGGTCATGGATGTGTCACAGCATGATAGAGAACCAGTGAGTGTGGGAGGGTCATGGATGTGTCACAGCATGATAGAGGACCAGTGGGAGTGGGAGGGTCATGGATGTGTCACAGCATGATAGAGGACCATCATAGTATAAATGCATGATTGCAATATCAAGTTCAATAATAGGAAACTGAAGTTACAATAAATTTATCCAGTACATAAAGTATTTGGACGAACAGACACACAATCCGACTCCAGTGTAACGACCCCCTCCATATGTTGTTGCGGAGGGTATAGGTATAGGTAGGTGCACTAGGTGGCTATTCCGCCCTCGCTTACTGACAAATCTAGTTTTAACCCTTAGACCACTAATCACAACAATTGTCATCTGCTGTTGCTTTGATATCTGCCTTATTTCCCAATAAAAACATGGTTTGACAGCACTTCAGAATCATTTCCAATCAAAGCATGTTGTAAATTATTCTAAAGTGCTGTCAAAGCATGTTTTTGATGATAAAAATGGCAACTAGAAAAGAAACTGCACATGACAAAAAAAATAAGATAGCGGTGTAAGGGTTAACATATTATAAGATAATCTATCAAAAAGTGATATAATGAAAGTTGCGTGAAATTTTGAATGTCCGATCAAACAATCACATTTGTCTTTATCATGGACAGACTTACATTGACACAAACTATTTTTTTGGACAAAAATGCTGATGCATACTGATTTTGATGGTTGCTAGGTGGTTTAGAAAGGCGTTTCATGTATGTACAAACAATCATTGTTACATGGTTTCCGTTGTTTGCACATATGTGCAAACAAATAGCGCGTGCTGTTTGCACATGGCTTTAGGCAATGCTCATTCCGGAGCCGCGCGTAATGTAAGTGCCTTCATGACGTCACTACACAGAAGTGCCTTCATGACGTCACTACTTCATGACGTTCATGACGCGTCCCCGGAATATGCATACCGAAAATTATCTACGTGAATGGGACGATGTTATAAAAGTGCTGAAAATACTGAATATAATGCTCAAATTACATCAGTTTTTGTTGGAAATGTAACAATAACGTTTGATCATGTCCAGCCGTGTGCAAACGTTTGCTGTGGCCCTCGGGAACTGTTTGAACCCGCGGCGGCCGCGGGTTCAAACAGTTCCCGAGGGCCACAGCAAACGTTTGCACACGGCTGGACATGATCAAACCTTATATTGACCATCCACGACACGCTAGAAACACCTGTGGTTCCCCCCATAAGCAATGTAGTTGCTGCTTTGCCAATCTACTGGCCATGTCTCCACTGCCCATATATACCCACAATCTTTGCACCGCTACAGCTATCTAACACGGCATCTACTGTCTGTTACACGTTTTGCTGCCGACAAACTTTTGGCTATTAAACACATTAAATCTAAAAAATATTTAAAAGTAAGTACTTTTTTATCAATAACAAAAATGTCAGCCTCCCCAAACAAAATTATTTTATGAAATTCCATCAAATATTGATTTTATTGCGAAAAAAAGATTTTCCTATGGGAATTTAATATGGGGAGTCAATTTCCAATTTGTTTCGTTTTTTGATACTGAAGGATCAAAAAACAAAAATTTTTGGAAATTTACTCTCCGACACCTGGCGAGATGGCTTGAAAATGATGCAACTAAGAAAACAAGTTAGATTTTGAAAATCGGTCCACAAATAAAAAAAAGAAATTAAAAAAATCTATTTTTAGCCCCCATGTTAAATTCCCATAGGAAAATTGTTTTTATACGACCTTTGTTAAAAAATGGTACGTATTATGTTTTACCGCTGGGCGGGCGGCTGGCGGGCGGCTGACAGAAAAAGTGCATAGTTCGTGTACACAACTCCTCCGAAACCGTTCAGTCGATCGATCTGAAACTATACACACGTCTTCTACACATATTGAAGATGTGCACCTTGGTGTTTTTATGCCGAAAAAATATTTTTTAACAAAAATATCCCCTTTTTAACTTAGCCATTTTTTCTACATTTTTATATACAATTCTATATACGGTACAGAGTTCGTGTACACAACTCCTTCGAAACCGTTCAGTCGATCGATCTGAAACTATGCACACGTCTTCTACACATATTGAAGATGTGCACCTTGGTGTTTTTAATCCGAAAAAATATTTTTTAACAAAAATATCACCTTTTTAACTTAGTCATTTTTTCTACATTTTTCTATACAATTCTATATACGGTACAGAGTTTGTGTACACAACTCCTCCGAAACTGTTCCGTCGATCATTCTGAAACTATACACACGTCTTCTACACATATTGAAGATGTGCACCTTGGTGTGTCTATGCCGAAAACATATTTTTTCTACATTTTTCTATACAATTCTATATACGGTACAGAGTCTGTGTACACAACTCCTCTGACACCGTTTGGTCGATGGTTCTGAAACTATACACATGTTTTCTACACATATTGAAGATGTGCACCTTGGTGTTTTTATACCGAAAAAAAATGTTTTAACAAAAATATCGCCTTTTTAACTTAGCCATTTTTTCTTCATTTTTCTATACAATTCTATATACGGTACAGAGTTTGTGTACACAGCTCCTCCAAAACCATTCAGTCGATCGTTCTGAAACTATACACGCGTCTTCTACACATATTGAAGATGTGCACCTTGGTGTTTTTATGCCGAAAAAATATTTTTTAACAAAAATATCACCTTTTTAACTTAGTCATTTTTTCTACATTTTTCTATACAATTCTATATAGGGTACAGAGTTTGTGTACACAACTCCTCCGAAACCGTTCCGTCGATCATTCTGAAACTATACACATGTCTTCTACACATATTGAAGATGTGCACCTTGGTGTGTTTATGCCGAAAACATATTTTTTAACAAAAATATCACCTTTTTAACGTAGCCATTTTTTCTACATTTTTTCTATACAATTCTATATATGGTACAGAGTTTGTGTACACAACTCCTCCGAAACCGTTTGATCGATGGTTCTGAAACTATACACACTTCTTCTACACATATTGAAGATGTGCACCTTGGCGTTTGTATGCCGAAAAAATATGTTTTAACAAAAAATATCACCTTTTTAACTTAGCCATTTTTTCTACATTATTGTATCCAATTCCCTATCATTTCTACTTCACACTAGACTTTTCTATCTCTGCCTAAATTAGTATACATGTTTAGCACAATGAGATGAAGAAATAATGCTATAGACTTTCAAATTCTCATTAATGTTTCTTGCCTTGGTGACAGCTTCACATTTCTGCATCTTCGCTGTCTGGCCCAAATTCGACGGGCGTATTTTGTGATTGCGGCACTCTTGTTTCGCAATAAAATCAATATTTGATGGAATTTTATGAAATAATTTTTTTTGTGGAGGGTGTCTTTTTTGTTATTCATGAAAAAGTACTTACTTTTAAATATTTTTTAGGTTTCATGTGTTTAATAGCCAAAAGTTTGTCGGCAGCAAAACGTGGAACAGACAGTATGTGCATGTACATGTATATAGTTCTTGTCATTCCGTCCGATCATCCGTACTCCGGTCCGTCGACACAGTGCATTGACACAGGTTGCACATGTTTACAGGGTTAGCTTAAAGGAGCTGCTTGTAAAGGAGCTGCTTGACTTTTCAAGCCCCAAGCTTAGAAATATGCAAATTGAAAAATTGACAAATTGTATTAAATAAACGATTAGTATTTCAATCCATGGTTGGAACGAACAAAAACCTATTGAAAACTAATTTGTATTGCAACTTGAAAGTGAAAGTGGAATCGCTTATAAATGTAACGGGAATCCATGTCTAAAAATGTGTGGTCGGTACAACCACACGCACACCGTATCAGATTCACGTCATACAACAAGACAAAGAGATGATCTCAGACAGTATTGAGGCATGGGATACTGTCCGGGTTAAAGTTTTTTAGCTCGACTATTCGAAGAATAAGTAGAGCTTATGTTGTCACCCTGGCGTCGGCGTCGGCGTCGGCGTCACCGTCACGCCTTGGTTAAGGTTTTTAGTCAAGCTTGTATATGGAATACTACTGGCCCTACACCCACCATACTTGGACAACTTCATCTCCTAGTGATGTACATCAATAACCCCTGATCTATATTTGACCTTGACCTACATTTCCTCTTGAATTACTTGGTTAATTCCCCTTGGTTAAGGTTTTTATTCAACCTTGGTTAAGGTTTTTAGTCAAGTTTGTATATGCAATACTACTGGCCCTACACCCACCATACTTGGACAACTTCATCTCCTAGTGATGCACATCAATAACCCCTGATCTATATTTGACCTTGACCTACATTTCGGGTCATTTCCTCTTGAATTACTTACTTAATTCCCCTTGGTTAAGGTTTTTAGTCAACCTTGGTTAAGGTTTTTTTTCAAGCTTGTACATTGAATACTATTGTGCATCCAGACACCATACTTCGACAACCTTTTCTGATAGGTATGTACATCAATAACCCCTGATCTATATTTGACCTTCACCTACATTTCCTCTTCAATTACTTACTTAATTCCTTTTGGTTAAGGTTTTTAGTCAACCTTCTATATGGAATACTACTGGCCCTACACCCACCATACTTGGACAACTTCATCTCCTAGTGATGTACATCAACAACCCCTGATCTATATTTGACCTTGACCTACATTTCCTCTTGAATTGCTTAATTCCCCTTGGTTAACGTTTTTAGTCAAGCTTGTAGATGGAATACTCCTGGCCCTACACCAACCATACTTGGACAACTTCATCTCCTAGTGATGTACATCAACAACCCCTGACCTATATTTGACCTTGACCTACATTTAACCTTGAATTATTTACTTAATTCCCCTTGGTTAAGGTTTTTACTCGACCTTGGTTAAACTTTTTACTCGAGCTTGTACATGGAATACTATTGTGCATACAGACACCATAATTGGACAACCTTTTCCCATAGTGATGTACATCAATAACCCCTGATCTATATTTGACCTTGACCTACATTTCCTCTTGAATTACTTACTTAATTCTCTTTGGTTAAGGTTTTTAGTCAAGCTTGTAGATGGAATACTCATGGCCCTACACCAACCATACTTGGACAACTTCATCGCCTAGTGATGTACATCAACAACCCCTGACCTATATTTCACCTTGACCTACTTTTATCCTTGGATTACTTAGTTATCTCCCCTTGGTTACGTTTTTTACTCAAGCTTATATATGGAATACTCCTGGGCCTACAGCAACCATACTTGGAAAACCACGCATCTACGTCCAAGGTCAAGGTCACTGTTGAAGGTCAAAGGTCAAACCTATTGAAATTCCCTTCCGCTCTATATCTTCTACACCGATGCATGGATTATCAAATGGCTTGGCACAAATGTTTCTCATGATGAGAAGGTGTGTCGCCATCAATAACCACGCACCTACGTCCAAGGTCAAGGTCACAGTTGAAGGTCAAAGGTCAAACCTATTGAAATTCCCTTCCGCTCTATATCTTCTACACTGATGCATGGATTATCAAAATTGCTAACCACGCACCTACGTTCAAGGTCACAGTTGAAGGTCAAACCTATGGAAATTCCCTTCCGCTCTATATCTTCTACACCGATGCATGGATTATCAAATGGCTTGGCACAGATGTTTCTCATGTTGAGAAGGTGTGTCACAATCAATAACCACGCACCTACGTCCAAGGTCAAGGTCACAGTTGAAGGTCAAAGGTCAAACCTATTGAAATTCCCTTCCGCTCTATATCTTCTACACCGATGCATGGATTATCAAATGCCTTGGCACAAATGTTTCTCAGGATGAGAAGGTGTGTCGCGATCAATAACCACGCACCTACATCCAAGGTCAAGGTCACAGTTGAAGCTCAAAGGTAAAAAAATATTGAAATTCCCAAATGGCTTGGCACAAATGTTTCTCACGATGAGAAGGTGTGACGCAATCAATAACCACGCACCTACGTCCAAGGTCAAGGTCACTGTTGAAAGTCAAAGGTCAAACCTATTGAACTTCCCTTCCTCTCTATGTCTTCTACACCGATGCATGGATTATCAAATGGCTTGGCACAAATGTTTCTCGTGATGAGAAGGTGTGTCCCGATCAATAACCACGCACCTATGTCCAAGGTCAAGGTCACAGTTGAAGGTCAAAGGTCAAACCTATTGAAATTCCCTTCCGCTCTATATCTTCTACACCGATGCATGGATTATCAAATGCCTTGGCACAAATGTTTCTCAGGATGAGAAGGTGTATCGCGATCAATAACCACGCACCTACATCCAAGGTCAAGGTCACAGTTGAAGCTCAAAGGTAAAAAAATATTGAAATTCCCAAATGGCTTGGCACAAATGTTTCTCACGATGAGAAGGTGTGACGCAATCAATAACCATGCACCTACGTCCAAGGTCAAGGTCACTGTTGAAAGTCAAAGGTCAAACCTATTGAAATTCCCTTCCTCTCTATGTCTTCTACACCGATGCATGGATTATCAAATGGCTTGGCACAAATGTTTCTCGTGATGAGAAGGTGTGTCCCGATCAATAACCACACACCTATGTCCAAGGTCACAGTTGAAGGTCAAAGGTCAAACCTATTGAAATTCCCTTTCGCTCTATATCTTCTACACTGATGCATGGTTTATCAAATTGCTAACCACGCACCTACGTTCAAGGTCACAGTTGAAGGTCAAAGGTCAAACCTATTGAACTTCCCTTCCCTTCGCTCTATATCTTCTACACCGATGCATGGATTATCAAATGGCTTGGCACAGATGTTTCTCATGATGAGAAGGTGTGTCGCAATCAATTACCACGCACCTACGTTCTCATGATGAGAAGGTGTGTCGCAATCAATTACCACGCACCTACGTCCAAGGTCAAGGTCACAGTTGAAGGTCAAAGGTCAAACCTATTGAAATTCCCTTCCGCTCTATATCTTCTACACCGATGCATGCATTATCAAATGCCTTGGCACAAATGTTTCTCAGGATGAGAAGGTGTGTGTCTCGATCAATAACCACGCACCTACGTCCAAGGTCAAGGTCATAGTTGAAGGTCAAAGGTCAAACCTATTGAAATTCCCTTCCGCTCTATGTCTTCTCTTACACCGATGCATGGATTATCACACTATGCCCAGGGTCAAGGTCACAGACTTGATGCGTTTGAAACCTTAACGCTCGGCTAAATGGCTTATGATCAAAAATGCCTCGTTTTCTTTGGCTGCCAGTGGGGGTATTCGTGTGCCGACAGGCCACATTTCTAGTTTCCCTTGGTTAATGTTTTTAGTCAACCTTGGTTAAGGTTTTTATGTAGGCCGCAGCCACCTTCTTTGTCAAGCTATGTGTACATCGACACCCTCGTAGTCGAGCTATGCTGTTCTCCTACAGCTCTTGTTCATTCTACGCCCCACCCGTACGGCCCCTGCGCCAAATGTCGAGGTCAAATTACTGTGAAATTGACCTTAATTATTTTTTGGGATTTCGGTTAATGTTTTTAAGAACACTATATCTCTGAAACCGCTTCGCCAATTCACTCTGAACTACACATGGGTGTTTATCATGATCCATATTTTCATTCTACGCCCAAACCCATGCGGCCCTTGTGTCCAATATCAAGATCAAATTACTTTGAAAAATACCTTCAAGTGTTTTTGGACTTGCGCTAAAGTTTTTATGTGCAGTCGAGCACCAGTATCTCGAAGTCGAAGGGAGATCGTCCATATAGTCGAGGTAGGACTAGGTGTGAGATAGCGATGAAGTGACATATAGAATACTTTTGCGAAAAATATGAAATCATGTTACCCATTACACTTCGAGTAAACAAACACCAATTAACTAATGACCAAAGGTAGTAAGCTAATCAACATTACAAGGTGGCAGCACGACTCTCAGTGAATTGCTTAAATGACCAGCGTGATAGGCTTAGTGAATCGTGTCAAACACTCAAATATATCCAGGTGGACCAATTAAGCAAACAACCTGAGGTAGGTGTAAATTTATTTTGTTCTGTTTGATTATTTTGTTTTGAAAATTAGTGTCGGCCAAATTGATCTTGGCAGCCAGGCGATTTATCCAAGCGTTCATGTGATCAAGATAGCAAAGAGAATTTTAATGTATTGTTATACGGACGGGACAGAATGAACAGTCGAGATAGAGAACATATGCGAGATAGGGCTTGGTCGAGATAGCCGAGGAAATTTATATTAAATAAGGATATAATTCGGTACTTTAGTGAATCATCGAGAAGGGGGATATCATTGAGACACTGATATTCGAGATACTGGTGCTCAACTGTATGCTATATCTCTGCAACCGCTTCACAGATTAACTTCAAACAATTGGGTAAAGCTTTTTTGCATTGACATTTCTTTTTGCCTCGGTGGGCGCGACATGCGGGTCACGGCCATCTAGTATTGGAAATATTTGGATTTGAAATGGGACGTGGATACGACTACGGCGTAACCCGGAGATTTCAATGTAACCTTGGTAATTTGAGTTATTATAGGAATGAATGGCCTTTTTGTGGAATTTATTGGGGTATAAACTTGGAAAAGTCGCGGGAATACTGGACGAAGTGATAAAAAATTACAATTTTCGAAAAAAAATAAAAAATAAAAAAAAATAATTTTTTTTTTGGATTTTTTTTCGAAAATTATAATTTTTTAAGGCCTTGTATTCCCGCGACTTTTCCAAGTTTATACCCCGATAAATTCCACAAAAAGGCCATTCATTCCTTATAATTCCAGCCTTTGAAATAAATTCATCAAGAAAATGTGTTTATTTTCCATTTTCTAAAGAATTATTTTAACTGCGCCTCACGGTTATGGAAAGTAGTTCGGCGTGGGAGTTTACTGGGATATAACTTTTGGACAGAGACTTGCTACGAACCAATCAAATGTTAGGGAATTGTGTAAATATTTTTGTGCTGGAATTATAGCAGGTGTAAACTCTATTTGATCATGAATTGTAATACATGTACTACACAATTTCTTTGGAACCAGTTCTGTCGTAATTTTCTTTTTATGCTAAAGTTTTTCGGGGGATGCATATAGTTAGCGCTTTGTCCGGTGTCCGCCGTCCGAGTTTTATATTAAAGTTTTTCAACTTTCTATATCTCTGTGACCGCTTACGATATCAACTTGAAACTTCATATACACATTGATCAACATCCATATTTTCATTGTATACCCAGGACCCAGGAGCACAAGGTCAAGGTCAAATGACATTAAACTTCTTGTTAAAGTTTTACGTTAAAGTTTTTCAAATTCAATTCAATTCAAATAAGCATCAAAATATTTATTGTGACTAATAAACAAAACATTGCGTTAAACGTTTAGAATTTATCTCTGTTACCAATTGTGATTATTATGTGAAACTTCATAATTATACACATTTATCACCATTTAGTGTGATTAATAAGCATACTACACCAATACCCAGTGTCAAGGACTGAATTTCAATCCAGGTGTCATCGGGGAGCATTTGTCCGATGTACCGACCATCTAGTTCCTCAAAGGTAATTGAAAACATCCCCTGTTTTGAAAACTGTCGGCGTTTAAAAGGAAGAATATGGTATTCATATGTATATTAATTTTCTTTACTACATGTACTGTCATAAAAGAATTTGCTTTCGATGGTTTATGTTGTTTACGGTCTGGTGAAAGTCTGATCTAGGACCCAGAAAATGTCCCATTCAAATAAGTTACCCCACCCACTCACTTTGTCAAGTCCGCTTGCAGAAAACGAGACAGTCGTATATCACATCCGGGTGTGTGTGTTTTTATAAACCTTGTCTCCATAGTCCTTACTCCAAATTGCTTCAGTCTTCCAATACTTCTTTATCATCATCCATAGTTTTTCATTCTATAGCACACACGATGCGGCCCACATTCCCAAGGTCAAGGTCAAATTACTTTTTCTTTTAAATTTTCGTTAATGTTTTTACTTCATTTGCTTTAAAGCTTTTTCATATCTTATCTTTCCGCATCCCTCCCTCCAATTTATTTCACATACTGCTGTATCATCATTCATATTTGTATTATATGGCCAACCATATGGCCCACATGTCCAATGTCATCATTAGCCTCACGTGACGTCGCTCGACGTTGATTCGTTAAAGTTTGTTTGACGTCGTTTGATTACATGACGTTCATCGTCGTTGTCAATAACTTCACGATATTGACCGGCATCATTGCTGTTCCATGAATATTTGTATTCTATGGCCCACCCATATGGCCCACATGTCCAATGTCATCATTAGCCTCATGTGACGTCGCGCGACGTTGATTCGTTAAAGTTTGCTTGACATCGTTAGGTTACATGACGTTCATCGTCGTTGTCAATAACGTGACGCTCTTGACCGGCAACATCGCTGTTCCATGAATTGCGACAAAACGACGTAAAACAATAATATTCATAATTTTTTAAGCCGTATATGGTTATTTACATCTTTGAAACTGTTCGAAAGTGCAGTGTAAATTAAAGTAATAAAACCATGGGCAGTTGCGTTTACTGTAGTATGAAACAGTTTTGGTCTGTTTAAAGTTTGCGAGGAGTCCGAAGGAGGACTCCTCGCAAACTTTAAACAGACGAAAAGCCAACTGCCCATTGCTTTATTCCTTAATTGACTAAACATTTGCATTAAGAGTTATACAAAATGTGCATTAAAATATTTAAATACCTTAAAAATGTGTCTGCACAACGCTTATTGCTATTTACTTCAAACTTCAAATACTTCTTTATCATCTTACATATTTCCATTCTATTGCACACACATGTGGCCCAAATACCCACGGTCAAATGACTTTCAAAATTTTGCATTAATGTTTTTACATACCTTTTACATCTCCACAAACCTTTATTTCCACAAACAAATTATTTCAAGCTTCTAATAATTACACTATGAGACAATCAAATCCCTCGGTGGGCTTGACATGCGGGCTACGTCCATCTCGTATCGACTAACCGTTGTATTCAATACAACGTATAGTGACTATAGTCTATATAATAAAACTGAGTGGGTGGGGTAACCTTATTGTATGAGACATTTCCTGGGCCCTTGGTCAGAGTCTCACCTGTGTGTACGGTGGCATTAGCCGGGGTATATGATACATGTAAGTTTCATTAACACGTAAAAGGTGTGAATCAAATATTGTTGTCTGTTCATTTTTCATATTTGTCATCTTTCTCAATAAAATCATGTTTTGGCAGCACACGGAGATGATTCTCAGGCACTGTCAAAAATGTTTTGTTTTTGTGAAAAAATGAAAATGAAAAATGAAAAGCAGACAACAGAATTAAATTCAGCGCCGTAAGGACTATCCCCTCTCTGCCTAGTCTCTGTGCTAGTACTGCTGTCCATGGTGGCAGTACCCTGTATAACATGTATTCAAACATGCTACTTGTTAAACTAAACCTTATCTGTATACCATGTTGATCTATTTCTGTAATCCATGTTGATCTACTTCTGTATACCATGTTGATCTATTTTTCTGTATACCATGTTGATCTATTTCTGTATATGATGTTTGAACTCTCTGCTCATGTACGGTCCTGCACACCAGATCTGCACCTCTGTCTGCCTGTATGCGTGGATTGGCTTGTAACAATTTTCCCACAGGAAATTTCGCCACGCCAGCGGAGGAGCCTAGTCAAAATAATAATATCCTGAGTTCTTACTTTGCCGTTCTCGCAATATCCACCGCCCCTCTAAGACTGCCCGAAGGCGGGAACAGCTCGACGTAATAAGGGTGCGTCTTGTGCTAGCCCGGGCCAAGGTTAGTGAAGGTGTGGCCAGATGTACGCTGTCACGTGGCTACGTGGATGCTGCCACATTGTGGCTATCTGTATGCAGTCGCTTTGTGGCTACGTGTACACTGTAAAACAGTAATTTAGCTTTAACATGGGTGAAATATTCTCATATTTGCACTAAAGACTGCACATACCATTTCAGCGCACACAGCAACATTATTTTTTGTTATGCCTCACCACGATAGTGGAGGGTGCATTTAGTGTTACCCTTGTCTGTCCGTCCTGTCCGTCCATCTGTCATAAGGGTAAAGGTTTTGTAAGAGCTTGTATCTTCAATTGTATTAGGCCTACAGCCACCATACTTGCACATTAGCATGAAACAATGATGTGCACCGCAACCCACAGTGAAACACATGACCTCCATGTAACCTTTGTATGATGAACGAGGCCACATTCCCTATGGAGTTATGCCCCTTTTACAACTCATACAATGCAACTTTATGTTTGTATTTTATTATTTCTGCAGCTTTGGCCAGTTTACTTATACTTTGTGTACATGCACATACATGTAGCAATCAACAAATGGTGTACAACAGCAACAACATATTTCATTGACTTTCACTACTTTCTTTCCTTCATTAACCCTGCCTTGACGGGCATATACCGGTATAGTGACCTGGCACTCTTGTTATTTGTGCTTGTATCTTCAATACTATTAGGTCTACAGGCACCATATAGTGTATACTATTATGTAGTTTTACATTTTTTTTCCTACATTCTTGTAACCAATGTTTTTTGTCATCTTTAACCACGGCGAACACAATTGGGGTTGGTTCCATTTTTTTCAACAATTCTTTTGGCCGCCATCTTGGATTTCAAAATGGACGCCATGAAATGCTGTATTCCTTATTACATTTCTAATACAGGCAGAAGATTGATTTGTTTTTTGGTGATGATCATCTTTTGACCACAAAGAACAACACCAGTGTTATTTTCATTTTTAACAACCCCCATGGCGGCTATCTTAGATTTAAAAATGGCCACCCTGAAATCGTATACAATATATTGTAATATTCATATCTACATTTATAATGCAGATAGGTTGTTTTTTTCGGCTATTCCATCTACATACTTAAAATAACAAAAATGGGGTTGGTTCCACTTTTTCTGATTACTGGTATGGCAGACATTTTGTTTTCAAAATAGCCTCTATGTAAGCAATATTTCTTATGTCTTCACTACGTACTTGTCTTTAGTAAAGTATATAGGTTGTGTTGACTGTTTTGCTACGTTCTTGGAACAAACAATCTTTGTATCATCAAAGAAAACATGATTTGTTCCTATAATTTTAATTTCCAAAATGGCTGCCGTGAAAATCATATAATTATAATATAATCATGCATTAATTATTTGGCCTGATTTTTTAATTATGCGTTATAGTCTCCATCTTGTTGGTGTTCCAGAAAGGCAGTGCTGGCACAATCGCACTCAAAATGCGGTCAAAGGTGTTGCTTGCATACAATATATACCATATACAAAGTTGTATGCAGGAAAGTGAGGAAGAACTGTCGAAAAGGCAGTATTTGTATGATTAAATGACTTCAGCATTAAACGCCATGTGCACATATTCAGTATATGTAGACGACGTGAGTCAAATGTCATATTGATTGCCAATACACTGTTGGAAAGGTTAAATAAACTCTCTACATAATAAATAATTGTATGCAGGAAACTGTAGAAAAATGGCCACGTTCAAAAGAAAGTATCATTATTAGTTTCATGGTCATTATTATCATTTACGATTACCATATGGTCTTAAGAGATCACAACTCCTGTGTCAATATAAAAGTGATCTGTGTCTTGATTGTCGAAATGTGTTTCACTTGTTGAACTTGTCATATTATGACTTGACAAAGCCAGAGACACTGCATTATGGTGTGCCACAAAGGCAAGCTAATGGCTAATGCTTCCAAATAATTGATTCTCGCAGAAAATTAATATGCTCTGATTGAACATGAATAATGAGGCATGCTATTTGGCCGGAAACGGTTTCGTATGTGTACGGACTGACTGTTCAAGTAGAGTAAGATCACTTGCCTCTCATATCCATTAAATAAATACTCTATCCATGTTATCACAAAATACATGATATTTTACTGCAGCTTAAGCAATATGAATTCACAGGTACATGTAATATTCGCGAACTTACCTGTCGGTGATCACGCGATGCAAGAAATTGCAAACTTGACTGAGTAAGATGCACAATTGATTCTGCTAGACAAACAAGTCTAAAGGGATAATTCAATTTCAGAACACAATGTCCACAGAAGAAAGTGGCGTTTTGGGATTACAGCGATACACTGAAAGGATTTAAACACATAATTCTGACTCCTCTTGAGTCCAAAAGGTTGTAAGCCGTGCCCAATGGCCATCTCGGCATTCAGACATGTCTTAAACGAGCACAATATATTATGTTCTGGTAAAATGGTAGGAAGATGTGCATATGAAGATAGGAACTGAAATGCCAAATAAACTCTGATATCACACTATGTACCCGGCCACCCATGACAAAGTGTTGCTACAAACATGTCCACATGGAATGAAAGGCAATTGCTTGTAACACAGCATGAAATCCGAAATGGCCATTGGACAGTTGAAAGGGAGTTACAGTAATCATAGTGTACCAAGTACACATGTGTCAGATGAAGTCTGCAATTTGCGTACCAGAAATTTGCTGATTTTGCAAAAGAATTGGGTTTCCTTAATGTCACATACTCTATGTAGCCAATGTCCTGTGTATTAGCTGAGCGAACAGTTGAAACACAGTTTCGTAAAAACAAAAAGTGAATGTACTACAAGACCTATATTTGGGTATACTGGAATATTGAATCTCCCATAACGGGCACGGAATGGTCACCTGCACAGTTATTGATGGGACAGTGGCTTCTATTCAGTTTACTGACCACTTATGAGCAGGTATTTCCAATACATGTTTCGATTTGTGACAAGATCAGATCCAGTCATCAACATCACCAGAGCCAGAAACGCTAAGATAAAAATATAGTAGCTTTCAAATTAAAAGAGCTAAACATTGGCGACCAAGTTGGACTCCATAAGACAGCAAACTGTTGAGACCAGTTGCAGTCTGCTAGCGCAATGCCAGTTCTTACAGGTGGCAGATGGTGCATCATATCGCCGTAACAGACGCTTTCTCATGAAGTACTGGAGAATATGAGTATACACATGTGCTGACCATGATATTATTTGAACTGATTTCCAGTGGCCATTTTGAAGATAATGGTGTCTGGTACTGTCTGGTACCATAGTACTAGTTAGCAATAATCTCAACAGTGTGTGTTCATTGTATTATGAGTATAACCAGAAGAAACATACAAACTATCACCACTGCATTAAACATGTATAATAAATATTAGATTGTCAAGTCTTAAATGTCGGCCATTTTAAAAATAATATGGCCGCAATTTTAAAATATACTGAAATAATTATGCCAATATTTCTTATACATACTAAATAATAATTAAAAAACACCACATAAAGTTGACGTTAAATATGAATTAATTTCAATGGCGGCCATTCTGAAATTCAAAATGGCGGCCATACGGCTCTTAAAAAATGGAATCAACTTCAGTTTTGTTATATGTTGTATATATATATTTTTTCAAGCAGACACACATGTTCCAATCACAATATCATTTAAAAGAACTACAGCCACAGAAATACTAGAATGTGTACATAACACACTTAGTTTCGGTGGCCATTTTGAAGATAAAGATTACCGGTACTCGTAGCGCAATACCAGTTAGAAATAATCTCGGCTGACTGTGTTCAAAGAAGTATGAGTATAACAAGAAGGAAAATACAAAATCTTACCACGACATTCAAAAATGTAAAATAAATACTGGATTCACATTTGAAATGGCGGCCATTTTTAAAACCAAAATGGCTGATATCTCAAAATGTATTGAACTCATTCTGCCAATATTTCTTATCTATAATAATGTGTTTGCTGCTGTAAAAACACCACACATAATGACTTTTACCTCGAAATGTAAATGTCAATGGTGGCCATTTTGAATTTCAAGATGGCGGCCATATGGCTAATAGAAAAAAATGGAACCAACCCCAGTTTTGTTGTATGTGGTCTATAGATGAAAAAAAACCTTGGTTCAAACAATGTAGCAACAAATTAAACAAACCCTAAAATAACGATATAACAGTATACACTAATACTTGCACACTGTCATGAGCCAGTGATGTGTACCACCACCCACTGTGAAACAGATGACCTTTGTGTGACCTTGACCAACAATTTCAATATTTACATAGTTATTTCCCTTGGTTAAAGTTTTTGTTTTAGCTTGAATCTTCAATAGTATTAGGTATACAGCCACCATACTTGCACACTATCATGGGCCAGTGATGTGCACCGCAAATCACTGTGAAACACATGACCTCCATGTGACCGTGACCTACGATTGCCATATATTTACATAGTTATTTTCCTTGGTTAAAGCTTTTGTTTCAGCTTGTATTTTTGGAATTTTGAAATTGGGCCTCGTTTACCAGTTTACTGAAAAAAGCTTTAGGTGGGACATCCGTGTTCTATGAATACATTTTCTAGTTATATTGATGGATAGTTAATAGGAAATTTGAAAATTTTAGTAAATTAAACTAATCTTTGTCAAACCTTTGATCACGAAAGCTTTTTCAGTTAAGAAACGGGAAATTATACACGTCTCTACATACCAACAATATAAAAATAGTCACACAAACATTTCTATATACACGTATATAACATGTACAATGTATATAGAATACATAATTAGTTTGTTAACTTAGCCCAATTTCTCCAGTCGGAGCCACATGTTGGGACATTACAAGGTATTCCTACCAGCTCAGATTACCAGGTAAACAGATTGTGATCATAACCCATTCAATGTTCGGTGGATACTATTACAGATGTTTGAAATTTTTCAGAAAATATTTTATTTTTTTTATTTATTGTCGAAAGTATATATTGTTGTCACTCATTTGAACCGTCTTGATGAGACTGTTCAAATGAGTGGTAATAACATATTCTTTTATAGAGGAATAAACAAAATAATAAGCTTTTTTCAATAAAATACATTGTATCCATAGACGGTAATGGGTTCAGGTCAAGTATGGTTATTTTTTAAGGTCGACTAAAATCTACACAAATTTTATGACTCCAGACTAGATGTGGAATAAAACATTTTGTGTACAATCATGACATGTACATGTGCAGTGTTCAATAATATATGCATGTTGTTGTTGAAACTTACCTGTAATAATGATTTTGGAAGTTAAACATCGTTCACCATGGTTTTATGGACTTGTGTTATATATATATTGCTGTGTACAATGTATTTGCTTTGCTAATAAACATATACTTGTATTAACTATTCAGGCATACCTAAACGTGACGTCTTATATTTTCACCTTGTACGGGCAGGTGGGCGGGCACAGCTTATCCATGCAATAACTTGAGTCCTACTTGATGGATTGTAACCAAATACAGTATACCAGTACATGTTTATCACGGCAAGACGAAGAAGCCTATTGATGACGTATCTCCCCTTGGCGGCCATTTTTATTTTTTGCACTCTGAATCCTTGTCCACGCCATAACTCAAGTTCTACTTCACCGATCCTAACCAAATTCGGTATACATGCTTATCATGGCACGATGAAGGAGTCTATTGATTTTGAAATTTTAAATTTTTTTAAAATTTCCGATAACATCTCGCCTTAGAGGCCATTTTTTTGTATTTTCGGACTTTGTATATTTGTCCATGCAATAACTCTAGTTCTACTTGACTGATCGTAACCAAACAGCATACAAGTTTATCACGTCAAGATGGAGAACCCTATTGGTTTTCAGTGAGTTATCTCCCCTTGTTGACTGGCCTTGCCTCGACGAGCGTATATTGTTACCTTCGGCACTCTTGTTATTTGTTGGCGTGCTATGCTAATCCACTGGAGACGATACTCGTACTGTCATACGCTATGTTTTCATTGAGAGAAATGGAGGATAAATAGCAGACGACAAATTTAATTCAATCTTGAAAGGTTTAAGGCAATCCAGATAGCTGCCAGAGAGTACTGCAATAACCCTAAATATTTGTACACCATTTCAGGGCTCCAGATAAGGAATTAGTAATTGAGTATTGTCACTCCATCATTTCTGAAGCAATTGGGTATTGCAAAATTTTAATTGGGTAAAATAAAATCACACTACTGTTTACACATCAAAAGACAGCAATTATTGAATAGTTTGCTTCGAAATGAAAACATATCTTGGCATTTCATTAGAATTGTCTCCTTGGAGACAATTCTTTCTAACGAAATACCAAGGTGTGTTTTCATGGAAAATAAGAAAAATATTCTATGTTTGTGGTCTGTTTATTGGTTTCTGCGGCATGATAAAGGTACCACATATTTATACCCCCCCCCCCCCCGCAACGAAGTTGTGGGGTGGTATACTGGAGTCAGCTTGTCTGTCCGTCCGTCCGTCCGTCCGTCCGTCCGTCCGGGCACACATTAGGGTACTTATGTGGCTAGCCCCACAGGGTTATGGACTTGGTAAAGGATAGGGTTGGTTACAATTAGCCACCTAAAAAATCCTTTTATGTGGCTAAAAATCGTTTTATATGGCTAATATTTAACATGTGATAAGCCACATAAGTATAGTACTGAAAGAACGTCCGTCCGTCCGTCCATCCGTCCGTGTTTCCGTGTTTCCGTCCGTCACAAAACTTAACAATTGTAAATTTCCTTTTAACTTCTCTTTCCCTTTGCGGAAATCTTTCATATTTTATCCGCCCCTTCTCTAACACTCATACATCATTCTGCAACAAACCTACGACCCCCATTTATGCCAGGGGTCAATGTCACGGACTTAGAAACTTAGAAAAAAAAGAAAACTTAACAATTGTAAATTTCCTTTTAACTTCTCTTTCCCTTTGCGGAAATCTTTCATATTTTACCCACCCGTTCTCTGACACTCATACATCATTCTGCAACAAACCTATGACCCCCATTTATGCCAGGGCTCAAGGTCACGGACTTATAAACTTAGAAAAAAACTAAAACTTAACAAATGTAAATTTCCTTATAACTTCTCTTTCCCTTTGCGGAATGCAGTGATATTTTACCTGGCCCTTCTCTGACACTCATACATCATTCTGCAACAAACCTACGACCCCCATTTATGCCAGGGGTCAAGGTCACAGACTTAGAATGTCTAGTTTGCTTTTTTCAACTGTAACCACCATCGCACTCTCCATATGTGCTGACATAGTCTTTTATTTGAAAATGATAGTATGCGAGCTGGAATTCATTCTAGGTCAAGGCTGATGCGGGGGTGTATTAAGTAAGCCCCCGCTTACTGACAAATCTAGTTTTTATTGCTTTTTGGTAGTCGCTACTTCTGATTTCAATTGGGTTTTTGGCAATTTTAATAGGGTATTTAAGCAAATACGCAGCTTATCTGGAGCATTGCCATTTGTTTTGAGGGTTTCATAGGGATTTCCCAAAGCAAATTGTAAACCAGTACAATAATACTAACCAGAGCTCCAGATTAGTAAGTAAGGTAATATTGGCGTATTTTACTCAATTAATTTGGCTGAATACGCATTGATTATCAAAAGTGGGAGTACAAAATATGCACAGCAATATAAAAATAAGCATTCATTTCAAATTGAGTAGTGAAAATACTGTCATAAAGTTGAACAGTGTTTGCTTTTTGCAGCTCAAATAAGTGAATGTTTAAATTTGTTATATTTTTATGCCCCCACTACCGAAAGTTACGGCGGCATAGTGTTACCGGCGTCCGTCCGTACGTCCGTCCGTACGTCCCGATATTACCATACTCTTTAGTAACTTCTACATGACTTCACATATTATGTCAATATTTATGCACGTGATACATATGAACATGCCTTACACACTCCACCCACCCAGTACTTCGACCTTGACCTTTGGCCTTGACCTTTTCCACTTTAAATGTTTGCTTGGCACTTTGGGACAAATCTACATGCACGTTTCTCAATCCTACACTAACTTCTCAATACTTTTGCCAATCGCTTAAATATTTATACACATGATACATATGAACATGCCTTACACACTCCACCACCCAGTACTTTGACCTTCACCTTTTCTACTTTAAATGTATACTTAGCACTTTGGGACAAATCTACGTGCACGTTTCTCAATCCTACAATAACTTCTCAATACTTTTGCCAATCGCTTAAATATTTATACACATGATACATATGAACATGCCCTACACACTCCACCACCCAGTACTTCGACCTTGACCTTTGACCTTGACCTTTTCTACTTTAAATGTTTACTTAGCATTTTTGGACAAATCTACGTGCACGTTTCTCAATCCTACAAATGTGTGGAGCGCCGTGGCGTAATGGTTAGTGTGTCGGACTACTGATCCAAGGGTCGTGGGTTCGAGCCTGACTAGCGGCGTGCGTTGTGTCCTTGAGCAAGACACTTTATCCACACTGCTCCAGTTCACCCAGCTGTAAATGGGTACCGATAATTCGTAGTTGCTCTGTAAATACGAATTACCGGCTTCTCTTAAAAATCTCTACCTCCGTTCTTTCTCCCATTCTTGGGAGACGGCATGCAAGGTCATAGAGCCAGTGCCGCGTTAAATATAAGCTAAAAAAAAAAAAAAAATCAATCCTACAATAACTTCTCAATACTTTTGCCAATCACTCAAATATTTATACACATGATACATATGAACATGCCTTACACACTCCACCACCCATTACTTCGACATTCACCTTTGACCATCACCTTTTCCACTTTAATTGTTTACTTGCCACTTTGGGACAAATCTACGTGCGCGTTTCTCAATCCCACACTAACTTTCACACACGCATTGCTCCAATGGTCCTCTACCGCCCTGTGACAAATCCACATTCGTCCTGCCCCCGCTAAGCACAGGGTCAAGGTCACAGACTTGGTGCGTTTGAAACCTTAACATTCAGTTAAATGGCTTATAATTTGTGTTTCCTTGCTCGGATCTGCTTCACATTTCACACACGCATTGCTACAATGGTCCTCTACCGCCCTGTGACAAATCCACATTCGTCCCGCCCCCACTAAGCCCAGGGTCAAGGTGCGTTCAAAACCTTAACGCTCGGGTAAATGGCTTATAATCAAATATGCCTCGTTTTCTTTGGCTGCCAGCGGGGGCATTCGTGTGCCGACAGGCCACATTTCTAGTTTTTGTCGCGCCCGCTTGCGGACAGCGCGATATAGTCGGCACTTTGGCGTACGTACGGTTAAAGTTTTTGGTTAAGTTGTTTGGTTAAGTTTTTTGGTTAATGTTTTTGGTTAAGTTTTTTGGTTAAAGTTTTTGGTTAAGTTTTTTGGTTAAGTTTTTGTCGCGCCCGCTTGTGGAAAGCGCGACATGGGTGTTTATCATCATCTATATTTTCATTCTACTCCCCCTCCCGTGCGGCCCCTGTGCCCAATGTCAAGGTCAAATTACTTTGAAGTTTTTGGTTAAGTTTTTTGGTTAAAGTTTTTGGTTAAGTTTTTTGCTTAAGTTTTTTGGTTAAAGTTTTTCGTTATACTATATCTCTGCAACTGCTTTGCCCATTACCTTGAAACTTCACATGGGTGTTTATCATCATCTATATTTTCATTCTACCACCCTCCCGTGCGGCCCCTGTGCCCAATGTCAAGGTCAAATTACTTTGAAGTTTTTGGTTAAGTTTGTTGGTTAAAGTTTGTCGTTATACTATATCTTTTTTTTTTAGTGTCCCTGCCTCGCCACAAGGCGCGACATGCAGGCTGCGGCCATCTAGTTTATCATTTGTTCCCAATTTAGTACGGTAATGAAGAAAATCAATAAAAGTAAATACGTAATGATATTGGAATCAGGGGGGTACGCTGTAGACACAAAACCTATTTGGAGCTCTGACTAACCATAGCTATTGGGGCACTTCGTTGTGGCAAACTAAACACTTCAAATGTGTTACTACGGATAACTTGTGTCCGAATACAAATATTTACGAATATTTAGCGTTATTACGGTATTATATTATTATATTGTTGGTGGCATACTCTGGTAGTTTTTGACGATCCTTCCTGGCTGTACTGTGTTGTAACCTTATATTGTATTAACCCTGACAATGCTGAATTAAATTTTGTCGTCTGCTGATTATTTTATATTTTCCATATTTCTAAACAAAAACATGGTTTGGCAGCAGTTTAGAATCATTTCCAATGGAAATGATTCTAAAGTGCTGTCAAACCATATTTTTACTTAATCAAGATTGATGGAACAATTAATCATAGTCACGGTGACAAAACTGGGTGATGGGGCAAAGCAATACAAAGCCAATTTAATGGTGGGGTGGAAAAGTATGCTAGACCCCCCCCCCCCCCCCCCCACCCCCCCCCCCCCACTCTTAACCCTTACACCGCTATCTTATTTTTTTTGTTGTCTGCTTTTTATTTTCTATTTTCCATTTTTATCATCAAAAACATGCTTTGACAGCACTTTAGAATAATTTACAACATGGTTTGACAGCACTTCAGGGTCATTTCCATTGGATGAAAATGGAAATGACTCTGAAGTGCTGTCAAACCATGTTTTTATTGAGAAATAAGGCAAGATATGAAAGCAACAGCAGACGACAATTGTTGTGTGTAGCGGTCTAAGGGTTAACATTGAGCGGGGTCTGGCCTCCAGTGAATCCCCCACGCCTACACACAACATAGTGAACATACCATTTTGTGGCTTATTTTTAGACATGCATTCATTTTCATCCAAATTTTTTTTTTAATTCCCACAAGAGAAAAATACATGTAGTTTTAATACCAGCCATAAAACTATTATCAACATGCATTATTATATGTTCCTCTTCTTTGTAGATATTTCTTATTACCATACATGTACATGTACGCAAACACATCACAAAATGTACTACATTTCAAGTAATTTTACCAAGTCACTGATGCCTCTCATGATGTTTAAAACATGATGTCGCGCCATTTGGAATCTCTTAACCATAGCTCCAGTTAAGGTGCGTAATTTGGAGGTAAATTTCTTATTTCTCCATCAAAAATGGCAAGTTGGGAGTGCTTTTGAATTGTCTCAATGAGACAATTCTAAAGGACTCCCAACTTGCCATTTTTGATGAAGAAATAACAAAATTTCACCACAAGTTGGTCAAATTACGCACCTTAAGCATGCCTTTCTCTAATGATTCTCTATCATGCTGTGACAAATCCATGACGCTCAGACCCCCGCTAACTCCGAGGTCAAGGTCACAATCTTAGTGCTTTCATAAACTTAAAGGTACATGCCCACTCAGTAGGCACAAACCGTTCTTTATATCAGAGACATCATCTGAGACATTTTCTGGCAAAATAAACATTCATTCACCATTAACCCACGTTTATTGTTTTCTGCAGCATGATAAAAGTACCACAAATTTTTATTGCTTTTTGATACTCGCTACTTCTGATATCAATTGGGTTTTTGGCAATTTTAATTGGATATTTAAGCAAATATGCAGCTTATATGGAGCTGTGTTTATATACATTGTAGCACAAATGTTTTGGAATTTGATCAAATGAAATGTTGCGATTGGTTGATATACAACATCACCTATTGTTTGTTATACAATGAATGCCCAGATGTATGATAATGATGCCTAGTTGTTTGACAGACTTGCTAGTTGACATCAACATTGATTTATTGTTAGGCTTCAATTACGTGCTCTACGTCTCGCAGCAGATTATGCATTGATTGTTTGGTAGACATAATGTCACAGAGTACGGGCATTTAGCTTCCCTGTGTCTCGCTGCAACAAAAACAGGCTAACGAGCTTGATTCCCGTGTAGATATCTAGACCAGTGTGCACATCTGCCTACACTGTTCACCATTTTGTCCGTGAGGATGGCATGGTATGCGTATCTTAGCGTGAATCCATTCTTAAGGACCCGTTGTATACCTGATCATCATTTGATTCAAAGATAATTGCTTCGTAAATGTGATAGAATATATGTATAACATATATGGGCCGCGCTCTGTGAAAACTGGCCTTAATGACAAAAGTTTCAATTTGCACTTTTTTACATTTTTTGATGCGGACCTTTCACCAGCAATATGCTGAAAAGAAAATGCAAATATGTTTCATAGTTTTTGTTTTATCTCACTTTTTGTAGCACCATGTCAATCACGCAAGGAAAAAAAAGTAACGTCATGTTAAATCTATAATTAGCCGACATGTGACCTCGTAATTTGCTACTATCGCCAACTATCACAGATTATGCATATGCATGTACTACCGTCAGAAAGATACATTGTAATTATTTGAGAATTGAGTTCAGAATCTAATTTACGTAACAGTTTATTGTGACGTCACTTATTGATGTAGACATTACGTC
Source organism: Conchocele bisecta (assembly GCA_029237695.1). NCBI lineage: Eukaryota > Metazoa > Mollusca > Bivalvia > Lucinida > Thyasiridae > Conchocele > Conchocele bisecta. The sequence continues at coordinate 2,040,591 of CM055274.1, read as the reverse complement.
ACTCATCCAGGACCAAACACAAACAACTAAACGACATTCCTGGTGTTTGAAATTGAAAAAATCTGTGACTGATTAAGTAACGGACACTGGACACGTTACGACATGCATATCCCCGGATCAGCTGGTGCATCCTCGCAGCCTCATCAGGATCTACACTGTTAAGTTTGGTGGTCATTCGTGGTGGCTCTAATTAATGATGTAAACTGCATCATGCTATAGTCATGTGCTATCTGATTGTGAGTTAAACTGATCAAACACTCAATAAGCCCCATTTACTTATTGTGTGACACATGGAAAGGTGTTTCATTCAATTTTACTTCTTTCTATTTTTAATAATTTATATAATAGCATCAAAATACTCAAAACATACAGATACTATTAGAGGGACTGGTATACACTGTATCATTTGTGTGTTTTATGGGACCATACGTTTGATAACAAACCTACATACCATATATCTAGATACTGGTCAGTACAGAAACCCCTACACTGGCTATCCAGCTGCCCCCTCACTGTTCTACAGTGGGATGAGACGACAAACATGTCGTGCTGTTTATGTATTCTATTTATGTATAACTGACAGGCTGGGGACTCTATCAGTAATTGGATATGCCCCTCCTACTAAATTCGGTACCAGGGCACCGATTATTGGGCCTTTAAGGTTTTTGGTTAAGTTTTTTGGTTAAGTTTTTTGGTTAAAGTTTTTCGTTATACTACATCTCTGCAACTGCTTTGCCCATTACCTTGAAACTTCATATGGGTGTTTATCATCATCTATATTTTCATTCTACCCCCTCCTGTGCAGCCCCTGTGCCCAATGTCAAGGTCAAATTACTTTGAAGTTTTTGGTTAAGTTCTTTGGTTAAAGTTTTTGGTTAAGTTTTTATGCCACCGGGTTTCGAAGAAATGGGTGGCATATAGTGTTTCGACCGTCCATCTGTCTGTCCGTCTATCTGTCCGTCTATCTGTCTATCTGTCCGTCTGTCCGTCTGTCCGTCCGTCACACTTTTCGGTTAACCAATTTGTCACAGTTTCTCAAATATGCTGCAGATGGCATCCGCGTTCGACAGACACATTTGTTGGTTAAGTTGTTTGGTTAAAGTTTTTGGTTATGTTGTTTGGTTAAGTTTTTTGGTTAAAGTTTTTGGTTGAGTTCTTTGATTAAAGTTTTTCGTTATACTATATCTCTGCAACTGCTTTGCCCATTACCTTGAAACTTCACATGGGTGTTTATCATCATCTATATTTTCATTCTACCCCCCTCCCGTGCGGCCCCTGTGCCCAATGTCAAGGTCAAATTACTTTGAAGTTTTTGGTTAAGTTTTTAGCTCACCTGAGCGAAGCTCATGTGAGCTATTGTTACCGCAATGTGTCCGTCGTCCGTCGTCCGTCGTCGTCCGTGAACATTTTCAAACGTCTTCTCCTCGGTAACCATTGGGTCTATAGTCACCAAACTTCATGGTCATGGTCCTTAGATAGGGGGATTACAAAATTGTTAAAATGACGTCATTACGTAATCCAAGATGGCCGCCATCTAAAAATAGCACAAATTCTTAAAAAATCTTCTTCTCAAGAACCGCCAACCGGATTTCGACAAAACTTGGTAGGAATGATCGATGTACATTGCTCTTTCAAAGTTGTTAAAATGGTGACCCTGGGGTCAAAAATGGGCGTGGCCCGTGGGGTCAAATTTTATTTTTGGCTGAATATGGTCATTTCATATATCAAATTGAAGGTATCAATGAGGCGATCACTCTGGTGAATTTTTTGTCGAAATCGGATTGTTATGTCATCCAAGATGGCCGCCGAAAGGTCAAAAGGTCGTTCTTTTATTAAGAGATTTCAAAATTCTTCTTCACATGAACCGCTTGGCCCATGGTAGCCAAACTTAAAAGTTATGGTCCATGGGTGAAGCCTTTTCAGATTTGTTAAAATGGAGGTCATCGCTAATCCAATATGGCCGCCGTCTAAAAATTGCATAAATTCTTAAAAAATCTTCTTCTCATGAACCGCTTGCCGGATTTCGACGAAACTTGGTAGGAATGATCGATGTACATTGCTCTTTCAAAGGTGTTAAAATGGTGGCTCCGGGGTCAAAAATGGGCGTGGCCCGTCGGGTCAAATTGGAGTCAAATTTTATTTTTGACTGAATATGGTCATGTCATATATCAAATTGAAGGTATCAATGATGCGATCACTCTGGTGCATTTTCTGTCGAAATCGGATTGTTATGTCATCCAAGATGGCCACCGAAAGGTCAAAAGGTCGTTCTTTTATTAGAGATTTCAAAATTCTTCTTCACATGAACCGCTTGGCCCATGGTAGCCAAACTTTTTTGCTGTATGTGTCAAACACACAGAATGGTGAAACTGTACGATGGCATGTACATACAAAGATGGCGGAGATGGCAACTCAATGTACCATATAGTATACAGTAACAAGACAATATTGACATATGTTATGTTCATATATCACATCACTCTTATGAAGCAATTATCATTGAAGTCAAACTTGTGTATCTATCTATGACCTAATACCTTAATAATTCATATCTTAACTCTTAGACACAACAATTGTCGTCTGCTGTTGCTTTTATATCTTGCCTTATTTCTCAAAACATGGTTTGACAGCACTTTAGAATCATTTCCAATGGAAATGATTCTAAAGTGCTGTCAAAGCATGTTGTAAATTATTCTAAAGTGCTGGCAAAGCATATTTTGATGATAAAAATAGAAAATAAACAGCAGACGACAAAAACTTAAGATAGCAGTGTAAGGGTTAATGGTGAATCTTACTGGGATTCACTCTGGGGCTAAATGATTCTGTGTAGTAAGGGTGCCTGGCGCTAGACCAGGACACTGTCAAAAGTTTAAGTGCTGAAAGATTTTATTGTCTCGGCAGTTGGCTCGTGACTCTGGAAATTTCCAGCAGACGACACAAATTAATTCAGTATTGTAAGGGTTAAATCCTGTGGATAACCCTTGCATAATAACCCTTTGAGGAAATTTTACAGAGATAAATAATTCTACTCCCTGATATGACATTTATTCTCTCCCTTTGAATGCGGGAACCGAAAATAGTAGTCTGTTGTGAATTCATATTTTGTCTTTTCTCTCAGTAAAAACATGGTTTGGCAGCATTTTATAATCATTTCCATTGGAAATGATTCATTTTATAATCATTTCCATTGGAAATGATTTGGAAATGATTCATTTTATAATCATTTCCATTGGAAATGATTCTAAAGTGCTGCCAAACCAAGTTTTTGATGAGAAAAATGGAAAATAAAAAATTCGCAGCAGACGACATAAATTAATTTAGCATTGTAAGGGTTAAATCCTGGATAACCCTTGCATAATAACCCTTTGAGGAAATTTTACAGAGATAAATAATTCTACTTACTGATATGACATTTATTCTCTTAACCCTTCCTACGCTGTTGACGAAAATTGCCGTCTGCTGTTTTTCATTTTTGCTTTAATTCTTAACAAAAAACTGGTTTTGACAGCACATGAGAACCGTCTCCACTGGAGACGATTCTCATGTGCTGTCAAAACCAGGTTTTTGTCGAGAAATATTGAAAATAAAACATTTCCAGCAGACGACATTTAATTCAGCATAGTAAAGGTTAAATCCTGGTTAACCCTTGCAATGTTGAATTAAATTCGTCATCTGCTGTTGATTATTTGTTTTCCTTTTTTCTGGCCTCGGTCTCAGTAGAGCCGGGAGAGTTTTAATGTTAGGACTGTATTCCGTGGTTCCATTTAAGACGTTGGTCGGAGTTTATCAAATTCTGTTTAGTCTCAACTTCTTTATCCCTTAAAGGTACATGTACATGCCCACACGGTAGGCACAAACTGTTCTTTATATCACGTACATCATCTGAGATATTTTCATTCACCATTATCCCACGTATTGATTGGCATTATTATACATTTTATATTGGACGTAAATTTTCACACTGATACTAGGGGCGATAACCGTGTTTCCTTAAAATGTTAACGGACATTACTATTTATTCTCTGTATTTATTTTTTGATGTGCAATGATCATACTTTATAATCTGTCGAAAATATTGTTCGTTTCAGGTGACACATTTAATTAGTATAAATAATTAAAAAATATGCCTCATTTGCATTTGAAAAAGCTTGATACCACCGCGAGTCACTATAAGTAAAATAAATATTACTAAATGATTATATCTGTATAGCGGGCGCTCGCAATTTGTAGAACTGGTGGAATAGTGACACAATTATACACTTATTTAATTCCTATAAAGGACATATTGTGCAGTAATTCCACACATCCATGCTGTATTTATGACCTTGACCTTTTTACCATTACACCTTTGCTTAATTGGTTAATACATTTGCCGGAGTTTCTCAATTCTATCATAACTTCTTTACTCCTTGAAGAATTACTTTAATACATTTTTATTTCATTTCATCATACATTGTACTTGTGCATAAATGCCACACATCCATGTTGCTCTTAACTCTTTATATGCTGGGAAACGTGTGGGCTATAAATAGTTCAAAACTTGCGGATAAAAGAGAGAAATAAAACATATACTCCTAATTAGTTCGGCAGATATTTTCACCGCTAGCATGCAAAGAGTTAATATGACCTTTTGACCTTCACAACTTTCTTAAACACTTACAGTTAAGAAGTTTACCAGAGTTTCTCCAAGCTACCATCAGTAGCCTATTTCACCAACTTTGGTACATAGAAAACACATGCCAATACATTCATCAGTAGCCTATTCCACCAACATTGCAAAGTATACTTTTCTAGCAAAGTATACTTTGAGGGAGAAATTTTCAATTTTAGGATAAATTTATTAATTTTTATTACCATTTTGGCTGTGATAATGTAATAAATTCAGTTTAATAATTCTGCATTCTTTTAATAATCAAATATATGCAGTCGTTAGTTCTATATGAAATAATGCATTTCAGGAAAAATAAATGATTACTCCCTCCAAGTATACTTTGCTAGAAAAGTATACTTTGCAATGTTGGTGAAATCGGCTACAGGGCATTTGTGTGCCGACAGGGAAATCATTCTAAAGAGCTGTCACTTAACTCTTTGCATGCTAGCGGCGAAAATATCCGCCAAACGAATTAGGAGTATATGTTTTGTTTCTCTCTGTAAATATGTCTTGAAATTTCATTAGAATTGAGTCCTCAGGACTCAATTCTAATGAAATTCCAAGACATATTCATGATATTTACGGGGAGAAATACAAGAAAATATGATGAATTCTTGTCTGCTAGTTTTGAACTATTTATAGCCCACAAGTTTCCCAGCATGCAAAGATTTAAACATGCTTTTATTGTGAGAAGTTAAAACAACAACAGATTACGATTTACATAACACACATTGTAAGGATTAATCTTTGTCAGTCTTCAGATTGTTTGTTAAACAACTCATTTGTGTATGTTAAGGAACTAGGTCATAGGAAGATACACTTTGCTTGAATTGTAATTGCTTCATAAGAGTGATGTGATATATGAATATAAGATAAGACAGTCTTATTACTGTATACTATATGGTACATTGAGTTGCCATCTCCACCAGCTTTGTATGTACAAGCCACAGTTTCACGACTTTGCGTTTGACGCATACAGCAAATAATATGACATTAAAACTACTAAAATTTGTTGCAATACATCATAGACATTTATGACATTGCTTGCTATAAATAGTATGCCAGCAGACTACAAAAGAAAAGATATCTGAGCATTTCTCCCATCAATCTCAAAATAAATTTAACACCGGTAATGTGTAAACATTTCAATCTGATGCACAGTTTATTGTCGCGCCTGCTTTAACAGAGGCACGACTATAGTCGGCGCTTTTTTCGTCGTCGTCGTCCAATTTTTTTGTAAGGCAAATGCGTTAAAGTTATTGTTTTTTCACAACACGGTCAAATGCCTCGGCAGGCGCTATACCGCTTCCGTGGCGGAATTCTTGTTTATCTTACTGTTACACAGTCATTACTGGATTCTCAAAAAGAATAACAACAGGTCAACAGACTCTTGAGAAATCAGACTTTGTATATAAGTGTGATGAAAACAACCCATAGGATGTTGTTGTTTAATGTTTTTCGAAGATATTGCACCAAATTTTATTTATGTATATGTACTATTATGTGTGGTATGTGTCAAACGCCACAATATGTAAAACTGACTGATGGCTTTTACACACTAAGATGGCTGACATAGCAACTCTATGCGCCGTATAGTATACAGTAACAAGCTAATGTTCACATATATGTTGTACATATATCCCATCACATTTAGGAACCAATTACCGGGGTATGTTTGAATCGAACGATGATTCAGGGTCACACAGGTCCTTAATAAGAACTTGGGTGAATCCGTCCTGCCTCTGTCACCCACCAGCCATTCCATATCCCTGACATACTTCCTACACTCGACTGCCACATCAATGTTGTGCTCTGTACGCCTAGCTAAGCTTTGATTTGTGCCACAATGGACACCCCAGTCTTCCAAATGTGTAGTTCTGCAGCTTGTTATCCAACTCATTTTTACACACTAGTTCTACCTTGATGTGTATCTACTGGTACATATACAAATATATACAAGTAAATTGTGAACTAATATTAAGTTTGTTGTAAATGTTTGATTTACTAAAAAATATGGCCACCAACTCGGAAAAAAAATTCATATACATATATAGTGTTGCACAGTGACTCCACATGTATGAGATACCCATGTAATTTTGTACCTAAGAACATGTGCGATGTTTCATCAAATATGGTTACAGAAGCTTTGATATTTTCCATAAATGACGTCGAAAGATGACGAAAGTTTCATAGCAAATGCAGAAACTTATTCTGTATTTGCTATGAAAATTTTGTCAACTTCCGACATCAAATACGGAAAATATTGTCCATTTTGTAAATAATTTTCATGAGATATCGCACATGTTCGTAGGTACAAAATCACATGTCGTGTCTCATATACATTGTAATTGTACATGTATGGTGCCTAAGAGAACTATAATTTTGTATCTACATATTAACTTTTATCCATTATCTGTTATTATCTACGTATTTTCTATCAGCAACATGCATATCGTCAGAACCAAATTTGTTATGTTTATTTAGAGAATACCTTGTGTCTGTTGATATTCAGTTTATCAGTCAAGACTTGGAAACGTGTAGGAATTCCGAGGCTCTACGTCTGAGCCGTGCTGGATGAACTTGATATCAAAAGACACCTGCCGGGTATTTTATTTATCATTCGACCAATGAACATCAGTGAAAGTAGTTTGTAGTTTTCTTAGACGGATTGGCCGTGATACGTTGTATCGGCATCGATGCCACATTGTTCTCGTTATTAGTCAGTGTGTACTTCCTCAAGGCACAGTCACAGATGGAAGACTCGGACCTGTGACACAAAAAAAAAATTTTTTTTTGTGTCACCAGTTCGAGTCTTCCACCTGTGTACGCAGCGAGGTAATTGAGAAATACATGTACTGGTGCATTTGTTTTTCTCTCACCAGAACCGGCAACCATGAAACAGCTCCGGCTCAACGGCTGGTTTCATAACAACGGTCACACGACGAGTCCGCTGACCAGCAACATGAACAGCACCACCGACAGTGTCCTCGAACATTACAAAACGGTCACCGTGCAACAAGGCTATGACAACATGCTCCTCGACTCCATCTGATTGGTGTTGGTGTTACCATAGTTACGCTCATTAGTTGCCATGTCATTAACCGTTTCACCCCTAAATAACTGGAATGGACCGAGATATGTTAATTTTCAGACCAATCCAATTGTCACAAAATGAAATTCAGACTAGTCCATTTATTAATTGGGGATGTATTTTTTCTGTAAAAAATATAAAAATTACTTGCAAAAAGTGCAGATTGGTTTGGTTCATCTGGATCTACACTGTTTGCAAACACTGCTATAGAGGTCTGTAATGTTGAATGGGTTAACCCTTACACCGCTATCTTAATTTTTTGTCGTCTGCTTTTTATTTTCTATTTTTATTATCAAAAACATACTTTGACAGCACTTTAGAATAATTTACAACATGCTTTGACGGCACTTCAGAATCATTTTCATTGGAAATGATTCTGAAGTGCTGTCAAACCATGTTTTTATTGCGAAATATGGCAAGATATTTAGCAGACGACAATTGTTGTGTGTAGCGGTCTAAGGGTTAATTATACAGAGTACAGATATACATACATGTGTGACCACGCTGGAACCAAATATTGTCGTTTTTCACTTTTGTTGTATTTCTGAATAACACCTGTTGGAGATGAACCTCATGTGTTGTAGGAACATGTTTTATTGAAAAACAAGAGCAGACGACAAAAATGAATTCAGCGTTGTGATGATTATTGTGGATTCAAGTAACTAACTAGGCGCGGTTGCACAAAACCACGCAGTTGGTACAAAATGTTCTTTATATCAGAGACATCATCTGAGACATTTTCTGGCAAAATAAACATTCATTCACCATTACCCCACGTATTGATTGGCACTATTATACGTTTTATATCAGTAAATTTCCACACTAATATCAAGGGCGATAACCGTGTTTGCTTAAAATGTTAAGGGACATTACAATTTATTCTCTATTTATTTTTCGATGTGCAATGATCAGACTTGATAATCTGTTGTAAATATTATTTTTTCAGGTGACGCATTTAATTAGTATAAATAATAAAAAAATATCATGCCTCATTTGCATATGAAAATAGCCAGATACCACCGCGTGTCACTACATGTATCAGTAAAATAAATATTACTAAATGATTATCAAGGTGTATGATCAGGTGGTACTACATTTAACAACAACAACAAGTACCAATTCAAAGTACGTATTCTTTTATAGTGTCCTTACTACGTAATGTATTTTGATGAAATATGGCGCATCAAACGCGTCTTGTTAAGCTGCATTTGGTGGTTTCTTTATTTTCGCCCAAACTTCTGTCGTTTTTGCAAAGAATCGATTTCCGTGTTTCCGTGAAATTGATTCTTCGCAAAACGACATAAGTCTGTGCCAAACTGTCATGACCACCAAATGCAGCTCATGAAGACGCGTTTGCTCAGTGCGCCATATTTCATCAAAATCCGTTGCATAAGGAAAATATCAAATAATACTTACTTTGGAGTGGGCGACGTTGTTGTTGTTGTAACCACGTGATCATGCACCTTGATTATATCTGTATAGCGGGCATTTGTAAGTTTTAGAACTGGTGGAATAGTGACACAAGTATACACTTATTTAAATCATATAAAGAACAGTTTGTGCCTACTAAGTGGGCATGTACCTTTAAAGGTAAGCTGTTCTTTATTGGAATTAAATAAGTGTAGCCTATTTCACCAAAAGTGTCCCTATTCCACCAGTTCTAAAAATTATGAGTGCCAGCTATACAGATGTAATCATTTAGTTATATTTATTTTACTGATAGTGACTCGCGTATCAGGCTATTTTCATACTGTTGACAGATTATAAAGTATGATCATTGCACATCAAAAAATAAATACAGGGAATAAATAGAAATGTCCGTTCAAATTTGAAGGAAACACGGTTATAGCCCCTGATATCAGTGTGGAAATTTACGTCTGATGTAAAATGTATAATACTGCCTATCAATACGTGAGTTAATGGTGAATGAATGTTTATTTTGCCAGAAAATGTCTCTGATGATATAAATCAGTCTGATATAAAATAACAGTTTGCGACTACATGTACTGAGTGAGTATTCACCTTTAACCCTCAATACGCTGTTTTTAATTTTTGCCTTAATTCTGAATAAAAAACCTGTTTTGACAGCACATGAGAATCGTCTCCAGTGGAGACGATTCTCATGCGCTGCCAAAACAGGTTTTTATCGGGAAATATTGAAAATAAAACATTTCCAGCAGACAACAAAATTTAATTTTAAGGTTTACGCTAACAGAGGTTTTGAGCAACCGGTCCCAGGTGGACAAACGTACATGTACTTTGAATTCTATAGCATATCTTGTGTAAACGTCTATTTTAGTGCTTATTCCATAACTAGTTGGTAGTAGGCATTGATGTTGTTATACATCTGTAGCCTATTTCACCAAAATTGCAAAGTATTTATCTAGCTAAGTATACTTTGAGGGAACAATCATTTACTTTTCCAGAAATGGATTATTTTGTATCGAACTAACGACTGCATATACTTGATGATTGCAAGCATGTAGGATTAATATAATGAATTTATTACATTATCACAGCCAAAATGGCTGTGATAATGTAATAAATTCAGTATAATAAAAATTAATAAATTTATCCTTAAATTGAAAATTTCTCCCTCAAAGTGTACTTTGCAAGACAAGTATACTTTGCAATTTTGGTGAAGTAGGCTACTGGACAAGCTCCTCTGGGTGTACAGTGACTGGTATACACAATTGTATGATATTTAGCCAACAATGTTGACCCTGATCACGTTGCGAGTCACATGTCCTTATTTGGCTTGCAATGCCGGGCGCAGTCATCTGTTGTTAACAAGCGGTGCCTTCTACATCACATATGTGGCTGTGACTGGAGAAACAGGGCTCATGGGATTTGTGACTAGTGTATGTAGCTCCTGATCGAATAGCACACTCATGTAGCCTGATAATGATCTATGATGCATGTTAGAGGCATGACGGGTGTTTCATTGATGAAATGGTGGCCAGTGCAGATCCTGATCTACATTCATCGCAAAACCCATGAGCCCCATTTCTCTAGTCACAGCCACGTATATCACCTGACTACGGATTCTCTACTTTATGTGATTATGGTCTATCTCATTCTGAATACATTCATGCTTCGCTGGGGGGTTGATGCTAATGTTAATGCTCCTCGCTTAACTGGGGGTTGGGGGGACTGTTAACTCCTTGCATGCTAGCGGTGAAAATAACATCCAACAAATTATGAGTATATTTCTTATTTCTCTCTGTAAATATATCTTGGAATTTCATTAGAATTGCGTCCTCTGAACGCAATTCTAATGAAATTCCAAGACATATTCATGATATTTATAGGGAGAAATAAAAGAAAATACAATGAATTGTCGTCTGCTATTTTTTAACTATTTATAGCCCACAAAGTTCCCAGCATGCAAAGAGTTAATACTCTTCTCCACAGATTTGAGTATCGTAACCACCTTTTTAACCAAGCCGGCACGATTTGTACTCGTCCATTAGTAGTTGTATTCAATTTGTATTTGATCACAAATTCTGTGCAGTCCGGCTCTACGTGATTGATGGTGCGAGATGTTTCTAATCTTTGAATACTTCATGCAGTTATAACATATTCATTTAATTTTTGTATGTATTAATAATTAATGCACATATCTTTTGCTTTGCTAGTATTATTATTTACTGGTATACCGGTAACGACGCCCACCGACTGTTCAGTAAATGAACAATAATGATATCACCCATTTACATTGTCTTTATACATGTGCAATAGGTAGTTTGCAATCGTTATTTTAAAATTTCATGAAGTTTTCCATTTTCATTTTTTATTACAGTATGATTTTTGCCATTTTCCATATAATGGCTTTAACAATTGATGAGACACGCCCTATCGCTTACGAAATGTTTTAATCATATGTTCCGAGTTCTAATTTAATCAGAAATATATTTTATAATCACCATTTGATCCGTCGCTTGGAGTGGGTGGAAGGTGGGTGCAAGCGATGGGTAATTTAACGATCGGGGTTCATCCTTACCGGAATTCCGACTGGAGACCTGGGCCCGGTTGTTCAAAACATCAGTTAGCTTAACGGACTGTTAAATCCTTAACTGAATGGTTAAAATCTCTGTTAAAACAGAGATTTTAACCATTCAGTTAAGGATTTAACAGTCTGTTAAGCTAACGGATGTTTTGAGCAACCGGGCCCTGGTTTGGCCCTCACATACGTCTTTGGCATTTTGTATGTGACAGTTGAATCCGGTTATACCCCTTATGTGAGTATTACGATTATTCGTAATCCTATTTTAGGGGAAGGGGCCAAGTGACTTTGGTGTGGTATGGACCTGCCACCAGGTCAGGTTATTCTAATTTCAGCGCTGAATATATTGTTTCTTGATGTAAATATTCAGTTCTGATTTTGGAATTTCCCCCCCAATGCAGCAGGTTAAAATGGGATCGAACCCGTTTGCCCGGCCTTACATGACCTTAGCTGTTGATAGGCCGTTAAACACCAATAAACAAACAAACAAACCGTCGCTTGGAACTGGTCTAATAAGTGATCACAGACTCCGTATACACAGCCATGGAGAGAAAGTCAAATATGTGGTAGTAATGAAATACAAGTATATTTCATATTTGAAGAGCTCAGTGTAAGATGGGGCTATGGAATTAGCCCCCTTCTTACATTGAGCTCTTCCATTGATGTACGCCTAAATGTGTATTCTAATACAAATGATTAACCCTTAGACCGCTACTCACAACAATTGTCGTCTGCTGTTGCTTTTATATCTTGCCTTATTTCCCAATAAAAACATGTTTTGACAGCACTTCAGAATCATTTCCAATGGAAATGATTCTGAAGTGCTGTCAAAGCATGTTATAAATTATTCTAAAGTGCTGTCAAAGCATGTTTTTGATGATAAAAATGGAAAATAGAAAATCAACAGCAGACGACAAAAAAAATAAGATAGCGGTGTAAGGATTAAGGCAATTATAAATTGCTCTTAATGGTGATTACATGAATTGATATATTGTACATAAAATGTATGTATGTGAGATGTAATGGTTCATTTGTGAAATTTTGATATGTGTAGATGACCACTAACCTTCAATGGTGTACAAACTGTCTCTGTAGTATTATAGTGACCACGGGAAATTTGTTATCTTATATTTAAGGGTAGGAATTGGCTCGAAAACCCGGGCATATGAGCCCAGAAAATGTGTTAAGCCAATGGCCGTTTTCTTTCCGAATTTAGTATTAGTTGCAATGCAGCATGGAGACTCAGTAGTAACAGTGTTGTCCTATATAATGATGTTATTTGAGTGTTAGTCAGGGCAAAGCAGATCAAGGGGAGAATGATCACTGAAAACATGCAATCAAAAGTTATATAGGAGTGCTTGCGAACAGTGTATTTTGACCATATGTGACTTGCTGAGCGAAACGGGTATATTGAGTTAGTGGCTAGTGTAGCCCCAGATCAGCCTGCACAGCACCGTTGGCTGTTTCCTTCCAAGGAAACATACTTAACCCTTACACCGCTATCTTAATTTTTTTTGTCGTCTGCTGTTTATGTTCAATTTTCCACTTTTTATCATCAAAAACATGCTGTCAAAGCACTTTGGAATAATTTACAACATGCTTTTTGGAATATTTTACAAACCATGTCTTTATTGAGAAAAGGCAAGATATAAAAGCAACAGCAGACGTGAGTAGCGGTCTAAGGGTCAATGCCAATAATTATAACAAAAGTGTGTTTATATCAGACTGTGTATTAAGTAAGTGAGCAGCTGATCAGGAGCTACACTGGTCAAATCTTCAATCAGCCCCTTTGTGTTGTGGTGGATCCACTGGACTGAATGTAATATTGTATATGTAATTGTTATTGATGGTTTTCAAATGTGTTTAACCCTTAGACCGCTACTCACAACAATTGTCGTCTGCTGTTGCTTTTATATCTTGCCTTATTTCTCAATAAAAACATGCTTTGACAGCATTTCAGAATCATTTCCAATGGAAATGATTCTGAAGTGCTATCAAAGCATGTTGTAAATTATTATAAAACGCTGTCAAAGCATGTTTTTGATGATAAAAATGGAAAATAGAAAATGAACAGCAGACGACAAAAAAAATAAGATAGCGATGTAAGGGTTAATACTGTTGTTTAAACCAGTGCTATACGTGTGTTACCGAACTCAGAAAATCATGAGTGACTTCCCTGAGATAGTTTAAACTAAGCAATTTGACGTCCACCTCCGCCAATTCTACCGGCGATGAGAGAATTGGCGTCAAATTGCTTACTTTATACTAAGCCAATTCCAACGGCGATGATTGGTGTGGTATGGACCTGGCACCAGGTTGGGTTATTCTAATTTCAGGGCTGAATATATTTTTTCTCGATGTAAGTATTCTTTTCTGATTTTGGGATTTCCCCCCAAATGCAGCAGGTTAAAACGGGATCGAATCCATTTGCCCGGCCTTACATGACCTTAGCTGTTGATAGACCGTTAAACACCAATAAACAAACAAACGGCGATGATGGTGCCCCATAAGTACTTCTAAGGGAAGTTACTTGTGATTTTTTGAGTTTGATAACCTATTTATAAGACTGGTCTATTGATGTATGTCATGTGCTATGTTGTACATGTATGTTATGTCATGTGTTCTGATAGTGCTGCCCATGTGCTACTTCAAGGAGAGAACTACGTATCGAATGCTGGCTCAGAAATGGTTACGACGATTACAACAATTGCAGTTCTTGGACCATATTGTACATACACTGAATAGGTTTAAATCTATTAATCTTGCTGAAGGGTAACAGTCTACTTTATTGACTGCAAGGCGAACAGTGTAGGCCCTGATCAGACTGCGTGGATGAGCAGGCTGATCTGGGGCTACACTAATCGCACTACAATATCCTGAACTGTTAACCGGCTGTTTATCACAATTAAATAAATGCACCAGTCGCAATCACCGTAAGGTCCCTGTTCAAGTCATCAGGAATATTTCCTAACCACCGCAATCGATCGGTGTAGACCCTGATCATACTTCAGAGATGTGTATCATGCTCACCAGAGACATTTAGCCCTTTTTGTTGCGGCATGAGCTTGCTTCCGAAATATACTGCCACCTATTTATCTGAGCTTGCAGTTCTAAACAAACGATGTGCTTGATTACAATGTGTGTGTAACATTATACGATGTGCTTGATTACAATGTGTGTGTAATATTAATTTATTTCACACTACAGTTCTATGACGTCTTTCACCATCATACATCGATCATGTACCTTCAAACTTACATAGTAACCATTGTCCGATTAAAGACAACATAATTACCTATCGTTTGTCATCTACATGTACATGTATATGTGTTTTAGAGATGCTATTGGTCTGACAGAGATATCCTGTTTAATTTATCTGAATAAGTGTTTTGTGTACCTTCAAACTTACATGTAAAATCGTCTGATCAAGACGATACGTTTACCCATTGTTTATCAGCTACATGTATACGAGTGTGCGAGATGCTATTTCAACTCGTCTAAAATGTACCGTCATAGATTTACCCAGTGTTTATTATTTCTCAGTTTATGCAGTGTGCAATTTGTCTTGACCCTTAGAATGCGGGAAACAAAAAGTGTCGTCTGCTGTTGTTTTGTAGTTTGTCTTCTTTCTCAATAAAAACATGGTTTGGCAGCACTTTAGAATCATTTCCATTGGAAATGATTCTAAAGTGTTGTCAAAGCATGTTTCTGATGAGAAAAAAGAAAAACAAATATAAACAGCAGACGACAAAATTTCATAGTAAGGGTTAATACATGTACATGTACCTTCAAACTTACATAGTAATCATGGTCTAACCAACACAACACGTAACATTTACCCATTGTTCATCATATATGCGAGTTTGGAAGATGCTTCGTCAACTCATCTATTATGTGTCTTCAAACTTACGTAGTCTGATCATGACAATAAATTTACCCATTGTTCATCATGTATACAATTTTGGAAGATGCTACCGGTATGTATCTTCAAGCTTTCGTCTGATCAAGACAGTATATTTACCATTTTGATGTGTCATCTATATGTGTTTGGCAGAAGTTATTCGGAGTCGCCTATAGATCATATACATTCAAACTTACTACGTAAACATTGTCCGAATCTGACTTTATGTTAAAGGTACATGCCCACTCAGTAGGAACAAAATGTTCTTTATAAGAATTAAATAAGTGTATAATTGTGTCGATATTCCACCAGTTTTAAAGATTATGAGTGCCCGCTATACAGATATAATCATTTAGTAATGTTTATTTTACTGATAGTGACTCACGGTGGTATCAGGCTATTTTCATATGCAAATGAGGCAGGGTATTTTTAGCTCACCTGAGCAAAGCTCATGTGAGCTATTGTTACTGCAATGTGTCCGTCCGTCGTCCATCCGTCGTCCGGCATCTGGCGTCCGTCGTCCGTGAACATTTTCAAACGTCTTCTCCTCGGTAACCATTGGGCCTATAGTCACCAAACTTCATGGTAATGGTCCTTAGGTAGGGGGATTACAATTTTGTTAAAATTACGTCATCACGTAATCCAAGATGGCCGCCGTCTAAAAATAGCACAAATTCTTCAAAAATCTTCTTCTCAAGAACCGCCAACCGGATTTCGACAAAACCTGGTAGGAATGATCGATGTACAATGCTCTTTCAAAGTTGTTAAAATGGTGACCCCGGGGTCAAAAATGGGCGTGGCCCGTGGGGTCAAATAGGGGTCAAATTTTATTTTTGACCGGATATGGTCATGTCATATATCAAATCGAAGGTATCAACGAGGCGATCACTCTGGACTCTTTTGTCGAAATCGGATGGTTATGTCATCCAAGATGGCCGCCGAAAGGTCAAACGGTCGTTCTTTTATTAGATATTTCAAAATTCTTCACATAAACCGCTTGGCCCATGGTAGCCAAACTTAAAAGTTATGGTCCATGGGTGAAGCCTTTTCAGATTTGTTAAAATGGAGGTCATCGCTAATCCAAGATGGCCACCATCTAAAAATAGCATAAATTCTTAAAAAATCTTCTTCTCATGAACCGACAACCGGATTTCAACGAAACTTGGTAGGAATGATCGATGTACATTGCTCTTTCAAAGTTGTTAAAATGGTGACCCTGGGGTCAAAAATGGGCGTGGCCCATGGGGTTAAATTGGGGTCAAATTTTATTTTTCACCGAATATGGTCATGTCTATATGAAATCGAAGGTATTAAAGAGGCGATTGCTCTGGTACATTATTTGTCGAAATTGTATGGTCATGTCATCCAAGATGGCCACCGAAAGGTCAAAAGGTCGTTCTTTTATTAGAGATTTCAAAATTCTTCTTCACACGAACCGCTTGGCCCATGGTGGCCAAACTTCACAGTTATGATCCATGGGTGAAGCCTTTTTAGATTTGTTAAAACGGAGGTCGTCGCTAATCCAAGATGGCCGCCGTCTAAAAATAGCACAAATTCTTAAAAAATCTTCTTCTCATGAACCGCCAGCCGGATTTCGAAGAAACTTGGTAGGAATGATCGACGTAGAATGCTCTTTCAAAGGTGTTAAAATGGTGACCCCGGGGTCAAAAATGGGCGTGGCCCGTGGGGTCAAATTTTATTTTTGACCAAATATGCTCGTGTCATATATCAAATTGAAGGTATCGATGAGGCGATTGCTCTGGTGCAATATTTGTCGGAATCAGATGATTATGTCATCCATGATGGCCTCCAAACGGTCCATTTATTCGAGATTTTGAACGTGTTTTTCTCACGAACCACATGGCCGATGCTGGCCAATTTCATAGTAAGTTAAGATCCTTGGGTGAAGCATTTTCAGATTTGGTAAAATGAGAGTCATCGCTTAATCCAAGATGACTGCCATCTAACAATAGCACAATTTTTTTAAAATACTTATGAACTCAATGTCACATTCTCCGCTGGTGTTCATGGAGTCAGGTGAGCGAATTAGGGCCATCATGGCCCTCTTGTTTAATTATTTAAACTAATTAAATGCGTCACCTGAAAAAAATACTATTTTCAACAGATTATGAAGTAAGATTATTGCACATCAAAAAATAAATACAGAGAATAAATAGTAATGTCCGTTAACATTTTAAGGAAACACGGTTATCACCCCTGATATCAATGAGGAAATTTACGTCTGATATTAAATGTATAATAATGCCAATCAATATGTGGGGTAATGGTGAATGAATGTTTATTTTGCCTGAAAATATCTCGGATGAAATCTCTGATATAAAGAACATTTTGTGTCTACTGGATGGACATGTACCTTTAACCAATGTAGAAATAATTAATTGAGCTTTTGCATTATTTTTTGCAGTCTCGAATCGCAGCTATAGGAGGTCGTAGGCACCTGAATATCTATATTGGTCGGAAATGTTTTTTCTTCATGATTTAGACATATTTACCGTATATCAATAGGAATATAATCTCAATATCAAAGATACTACCTCAGTCAATCAAATAAACTTTGCTAAATTAACAAGTTTTTGTTTGGAATTGTTTATTTATATCACATTCCAAAATTGAGGAATTTCTGAAAGAACAGCGTGTCTACTTTTTTAATGATTATGAAAGAGAACTTTGATTTTTGAGTGTTCTTGCAATTTTTTTTTATTGATTTGTACAGAACTACTTTTTATGTTGCATACTTGTCATGATTTTTGTTTTGCTTCGCCATGTCCACAATATTTAGCTTGTATTTATTATTCACACTGTGTTCTGTTGTACGTGTATTTGTTTCTATATGCATGTAGTATTCTTTGCTGGAAAGGAATTTTCTGGTCTGCAGAATTGTAATAGTTTTCTGATATGCGGATGTGGTAGAAGAAATTTTAGTTTTTTGGGATTTGCGACCAGTGTAGATCCAGATCAGCCTGTGCGTCCGCACAGTCTGATCTGGATCTGCACTGTTCGCTATTCCATCAATGATACATCTGACTTGAACATGTACTTGTACAGGTAATTAATGGGATTTAGTACTAAACCCATTGACCCAGCCTTAAATGACCCTAGCTGTTGATAGGCCGTTAAACCCCAACAAACAAACAAGCAATGATACATCTGTCGTGCTTCTAATGAGCAACATAGATATCAGGATACGCGAGTGCTATTTAAACAGGAGCTAGACTGGTCACAAAACCCACAAGCCCAATTTCTCCAGTCGCAGCCACATATTACAAAAAAAATTCTGGCCAATAAAGAGACAATTAAAGTTGTTCGAATATCGACCAAATGTTTATGGAAATACATGTACATGTATTTAGTGAAAATATTGACAGAATGCAGACAGTAAACCATTTCAGCATTGAATTGTTTGCTATGCCCAAATTATCATTTCAAATTAGAATTTATTCTCGCACTCAAAGGCCACAAATATCATTGGTAGCTATTTATAGTCTAACAGCATCAAACCTCTCATGGTGGCCGGATTAGCTCAGTAGGTAGAGCGTCGATCTGCGGATCGGGAGACCCCTGGTTCGATTCCCACCTCGACCCGCTCCGAATGGCCGATTCGGCGTGTCCTTGGGCAAGACAACTTCGTGCTAGCCTAGTCCTATCGGATGGGGACTTAAATAGTCGGTCCCGACATGTAAGGTCATCGAGCCAGTGCCGTCGTTAAATCAAAGCATTTACATTTAAACCCCTCATTCTAAGAGATACATGTAAACGTATATCTTTAAAAAATAACTATATGTTTACATGTGTTCAATTGAATATGTGGACTCTTTTCATTGCCTAAATATTCGGACACAATATATTCTGGGAAACATATAAATATGTGTTTTTCCACTAGAAAGATTGTCTCGAAATGTAGGGTCAATTTTAACCCTTACTACGCTGAATTAAATGTTGTCATCTGCTGGAAATGTTTTATTTTCAATATTTCTCGACAAAAACCTGGTTTTGACAGCACATGAGAATCGTCTCCAGTGGAGACGATTCTCATGTGCTGTCAAAACCAGGTTTTTGTTAAGAATTAAAGCAAAAATGAAAAACAGCAGACGGCAATTTCCGTCGACAGCGTAGGAAGGGTTATTATTCTGGGTTATCACAATAACAATGTATTTGTATGCAATTTGTTTAGGGAAAGGTTTCCCAAAACAATTTGTGTCCGAATGTTTATAGTTATTATTTGAAGAAACAGAATACAATAGGCAATCTCAGATATTGTGACATAATTGTACATGTACCTGTATGCAGGGCTCCAGATAAGGAATTAGTAATTGAGTATTTTCACTCCAGTATTTCTGAAGCAATTGGGTATTTAAAAATATTAATTGTGTAAAATAAAATCACCCTACTGTTCATTGAATAGTTTGCTTCGAAATTAAAACATGTCTTGGCATTTCTAGAATTGTCTCCTTTGAGACAATTCTAATGAAATACCAAGATGTGTTTTCATGGAAAATAAGAAAAATATGCTATATTTGTGGTCTGTTTATTGTTTTCTGCAGCATGATAAATGTATCACAAAATTGTAATTGCTTTTTGATACTCCCTACGTCTTGATTTCAATTGGGTTTTTGGCAATTTTAATTGGGTATTTAAGCAAATACGCAGCTTATCTGGAGCCCTGTCTATGTCGATACGTAGTTTCAGGAAATATACGTCTCATCTCGACATTAAAATTGAGAAAAATGATCAAGATGCCTATATTTGATGCTGTTCAGAAAGAATTTACTGACACGAGAATTTATTCAATATAGATGTATGTACATGTTTTGCTTTTTAACGAGCCTTAGCTCAAAATTTTATATTCTGATCTCGTTTTCATTTTACTATAAATGTTTGTGTTGTATAGTTGGTCGCCTTGCTTGGATGCTTTATTAATATTGTGTTGCCGCCGGCTGGTAAAATGGCCAATATGACATATGAGACGAACCATGTGATCGTGTACCTAAGAACATAACAGATATTTACAAAATTTCTGATATTTTCTGTAAATGACATCGAAAGTTGACCAAATGTTCACAGAATATAATTTCACATTTGCAATGAAAATTTTGTCCACTTTCAATGTCATTTACCGAAAATATAAATTTCTTTAAATATTTTTCACCCAAACTCCAGTGTGTGACCAATGTAGATCCTGATCATCGTTGTATTCTTGCAGTCGATTGGTTGATAGACGAATGTTATTCATGCAAATTGTTAGGTTTGACTAACATGTGTAGCCACAGATCAGACTGCGCGCGTAGCCCTAGTTCAGTTCTGGGACAAGCGTAGCGCTTGTCCCAGAACTGAACTAGGGCTACGCGCGTCGCAAATGCAGTCTGATCTGGGGCTACGCTTGTCCCAAAACTGAACTAGGGCTACGTGCGTCGCAAATGCAGTCTGATCTGGGGCTTACGCTTGTCCCAAAACTGAACTAGGCTACGTGTCGCAGATGCAGTCTGATCTGGGACTACGCTGTCCCAAAACTGAACTAGGGCTACGTGTGTCGCAGATGCAGTCTGATCTGGGACTACGCTTGTCCCAAAACTGAACTAGGGCTACGTGTGTCGCAGATGCAGTCTGATCTGGGGCTACGCTTGTCCCAAAACTGAACTAGGGCTACGTGCGTCGCAAATGCAGTCTGATCTGGGGCTACGCTTGTCCCAAAACTGAACTAGGGCTACGTGTGTCGCAGATGCAGTCTGATCTGGGGCGGCCCCGTGCAGGCACCGGGGCGGGATCAACTGATCCTGAGAATAGTGCTGCAGTAGCCATTGCTTGTCGTAAAAGGCGACTAAACTGGCTTAACGATTGGGTTCATACTTTCCGGAACCCACTATACCGGATTTGGCCCTCATGTACATTTTTGGCTTTCTTGTATGTGAGAGTTGAGTCGGGCTATGCCCCATATATAAAAGTAAGATTAGCGCTAATCCTATTACTTTTAGGGGATGGGATAAATGATGCTGGTGTGGCGAGGGCCTGGCACCAGATCAGGTTGTTCTAATTTCAGGACTGAATATATATTTTGATTGTAAATATTGAGTTCTGAAGTTGGGATTTACCCCCCTTGGACAGGTGGATATGGGACTCGACCCCGTTGACCCGTCTGCGTGTAGACTCCCTGAGGCTTGTACCTCTATGTCAGAAAAGCGGACGTTAAACCCTATTCACTCACTCACTCACTCACTGATCTGGGGCTACGCTTGTCCCAAAACTGAACTAGGGCTACGTGTGTCGCAGATGCAGTCTGATCTGGGGCTACGCTTGTCCCAAAACTGAACTAGGGCTACGTGCGTCGCAAATGCAGTCTGATCTGGGGCTACGCTTGTCCCAAAACTGAACTAGGGCTACGTGTGTCGCAGATGCAGTCTGATCTGGGGCTACGCTTGTCCCAAAACTGAACTAGGGCTACGTGCGTCGCAGATGCAGTCTGATCTGGGGCTACGCTTGTCCCAAAACTGAACTAGGGCTACGTGCGTCGCAAATGCAGTCTGATCTGGGGCTACGCTTGTCCCAAAACTGAACTAGGGCTACGTGCGTCGCAAATGCAGTCTGATCTGGGGCTACGCTTGTCCCAAAACTGAACTAGGGCTACGTGCGTCGCAAATGCAGTCTGATCTGGGGCTACGCTTGTCCCAAAACTGAACTAGGGCTACGTGTGTCGCAGATGCAGTCTGATCTGGGGCTACGCTTGTCCCAAAACTGAACTAGGGCTACACGCGTCGCAGATGCAGTCTGATCTGGGGCTACGCTTGTCCCAAAACTGAACTAGGGCTACGTGCGTCGCAGATGCAGTCTGATCTGGGGCTACGCTTGTCCCAAAACTGAACTAGGGCTACGTGCGTCGCAAATGCAGTCTGATCTGGGGCTACGCTTGTCCCAAAACTGAACTAGGGCTACGTGTGTCGCAGATGCAGTCTGATCTAGGACTACGCTCGTCACACATTATGAGGTCCATTTTGTCAACCTCGGCACAATTGGGCAGGTGGTGGATACACTTTACTGTTGGTCATTTGTTTACAATTGTAGATCCTGATTGTCACATATATACAGGATACTCGTCTCCCTGTGTCCGTGTGAGAAATTTCTGATAACATCCGCATACAAATGTCAATCAAATTGATTGTGTGTCAACCTGCTTGCTGATCAGGATCTACCATGTACACTGGTTACAAATTAATTCCTTAGTGGGTGGCAGGTGGGAGCATGCGATGGCTAATTTAACGATCGGGGTTCATCCTTACCGGAATCCCGACCTCTTGTATGTCGTTGTCATTCTTGTATGTTACAGTTGAATCTGGTTATTCTTATCCTATGTTAGGGGAAGGGGCCAAGTGACTGGTGTGGTATGGACCTCGATGTAAATATTCCATTCTGATTTTGTGATTTTCTCCCCAATGCAGCAGGTTAAATACGGATCGAACCCGTTGGCCCGGCCTTAAATCACCGTAGCTGTTGATAGGCCGTTTAACATCAATAAACAAACGTGGGTGGTTGTTCGGGCGAACGCGATGGTGTAAATTAACGGTAGGGGTTCCTCCTTATAGGAAGCACGATTTGCCTGGTTTGGCCCTCGGGTATGTTTTTATCTTTGGCTCTTTTGTTATCTGGGAGTTGAATTGGGTTATTGCCCATTATAAAGGTAGTAAGATTATTACTGAACCTACTGATTTTGGGAGGGGGACAAGTGATTCTGGTGTGGCGAGGACCTGGCATCAGATCAGGATTATTCTGATTTCAGACTGAATATACATAGTTTTTTTATTGTAAATACTCCGTTCTGATTTTGGGATTTCCCCACCTCCCCCCCCCCCCCCCATTAGTGCATGTACTTGAATATGTACTTGTACAGGTAATATATGGGATTTAATACTAAACCCATTGACCCGGCCTTAAATGACCTTAGCTGTTGATAGGCTGTTAAACCCCAATAATTCCAGCACAAAAATATTTACACAATTCCCTAACATTTGATTGGCCCATAGCAAGTCTCTGTCCAAAATTTATATCCCAGTAAACTCCCACGCCGAACTACTTTCCGTATTAAACCGTGAGGCGCAGTTAAAATAATTCTTAAGAAAACGGAAAATAAACACATTTTCTTGATGAATTTATTTCAAATGCTGGAATTATAAGGAATGAATGGCCTTTTTGTGGAATTTATCGGGGATATAAACTTGGAAAAGTCGCGGGAATACTGGACGAGGCCTTCCGGCCTTCGTCCAGTATTCCCGTGACTTTTCCAAGTTTATACCCCGATAAATTCCACAAAAATGCCATTCATTCCTATAATAAACAAACAAACAATCCCGAGTCTTCTTGTTTGCCACCAGCACTTACTGTACCATATTATATTAAAATATACGTTAGACATTTATTTTGAGTTGCGTCATTTAATGTTTTCATATATACATGTAGTCCGCAATTTCGTCTCTTTCGCTAGTTTTATTTCTATATTTATATGAAATTATCAGTTGTGACCACAACTTATTACATATTTGTGGGCAAAACCTGTACTTACCGTACATATTGAGGAAAGATGGGAAATTTGTGATGCCTCGATGACATTTGGTCTTGGTAACCCAAATTTTCTGGCATTTGCGTAGAGAACTAACATTAGTCGCCCGTAGCCAATGCCCCGACATTTGCTATCTGCACGTTATGCTATGTCATGTGCGTTGTAATGTTGGTTTGGACTGAAACATGGGTGGGAGCATGCGATGTGTAATTCAACGATCGGGATTCATCCTTCCCGGTATCCTGAACGGAGACTTGGTTTTACCCTCGGATATGTCTTTGGCATTATTGTATGCGATGGTTTAATCTGGTTATACCCCTTGTATGAGTAATCCTATTACTTTCAAGGGAAGGGGCCAAGCTACTTTGGTGTTGCCTGGCAACAGGTCCGGTTATTCCAATTTCAGGGCTGAATATATTTCAATGCAAATATTCCGTTCTGATTTTGGGATTTTCTCCCTCGTGCAGCAGGTTACATGCGTGATCGAACCCGTTTGTCCGGCCTTACATGACCATAGCTGTTGATAGGCCGTTAAACACCAATAAATCAAATTGAAACATTTTGTACCCTTACTTATAATACATGTTCAATTAATGAACAAACATCAATACAAAGTTCAGTAGCCTATTTCACCAACATTGCAAAGTATACTTTCCTAGCAAAGCGTACTTTGAGGGACACATTTTCAATTTTTGGATAAATTTATTAATTTTTATTATACTGAATTTGTTACATTATCACAGCCATTTTGGCTGTGATAATGTAATAAATTCAGTATAATAATTCTGCATAGTTTTAATCATCAAATATATGCAATCATTAGTTCTGTATGAAATAATGCATTTCGGAAAAATCAATGATTACTCCCTCAAAGTACACTTTGCTAGATAAGTATACTTTGCAATTTTGATGAAATAGGCTACTGGTATCGGACGATTTATGTGTGATAGAACATGATAGAAGGGGGGACAATCATATTCGGTATTGTATTTGATCATAATAGTTTTGTTATTTATGCGAGAATGATGGTATTGACAGATTTGGACCCAACAGCTGTTGTTATAGCCCTGATACTCCAGAGTACATGTATCTACGTAACAGAACAACTTTGTGCGGTTTCAGTATTACAGTGAAACCTCTCTAAACCGGACACCCTGGGGACACCCTGGGAGGTCCCCAGGTTGTCCGGATTACAGAGGTTTCACTGTAAATCAGAGAGTTGATCATTCTGAGGCAGTTGTGTGTTATGCGATCACAAAGACATTATCACCTGAGATAAATGACATAATCATAAAAAATAAGGTGTTTTAGTGTCCAGTTTAGAGAGGTTCCACTGTAATTGATAGAACGTGTGGCCCATTGCAATTTTATATGCAATAAACTGTTTAAACCATGAACATTATTTCATAGCAAATGTGGAATTGAATTATGCCTATGTTGTCAAGTTTTCACAAATGTTTACGCCAGTTTAATATATAAATAAATATGTAGATTTACATTGTATTTGCAAACCTGGGGGCCTTTCACTAAACTTTGTACGACTAAAATGTTCGTAAGTGCAAAATTATGAGTGTAAATTGCACATCAACACTGTTTTCTTCAACAATTATTGGATTTACATTTATTGAGCATAGGCTGCATATGCATTTTAGTCGTAAGAAGTTTAGTGAAATGGGCCCCTGGTAATGCAGAAAGATAAGACAGTCCCAATTGAAATACATATCTAAAGCTGCTTACATGTACACGCCGGATATATATTGTTGATGCAATGGCATAGTAATTTCTTTATTGCATAAAATGCAGTGTAATAACACATTAACAGTAGGGATTCCTCCTTATAGGAATCACAATTTGCCTGGTTTGGCCCTCGGGTATGTTTTTATCTTTGGCTCGTTTGTTACCTAGGAGTTGAATTGGGTTATTGCCCATTAGAAAAGTAGTAAGATTATTACTGATCCTACTGCTTTTGGGAGGGGGCCCCCCCCAAGTGATTCTGGTTTGGCGAGGACCTGGCATCAGATTGTACAGGCAATATATGGGACTTGCCCGGCCTTATAAAACTGTTGATAGGCTGTTAAACCCCAACAAACAACGTATTGTGCTGTGGTTATGCAATAAATAGAATGTAACATTTGTGTTGATTTAATATATTTATTACTCATGTGGACTGATTTGCTTAGCCTCGTTTCTTATGCAGTGGGTGGTAGGTGGGAGCATGCGATGGGTAATTTAATGATCGGGATTCATCCTTACCATTATCCTGAACGGAGACCTAGTTTGGCTCTCTTTGGAATTCTTGTATGTGAGGGTTTAATCTGGTTATACCCCTTGTACGAGTAATATGATTATTCCTAATCCTATTACTCATAGGAAAGGGGCCAAGTGACTTTGGTGTGGTATGGACCTGGCACCAGTTCAGGATATTCTAATTTCAGGGCTGAATATTATTTCGAAGTAAATATTCCGTTCTGATTTTGGGATTTTCTCCCCAATGCAGCAGGCCGTTACATTACCGTTAGTTAAATATTCGGACACAATTTACTCTATGAAACACATATAAGTATATGTATATGGTTTCCCACAACAAAGAATGTCCCAATGTTCAGGGTTAGTATGGTTATACTATAGGAATGAATGAAGTGGAGGATGAGTTTCACTATAGGAATGAATGGCCTTTTTGTGGAATTTATCGGGGTATAAACTTGGAAAAGTCGCTGGAATACTGGACGAAGGCCGGAAGGCCTCGTCCAGTATTCCCGCGACTTTTCCAAGTTTATATCCCCGATAAATTCCACAAAAAGGCCATTCATTCCTTATAATTCCAGCATTTGAAATAAATTCATCAAGAAAATGTGTTTATTTTCCGTTTTCTTACAAATTATTTTAACTGCGTCTCACGGTTACGGAAAGTAGTTTGGCGTGGGAGTTTACTGGCATATAAATTTTGGACAGAGACTTGCTACGGACCAATCAAATGTTAGGGAATTGTGTAAATATTTTTGTGCTGGAATTATTGCTTTATCACAACAACAATGTATTTGGATACTACTTGTTTTGGGAAGTAGTGTCCAAATATTTAGGGTTATTATGGTACATGACCTTGCTGTCGAATGGAAGGATGTAAAGCTTAATTCAATCCATCGACCATGACGAATCATTCATAATAGCTGCAGCGCGGCTGTAGTTTCTCGGCTCTCATAGCGATACCATAATTAATTGGCAGGCTATCAGTGTGGATAACCTTAACATTGTCGGTATATAAGTGTTTACAAATGAGGCACGCCATGTGATTTTGTGACTAAGAACATGTGCAATATCTACGATATTTTTCTTAAATGACATTGAATGTTGACACAATTTTCATAGCAAATGCGGAATTCTATTCCGCATTTGCTATGAAAATTAAGTCATCTTTTGACGTCATTTACAGAAATTCGTGAAAAATCGCACATGTTCTTGGGTACTAAGTCACGTGGCGTGCCTCAAATGTACAAAGTTCTCAGCAGGTCACTGCGAAGCATACCGTGTAGACCATTTCATACAGGGTCTATTATTTCAGCTCGAGTGAACATTATATTTTAGCGGTTACTTGCGTAATGAATTCGCAGTCGCCATACACAAATTCACCATGCGACTATCATTTATTGATCAAATCTTAAATTATTTAATACATGTATTGGTTTGCTTGGAACAGCAGTTGCTGCTTACGAGTTAATGGTTGCTAACGTTGCGTTTGACCATTATAGTACATGTATTTTGATTAAGTTTAGCTATATGCAAGATAAATACTGCTTCACTAGTTGGAGATTTTTTCTATTGACAATTCTCACCTGACTCTTAAATGACCTTGGCTGTTGATAGTTAAACACCAAACAAACTACATGTATTGGCATTCATTGGAAATGATTCTGAATTGCTGTCGAACCATGTTTTTATCAAGAAATATGGCAAAATATAAAAGCAACAGCAGACGACAATTGTTGTGTGTAGCGGTCCAAGGGTTAAAATAGCAATTTTGGTGAAATCGGCTACTGGCCTAAGAAACGTGATCGAGGTTGCATGTGGACATCAGTGGCGATGTACGTGTATTTTGCAGAATCATCACGGCCTCGTAACCAGTCAACATGTGCATGTCAAACACTGTTCAAATAAAGTACAATTGTTTATAATTACCACTCTTGGTTTCGTCATTTACTTGCCCTGTCTGTACATGACCCCTTGCTGTTGAATGGATGTACACCCAAGCAATCGTTTGCTTCATCAAACAGCCAAAGCAATATACATATACTGGTTGTATGGGCCAGTACAGGCATGGGAAATTTCCGTATTAATCCGGAAATCCGGATTTGAGATCCCAGGGACCACTTTTGTGAATCTTGTAAATCCGTTGAGAATGGCGATAAAAAATTACAATTTTCGGGGGGAAAAAAAATTAAGTGGCGATTCTTTTATTTTCCCCAGCGGAATCCCTGTTATACATGTACTGACTTCTTGTTGCAAGTATATTATTTTAAATTGAAATGGATTATGTTGCCAATTTTTCCTAATTATAGCATATTTTTTTAGGGGGAAATGTGATCTATTTAATGCTAAATATACCTCCGAATGAAGCACAGAGCATCTAGAATTGAACCCCAGACCCACCTAGCAAATCGCAGAGCAATCCGCTGCTCAAATAAATTTTCAGGATTGGGGATAGTGTTCCACTCCCATGCCTGCAGTATAAACGGCATTAATCATCCATTACCCCTGATCGTTTGATTCAAACAAACTAGATGGCAGCGGCCCGCATGCGCACCCGCCGAGGCTTTGATAGTATGCCGTAAAACTTTAACCAGTACCCACGTACAAACGGATGTACGTACGACAATGTGCCGACGGTATCACACTGTCCGAAAGTGGGTGCAACAGAAAATTGCTTCATAAATGTGATGGGATATATGTATAACGTATGTGAACATTCCCTCGTTACTTTCAGTTCTCATTTTGGGATTTACCACCCATCATAACACTAAACGGGTAACACGGTATTCAACCCCATGAACCCGGCCTAAAATGACCTTAACTGTTGGCCGACCGTTAAATACCATTACATCAAATCTGTTACTGTATCCTGTATGGCGCATGGAGTTGCCACCTAGCGATGGCTTGTACATATACATACTAAGTTTCACCTCTTGCAGCGTTCGACACATAAACAGCATAAACTGACAAGTTCCAAAGAAAATGATTTACAACGTGCTATGAAAGTATACAGGGAACCTCCAGATTATCCGACAAAAATGGCATTTTTTTTTACAATATTTTTATTAAAATAGCAGCTATGGGCATACTATTTTCACAGAACAATCCTCGGTTCTTGCTGTCTCAATGCATGTAAACTATTTAGCAAAATATGCCATCTTTCTCACTTAAAATTGGGTCAGATCATCAGTCGTAAGATTGCCCCAAAATTAACATCGACAATCAGTTATCCGGACAAACGTATAGACTAATCGTCTTATAACTATTATTCTCATGTTGAAATCATATCGCCTGTAAACCAGTGTAAACAACAGTGTGTATTTCTGCATAAAAATCAGTTGCCCTTCGTTTCTTGGAAGACACCGTATTTATAGAATGTATTGTATTTATAGAACAATGACGTAATTTGGTGCACTCGATTGAGCCCCCGCATAACTTTTGTTGTTGTAATCAAAATGTGGACAGAGTTGGGAATGTGTTCAGCAAATTTTACTAAAATATTTACCATGCCGACATTCTTCACACTGGCATGGAAACAGCATGCACATGCGTGACTTAGATGCGTTCGTTGCAAAATCGGATCAAAAGAATGCGCTTAATTAACAGGTATTTTCATTTGTTCGATAAACTGATTGTCCGAATAATTTGTATGACCCCTGTACATAATTTTGATACATGGGTTATGTTCAATTTCCTAAATGTACAATGGCCATGATACACTATGTAAATCATCGGATAACACAACTCGCCTAATTTTAGTTTGTTTATTGGTGTTTAACGGCCTATCAACAGCTACGGTCATTTAAGGCCAGGCAAACGGGTTCGATCCTGTTTCAACCTGCTGCATTGGAGGGAAAATCCCAAAATCAGGACAGAATATTTACATAGAGAAAAAATACATTCAGCCCTGAAATTAGAATAACCGGACCTGGTGCCAGGTCCATACCACACCAGTCACTTGGCCCCTTCCCCTAAAATAGGATTACAAATAATCGTCATACTCCCATCAGGGGTATAACGAGATTCAACTGTCACATACAAAATGCCAAAGACGTACGCGAGGGCCGAACCAGGGGACCGTTTCACTAAACTTCTTACGACTAAAATGTTCGCAAGTGCAAATTTAAGATCGTCTGTAAATTTCAATTGATGGATTTACATTTATTCAGCATAGGCTGCCTATGCAGCCTATGCTCAATAAATGTAAATCCAATAATTGTTTACAAGAAAACACTGTTAATGTGCAGTTTACAGACAATAATAATTTTGCACTTACGAACATTTTAGTCGTACGAAGTTTAGTGAAATGGGCCCCAGGGGCCCGTTTCACTAAACTTCTTACGCTACAAACTTTCTTACGTCTACGATACTTTTCGTACGAACTTCTTGCGAACTTCTTACGAACTTCTTACGTGCGTTTCACTAACATGTGCGTACAAAATTTCTTAAGTTACGAACTTCTTAAGAATTCTTCAGTATTGGAAATCCATCAAGCCCTTTGAATGTAAACATCCGGTCCGACTTTGAAAACCAGACAACAGCTGTTAAATCAACTGCCTTGGTCCAGCAAGTTGAAATCCAGGAAAGTGAATTGGACTGACACTGAGTGTCCCATCCACGGTGCCAAGGGTGTTCGGAATCCTGGCCACACAATAAAAGGCTTTTTTTACAGTTGGCCAGGTCTTATTCCTCGGTTGGAAAACAGATGTTGTCCAGTCGCTTATTGATGGCCGAGACAACATCATTAATACACCGAGAAACCGAACTCCTAGAGACACCGTGGATGTCGCCAGCCTCGGAGTAGAACTCGCCCTTCGCTAGGCAGCGCAGGGTAACTAATGTCTGCAAAGTTTCAAGTGCTCGAGTCTTTGATGATCTCAAATGTGATTTTGATTTGCTTTAGTTTGTACTGTATACTATACGGGGCATGGAGTTGCCGTATTGGCCATCTTAGTATATGCAATACATCTTGTGGCGTTTTACACATACCACAAATAATTTGACATACCCATAAATACAAGTTTGTGCAACGTCCTATTGGTTGTTTTCATCACACTTATATACAAAGTCTGATTTCCTATTACATTTAGGGGAAGGGGCCAAGTGGCTATGGTTTGGTATGGACCTGGAACCAGATCGGGTTCTAATTTCAGGGCTGAATATATATTTGTTTCGATGTAAATATTCCGTTCAGATTTTGGGACCCCCCCACCCCCCGTCCGAAATGCAGCAGGTTGAATACGGGATCGAACCAGTTGGCCAGGCCTGATATGACCTTAACCTGTTGTATAGCTTTCTGGCATAATATTTATAGCACGATGTTGTCGTATCTGTCTATAATGTATTGCACCACATTGTAATACTTTCTCTGTCATATCATTTGCTGTAAGTGTCAAACGGCGGTCGAAGTGATGAAACTGTAAGATGGCTGTACATACAAAGATGGCGGAGATGGCAACTCGATGTACCATATAGTATACAGTAACACAAACAATGATATGACAACACATTACATTTGAAAATATTTGATTCGTGTTTTCATCCATTTCACCCCTACACCACACTACAATTATAGTGAATCACTCCTCCTTAAACCACATTCTATCAGGCTGCATTTGCTGGCTAACTGATCAGAAGGTAAAATTATAGTGAGTAACTACTCCATAAGCCACGTTATATCAGGCTGCATATGCTGGTCTAACTGATCAGCAGGTACAAGTATAGCGAGTCACTATTATATAAGCCACGTTATATCAGTCTGCATATGCTGGTCTAACTGATCAGCAGGTACAAGTATAGCGAGTCACTATTATATAAGCCACGTTATATCAGGCTGCATATGCTGGTCTAACTGATCAGCAGGTACAAGTATAGCGAGTCACTATTAATAAGCCACGTTATATCAGGCTGCTATGCTGGTCTAACTGATCAGGGCAGGTACAAGTTATAGTGAGTCACTATTATATAAGCCACGTTATATCAGGCTGCATATGCTGGTCTAACTGATCAGCAGGTACAAGTATAGTGAGTCACTATTATATAAGCCACGTTATATCAGGCTGCATATGCTGGTCTAACTGATCAGCAGGTACAAGTATAGTGAGTCACTATTATATAAGCCACGTTATATCAGTCTGCATATGCTGGTCTAACTGATCAGCAGGTACAAGTATAGCGAGTCCCTATTATATAAGCCATGTTATATCAGGCTGCATTTGCTGACTAACTGATCAACAGGTACAAGTATAGCGAGTCACTATTATATAAGCCAGTCACTATATCAAGGCTGCATATGCTGGTCTAATGATCAGCAGGTACAAGTATAGAAGAGTCACTATTATATGCCACGTTAATATCAGGCTGCATATGCTGGTCTAATCTGATCAGCAGGTACAAGTATAGCGAGTCACTATTATATAAGCCACGTTATATCAGGCTGCATATGCTGGACTAACTGATCAGCAGGTACAAGTATAGTGAGTCACTATTATATAAGCCACGTTATATCAGGCTGCATATGCTGGTCTAACTGATCAGCAGGTACAAGTATATGAGTCCTATTATATAAAGCCAGGAACGTTATATCAGGCTGCCATATGCTGGTTAAACTGAATCAGCAGGTACAAGTATAGCGAGGTGCATTTTTATATAATGCCACGGTATTATTGGCTGCCATTTTATAGGCTTGGCTACTGGATCGCGTATGTATTATCGAGTTCACTATTATATAAGCCACGTTTTTATCAGGGCTGCCCCATTTTTGCTGGCTAACTGATCAGCAGGTAGTTATAGCGATCCACAATTATATAAGCCTCGTTATTCTCATCTGATAGCGGCTACTGATCGCAGGTACAAGTATAGCGCGTCACTATTAATAAGCCACGTATATCAGGCTGCATATGCTGGCTAACTGATCAGCAGGTACAAGTTATAGCGAGTCCCTATTATATAAGCCACGTTATCAGGCTGCTTATATGCTGGCTACTGATCCCACCAGTTACAGTATAGCGGAGTCCCTAAAATTATATAAGCCACGTTTATTATCAGGCTGCAATAAAAATGCTGGGCTAACTGATCAAAGCATGGTACAAGTATAGCGAGTCACTATAATAAACACGTAATTATCCAAGCTGCTTATGCTGGTTAAACTGATCAGCAAGGTACAAGTATGCGAGGCACTATATATAAGCCACGTTTATATCAGGCCTGCTAATGGCTGGCTAACTGATCAGCAGGTACAAGTATAGCGGTGTACTATTATATTAAGCCCGTATATTTCAGGCTGCATATGCTGGCTAACTGATCCACAGGTTACAAAGTATAGGAAGTTCACTATTATATAAGGCCACGTTATATCAGGCTGCATAATGCTAGGACTACTGGATCAGCAGGTACAATATAAGCCGATCACTATTAACTTAAGACACGGTCATAAAACAAGTCTTGATATGTCTGTCTAACTCAGAAGGTACAAGTATAGTGAGTCACTAATTATATAAGCCCAAGTTATATCAGGCTCATGCGCACTACTGATCAAACAGCTATTGTGGTAAAGTCAAACAACACCATAAGCAATCCGTTATATCAGGCTGCATTTGCTGGCTAATGATCACACGTACAAGTATAGAGAGAATAGGTCACTATTATATAGCCACGTTATATCAGGCTGCATTTGCTGCACTAACTGATCAACAGCTATAGTGAGTCACTACTCCATAAGCCACGTTATATCAGGCCCCTGCTGCATATGCTGGCTAACTGATCAGCAGGTACAAGTATAGTGAGTCACTATTATATAAGCCTCGTTATATCAGGCTGCATTTGCTGCACTAACTGATCAACGCTATAGTGAGTCACTACCCATAAGCCACGTTATATCGGTGCATGTGGCTAACTGATCAGCTGGTACAAAGTATCGTGAGGCATATTATGTAAGCCACGTACCATAAGTGCAATTTGCTGCATTACTGATTCAAGGCCTATAGCGAGTCGCTACTCCATAAAAAGGCCAGGTTTTATTTCAGGGCTGCATATGCTGGCTAACTGATCAGCAGGTACAAGTATAGCGAGTCACTATTATATAAGCCAACGTTATTTATCGGCCTGCTTTTGCTGGGTTAATGATCAGCAGGTACAAGTATAGAGAGTCACTATTATTTAAAGCACGTTATATTCAGGCTGGCTATGCTGGACTAATGATCAGAGGTACAAGTATAGGGTCCCCTTATTATAAAAGCCACGTTATCAGGCTGCATATGCTGGCTAACTGATCAGCATGGTACAAGTATAGCGAGTCCACTATTTATAAGCCACGTTATATCAGGCTGCATATGCTGGCTAACTGATCAGCAGGTACAAGTATAGCGAGTCACTATTATATAAGCCATGTTATATCAGGCTGCATATGCTGGCTAACTGATCAGCAGGTACAAGTATAGCGAGTCACTATTATATAAGCCACGTTATATCAGGCTGCATATGCTGGACTAACTGATCAGCAGGTACAAGTATAGCGAGTCCCTATTATATAAGCCACGTTATATCAGGCTGCATATGCTGGACTAACTGATCAGCAGGTACAAGTATAGCGAGTCCCTATTATATAAGCCACGTTATATCAGGCTGCATATGCTGGCTAACTGATCAGCAGGTACAAGTATAGCGAGTCCCTATTATATAAGCCACGTTATATCAGGCTGCATATGCTGGCTAACTGATCAGCAGGTACAAGTATAGCGAGTCACTATTATATAAGCCACATTATATCAGTCTGCATATGCTGGTCTAACTGATCAGCAGGTACAAGTATAGTGAGTCACTATTATATAAGCCACGTTATATCAGGCTGCATTTGCTGCACTAACTGATCAACAGCTATAGTGAGTCACTACTCCATAAGCCACGTTATATCAGGCTGCATATGCTGGCTAACTGATCAGCAGGTACAAGTATAGCGAGTCACTATTATATAAGCCACGTTATATCAGGCTGCATTTGCTGCACTAACTGATCAACAGCTATAGTGAGTCACTACTCCATAAGCCACGTTTATCCCTCAGGCTGCATATGCTGGCTAACTGATCAGCAGGTACAAGTATAGTGAGTCACTATTATATAAGCCACGTTATATCAGGCTGCATTTGCTGCACTAACTGATCAACAGCTATAGCGAGTCACTACTCCATAAGCCACGTTATATCAGGCTGCATATGCTGGCTAACTGATCGCAGGTACAGTATAGCGAACAGTCACTATTATATAAGCCACGTTTTATAACAGGCTGCATATTGCTGGCTAACTGATCTAGCAGGTACAAGTATAAGCGAGTCATACTTATATAAGCAGTTATATCAGGCTGCATATGCTGGTCTAACTGATCAGCAGGTACAAGTATTAGTGAGTCACTATATTAAGACATGTTTTTTATAAGGCTGCATTATGCTGGACTAACTGATCAGAGGTACAAGATAGTGAGTCACTACTCTATAGCCACGTTATATCAGGCTGCATAAGCTGGCTAATGATCAGCAGGTACAAGTATAGTGAGTCACTATTATATAAGCCACGTTAAATCAGGCTGCTATGCTGGACTAACTGATCAGCAGGTACAAGTATAGTGAGTCACTATTATATAAGCCACGTTATATCAGGCTGCTTATGCTGGAACTACTGATCAGCAGGTACAAGTATAGTGAGTCACTACTCTATAAGCCACGTTATATCAGGCTGCATATGCTGGCTAACTGATCAGCAGGTACATGTATAGTGAGTCACTAATATATAAGCACGTTATATCAGGCTGCATGCTGGGCTACTGATCAGCATGGTACAAGTATAGTGAGTCACTATTATATAAGCCACGTTATATCAGTCTGCATATTGCTGGTCTAACTGATCAGCTGGTACAGTATAGTGAGTCACATTATATAAGCCATGTTATATCAGGCTGCATATGCTGGACTAACTGATCAGCAGGTACAAGTATATGAGTCACTACTCTATAAGCCACCGTTATATAGGCTGCATATGCTGCACTAACTGATCAGCAGGTACAAAGTATAGCGAGTCACTATTGGTATAAGCCACGTTATATCCAGGCTGCCATATGCTGGACTAACTGATCAGCAGGTACAAGTATAGCGAGTCACTATTTATATAAGCCACGTTATATTTTTTCAGGCTGCATATGTGGTCTAACTGATCAGCAGGTACAAGTATAGCGAGTCACTATTATATAAGCCACGTTATATCAGGCTGCATATGCTGGACTAACTGATCAGCAGGTACAAGTATAGCGAGTCACTACTGTATAAGCCACGTTATATCAGTCTGCATTTGCTGCACTAACTGATCAACAGCTATAGTGAGTCACTACTCTATAAGCCACATTATATCTGGGTAGCATTTGCTGGCTAACTGATAAGCAGCTAAAGCTAGATAATCCGGTCTGTCTACGCATTAGGGCCCCTATAAGTGATTTGAGAAACTTACAAAAACTTCCAAAAAATAAACACACAGACAGATGGACAGACCACCACTTAAAAACAAAATAAACAGACGAACGGACGTACGATCAGTAGTGAGGGTAATGTATTACTAAGTAATGCCAAAAATAAACAGACAGACAGACGGAAGTATAGGGCGAAACCTATAGGGCGAAATATGCACGGCCGATTTTATGGCGATGTTATTCATGAAATACATGTATGGCGGCCGTGACACTTGCGCTAAAAAATCTTCGTACGACAGCCCAATACCCATCGCAGACTTACGAGGAAAGTTACGAACTTCGCACGAAATTGACGTTAGTGAAACGGTAAAATGCGCCTAAGAAGTTTGTACAATAATTTCTGGTCTCTAGGTCGGGATTCCGATAAGGATGAATATCGATCGTTAAATAACCAATCACATGCTCCCACCCTAATTTGAGCAGATACAACAGGTGTACCACATACATTCTGCTAGTAACTATGCTTGCAGTGCAAGTCCATATAAAATCTATTTCTTACTGCATTCAATACAGTGTACATGGTATATCCTCCATGTACAGGTAAGATGGCCTATATGACTACTAAAGAAAACCATCGACACAGATTTATGTGTATTTAAGACCGTTATCGTCAGAAATCAGACTTGGTATCGACTTTAAATAGGCTACAAACCGATAGCATGGTGTATTTTTAATGATTGTGGGGTTCATCCTTATCGGAATCCCGACCAGAGACCTGGTTGGCATTCTTGCATGCAACAGTTGAATCTGGTTATACCCCTTATGCGAGTAGATTATTTGTAATCCTATTACTTTTAGGGGAAGAGGCCAAGTGGCTGGTGTGGTATGGACCTGGAACCAGGTCAGCTTATTCTAATTTCAGGGCTGTATAAATTTTCTTTTCGATGTCTTTATTCTATTCTGATTTTGGGATCCCAGAATAACAGATGGTAACTCAATGCGCAATATGGTATACACCAAGAAGAACAAGGATATATACCGGTAGGATACAAATATTCAATCACATTTACGGAGCTCTATAAAGTCCTTCGTTAAGAAATGAAACGTATGCACACACTCATGTACCGACCTGTAGCTTATTTCACCGAAATGGCTCTTATCTTGCAAAGTACACTTTGATGGAGAAATTTTCAATTTAAGGATAAATTTATTAATTTCATTATACTGAATTTATTACATTATCACAGCCATTTTGGCCGAGATAATGTAATAAATTTAGTACAGGCATAATAATTCTGCATATTTTGGCTGTGATAATGTAATAAATTTAGTACAGGCATAATAATTCTGCATACTTTTAATCATCAAATATATGCAGTCGTTAGTTCTATATGAAATAATGCATTTTGGGTTAATAAATAAATGATTACTCCCTCAAAGTATACTTAATAGCTAGATAAGTATGCTTAGCAATTGTGGACAGTGCATTTGCCACCGACTAGTAAACCAACTAGAGAACCGGCAGCAATCGATACTCCCTCCCGAGCACACTGAATGTACAATGTGATGTGGAAATGCACTGGTTGCAAACAATCAAATGAGGACATGTAGCCAATTTCACGTAAATCGGTAAGTATAGTTATCTAGTTTAATAGGCATACTTTCAGGAAACAATTTTCATGTATGAATTCATTATAAATTTATTTAATGAAATAAAATATTTTCTGATCAAAACAATTGTTATGGTAATGTAAAGTATAAAGCATATGGTTGATTTGATTTAATGGTGTTTAACAGCCTATCAACAGCATAGGTAATTCAAGGCCGTACTCGACCTACAGCATTGGGGGAAAAAATCCAAAATCAGAACAGAATATTTACATCTGAAAATATATATTCAGTCGTGACATTAGAATAAGCGGACATGGTGCCAGCATAAGCATGTACTGGTATGTGAATGCTACGGAACCCCGCATGTATGTGAATGCTACGGAACCCCGCAGAGGACGTAGAATTATTTTTTTTATTAACTTGTTCCCACGAAATAGCAATTTGTTCCCTCAATTTAACAATTTGTTCCCACGAATTAACAATTAATTTGTGTGAACGAATTGTTAATTCGAGGGAACAAATTGTTATTTTGTGGGAACGAATTAATAAAAAATATCACTGTCCCCTGCGGGGTTCCATAGAATGCTGCATACTTTTAACCAAATATAAACAGCCGTTAATTCTATATGAAAAAATACATTTCATTCTATATAATGCATTTCAGTAAAAATAAATAATTACGATTACTGCCTCAAAGTATACTTAGCTAAATAAGTATATATTGCAATTTTGGTAAAATCGGCTACAGGTCACTTGATCAGTCACCTATTCCAAGGAGTGAATCATGGGAGGACACGGAGTAAGAGAAAATGCAGAATAGTTTTCTGTTTTTATTATTTTGCGTATCACAGCTGACAGTACATGCACTAAGGGAGACAACTCGGGAATGGTTTCTAACAAAGCGTGGCTAGCACACAAACACAATCGTCCACCACACTTGTACATAATGGAAATTACAGGCTGCAAACATGATCGAGTAGTTGTCAATTAATTGGACATGTAGTTTTTTCTGCCCAAAATTTAATTGTTTAAATAACACACGTGTATTCCTGAATTGTTGACGTGATTCTAATTGAATGCTCTCTAATACAGAACCTTGTATTGACTGGTATCGTTCTCATGGTAACCCTCGTCAGATCAACTGCTGTAATAAATTACTACTGGGAAAATCCTAGAAGATGCCACACGTTATTCGTAGACCCAGTCGAACTGGCACGACGTGTAGTCCACGAGGTCCTTGGGTTCAAACCAGAGCTGGATCTCTTTCTTCGCAGTCTCCACACTGTCGCTTCCGTGGCAGATGTTCCTGGAACCAATCAACATAGTCTAGACGTTTATCAGGGTTTTCATCACTACTGATTTTCAGGATTTATTTTCCACTTTTTCGCATGAAAATTGTGCATGTATGTGTATGCAGAGGCCACATTAAATGGATTAAGAAGAAAATGTGGCTTCTCGGCATACACATACATCTCCAATCTGCCACCGAGGCCATTTGTGTGTCGACAGGCCACATGAAATTTTGGCAAACTTCTTAACCGGACACACACATGGATGGACACAGTACAAACACAATATCAGCTCTCCAGAGATCGAGGGGCATAACATTGCAACTACCGAGCCACCTCAGCTGCCTTCTCAGTGCACAGAACAAGGCAGAGACCGGACAAAACACAGTCAGTCTTCATGGCCCACGGCCGTAGACACCAGCACGGAAGTCGTGGCACTATTTTGGACCAGTCTTTTTGTTTAGGTTCTAGGTTCCCCAACACCCAAAGAGACAATTCTAATGAAATACCAAGACATGTTTTCATTTCGAAGCAAACTATTCAATAATTGCCATCTGTTGATGTATAAACAGTAGTGTGATTTTATTTTACCCAATTAAAATATTAAAATACCCAATTGCTTCAGATATGATGGAGTGAAAATACTCAATTATTAATTGCTTATCTGGAGCACCGAGTACTATTGATAATATTGATTTTCAGGAATTATTTTTGATTTTATGAAAATTTCAGGATTTTTCTTATATTGACAAAGATTATTTTCAGGGAATACTTGAAGTCATGTTTACCCATTACAGACGGGATACATTTTTAGTAGTATGAACCTTGAGAAAAATATCCCTATTTTCTTTATATCCTTTCGAAAGTATATGTTGTTACCACTCATTTGAACCGTCTCAAC
This sequence comes from Conchocele bisecta, assembly GCA_029237695.1. Taxonomy (NCBI): domain Eukaryota; kingdom Metazoa; phylum Mollusca; class Bivalvia; order Lucinida; family Thyasiridae; genus Conchocele; species Conchocele bisecta. Next base: position 1,999,884 of record CM055274.1, on the reverse strand, counting down.
GAGACGGTTCAAATGAGTGGTAACAACATATACCTTTATCGATGAATGAACAAAATAATGAGATTGTGAGTATCCTTAGGCTGAAATGGGCTAAAGAAAGCACTGCAAGAGTGTTATCCCCTTTCCTCCCAACGACCATGTAACGTGTGGTTATGACTGAGGTAGAAGCAAGGTTTACCTGCCGAGGTCGATGCAGAAGTCTCCGCGGATGGTGCCGGGGTTGGAGTTGAGTGGGTTTGTCTCGCCCAACATCTTCCTGCCCATGCTCACTACTTTCTTCCCCTCCCACACCTGGAGGCAATACAGAGCTCAGGTAAGGTGCGTATTGGCATATTTTACGCACTTATTTCATCAACATTGCAAAGTATACTTTAGTAGCAAAGTATACTTTGAGGGAGAAATTTCAATTTTAGGATAAATTTATTAATTTTTATTATACTGAATTTATTACATTATCACAGCCATTATGGCTGTGATAATGTAATAAATTCAGTATAATAATTCTGCATACTTTTAATCATGAAATATATGCATTTGTTAGTTCTATATGAAATAATGCATTTCAGGAAAAATAAATGATTACTCCCTCAAAGTATACTTTGCTAGTAAAGTATACTTTGCAATGTTGATGAAATAGGCTACTGGAGGCAATACAGAGCTCAGATAAGGTGCGTATTGGCATATTTTACGCACTTATTTTAGCAGAATACGCATTGATTATCTAAAGTGGGAGTAAAAAATACTCACAGCAAAATGTTCTTTAAGTAAATAAATAAGTGTATAATTGTGTCACTATTCCACCAGTTCTAAAAATTACGAGTGCTCACTATACAGCTATAATCATTTAGTAATATTTGTTTACCGATAGTGATGCGCGGTGGTATCGGGCTATTTTTATAATATTTTACTAATTAAATGTCACCTGAAAAAAATAATATTTTCGACAGGTTAAAAAGTATGAGCATTACACAAGGAAACACAGTTATCGCCCCTGATATCAGTGTGGAAATTTACGTCTGATATAAAACAAAAGCTGTAGGAGAACAGCATAGCTCGACTACGAGGGTTATCGATGTACACATAGCTTGACAAACAAGGTGGCCGTGGCCTGCATAAAAACCTTAACCAAGTGAAATTAAGTAAGTAATTCAAGGTTAAATGTAGGTCAATATCAGATATAGGTCAGGGGTTTTGATGTACATCACTAGGAGATGAAGTTTTCCAAGTATGGTTGCTGTAGGCACAGGAGTATTCCATATACAAGCTTGACTAACAAGAATTCCGCCACGGAAGCGGTGTCGCGCCTGCCGAGGCATTTGACCGTGAACATTACAAGTAAATAAATTACCTTGACCTTCAGAATTTGGATGTGGGGGTGTGCATAATGAAGCATCATCCGTAGACAAACATTGATGTGAAATATTATCAATATCTGGAAAGGGGTTAAAGAGATATTGTGAAAAAACAATAACTTTAACGCATTTCTGTTACAAATCCGGTGAACATTACAAGTAAATAAATGACCTTGACCTTCAAAATTTGGATGTGGGGGTGTGCGTAATGAAGCATCATTCCTAGACAAACATTGATGTGAAATATTATCAAAGTCTGACAAGGGGTTAAAGAGATATTGTGAAAAAACAATAACTTCAACGCATTTCTGTTACAAAACCGGTGAACATTACAAGTAAATAAATGACCTTGACCTTGATAATTTCGATGTGGGGGTGTGCGTAATGAAGCATCATCCCTAGACAAACATTGATGTGAAATATTATCAAAGTCTAGCAAGGGGTTAAAGAGATATTGTGAAAAAACAATAACCCTAACCCTAACCCTAACTAACGCATTTGCCTTACAAAAAAAACGGATGACGACGGAAAAAGCGCCGACTATAGTCGCGCCTCTGCTAAAGCAGGCGTGACAAAAACCTTAACCAAGGGGAAATAAGTAAGTAATGCAAGGATAAAAGTAGGTCAGGGATTATTGATGTACATCACTAGGAGATGAAGTTGTCCAAGTATGGTTGGTGTAGGGCCAGGAGTATTCCATCTACAAGCTTGACTAAAAACCTCAACCAAGGAGAATTAAGTAAGTAATTCAAGAGGAAATGTAGGTCAAGGTCAAATATAGATCAGGGGTTATTGATGTACATCCCTATGAGAAAAGGTTGTGCAAGTATGGTGTCTGTATGCAGACTAGTATTCCATGTGCAAGGTTGACTAAAAACCTTAACCAAGGGGAATTAACTAAGTAATTCAAGGTTAAATGTAGGTCAGGGGTTGTTGATGTACATCACTAGGAGATGAAGTTGTCCAAGTATGGTGGGTGTAGTGCCAGGAGTATTCCATATACAAGCTTGACTACAAACCTTAACCAAGGGGAATTAACTAAGTAATTCAAGAGGAAATGTAGGTCAAATATAGATCAGGGGTTATTGATGTACATCACTAGGAGATGAAGTTGTCCAAGTATGGTGGATGTAGGGCCAGTAGTATTGCATATACAAGCTTGACTAAAAACCTTAACCAAGGCGTGACGGTGACACCGACGCCGGGGTGACAACATAAGCTCTAACTATTCTTCGAATAGTCGAGCTAAAAATGTATAATAATGAAACTCAATACGTGGGGTAATGGTGAATGAATGTTTATTTTGCCAGAAAATTTCTCAGATGATGCAACTGATATAATGACTTGAGTGGGCATGTACCGGGTACCTTTAACATGAAATAGTCCAATTCAGTTACCTAGGGATGAAAGGGTCAATCATTAGAAATTTCGCTCAAGACATGGTAACTTAATCATGCTAATTCCTGCGTGTACGTGTACAGTGTACATACCATTGCGACAACGGGTCCGAGGTCATGTACTTGATGAGGTCCGTGAAGAATCCTTTACCCTTGAGTTCGGCATAATGATTCTCCAGGTGTTCCTTTGTTGGCTGAAATACGTGGAGGTCACTGGTCAGTTATACCAGAGCTCCAGATAAGGTGCGTAATTGGGACTAATTTTTCCGGGTATTTCTTATTTCTTAACGAAAAATGGCAAGTTGGTATTGCTTTAGAATCGTCTCATTGAGACGATTCTAAAGCACTCGCCAATTTTGGCGAAGAAATAACGAAAGTCTCCCCCAAAGTTGATCAAATTACGCACCTTAACTGGAGCTCTGTATACGTGGCTGGGACTGGAGAAATGGGAAATATTGCGTGTTTGTCTTATAGAAGCACGACGGGTGTTAATTGATGGAATGGCGAACAGTGCAGATCTGATCAGACTGCATTCTATCTACAGGCTGAACTGGATCTGCACTGGTCGCAAAACCCATTCATCACCCATAATATCCACTGGCCAATACCTTTTTCAAATGTCTCCAACTTGTTGTACGAGGTGGGCACACGGGTCCCACTTTACAAAATTCCTGGAATGAACACTGGGCCAGTAAAAATGGCCAAATAACAAGCCCAACTATATTTTGAAAACAAGATTACTTTTTGTATAATTGTACACGTCGCACCATTTATAGTGATAAACATCTTTTCAAAGGACGAACGTGATTTAAGAGCCTGTTTCGTGTTCATCTTGCCCGACTAATATATACTTTGTATAGAGTATCTCGGAACACTTTTCGCAATAGCACGGTTTATATCTCGGTCGTATAATGAAGTCAGTATTCAACAACAGCTATCCAATGTTAACCTGAACAGACTCAAGGTCATCTAGGAAGTCAGCTCTTGAAACAGTTGCACAAGAGTTTTTATTTGTTCATGTCGCAGTTTGATTGCTAAAATTTACTGTAGATATTTTAGAGACAATTTCTATTCCAGAATATCTCTTAATTGTTTGAACATTGCCTACCCACCACCCCTGGTGACCCGCTCAATTAGCATTTTTATTTACCAGTTTATATTTCACATAACCGTCTGTTTGCTGATAGTATGAATAATTTTATTCCAGGCAGGGACGGTTTATACACCAATCTCGTTTTACTCCGAATGCAGGATAGATAATCTTTCAGTAAAAAAAAAGGCACAACTTGATAGGTATGTTCCACTTCAGTCAAAAACAAGAGCTGTAGGAGAACAGCATAGCTCGACTATGAGGGTTGTCGATGTACACATAGCTTGACAAACAAGGTGGCCGCGGCCCGCATAAAAACCTTAACCAAGGTGGAGTAAAAACCTTAACCAAGGGAAATTAACGAAGTAATTCAAGGTTAAATGTAGGTCAATGTCAGATATAGGTTAGGGGTTATTGATGTACATCACTAGGAGATGAAGTTTTCCAAGTATGGTTGCTGTAGGCCCAGTAGTATTACATATACAAGCTTGACTAAAAACCTTAACCAAGGGGAAATAACTAAGTAATCCAAGGGTAAAAGTAGGTCAAGGTAAAATATAGGTCAGGGATTATTGATGTACATCACTAGATGACGTTTTCCAAGTATGGTTGCTGTAGGCCCAGGAGTATTCCATATACAAGCTTGACTATAAACCTTAACCAAGGGGAAATAACTAAGTAATTCAAGGTTAAATGTAGGTCAAGGTAAAATATAGGTCATGGGGTTATTGATGTACATCACTATGAGAACAAGGATGGCCGCGGCCCGCATGTCGAGCCCGCCGAGGCATTCGATGGTCTCAGAGTGTATTTATTTGAAGTTTGATGTCCAATATAAAGCATACAAAGTTTCAAGCAAATTTGACTTACGGTTACAGAGATAGTAGGTATGTGAAAACTTTAACGCAAATTTTAACAAACTTTAACGCAAACTTCCAAGTCATTTGACCTTGACATAGGGGCACAGGGGCCGCATGAGTGGGACACAGAATGAATATATGGATGATGACTAATAAGCATATGAAGTTTGAAGTCAATGTGATTTAGGACTGCAGAGATAAGGTATTTAATAAAAACTTTAACGCAGATTTCGGAACACAAACTAAGTCATTTGACCTTGGGCACAGGGGCCGAATGAGTGGGATACAGCATGAATATATGGATGATGACTAATACGCATATGAAGTTTCAAGTAAATTTGACTTAGGACTGCAGAGATATAAGGTTTTAAAAACTTTAACGCAGATTTCGGACGCACGGACGGACGCACGTGCGTTCTCACGAATGGATACTTGTTGGGTTTTTACTGTATAAAAAAGTACCCAACACTACCCAAAAAGTACCCAACACTACCCTAACCCTACCCAAGAAGATCCCTAAAATGCTTGCCCAACACACAGATGAGCATTTGTTGGGTACTTTTGTATCCAACAAGTAACCATTCGTGTGTGCGGACGGACGCACAGACGTCATTGTGATCACTATGTCTCGCTTTCCGCAAGCGGGCTCGACAAAAAGTTATCCAAGTATGGTGTCTGTATGCACAATAGTATTCCATCTACAAGCTTGACTAAAAACTTAACCAAGGTTGACTAAAAGCCTTAACCAAGGGGAATTAAGTAAGTAATTCAAGAGGAAATGTAAATATTGATCAGGGGTTATTGATGTAAAAAGGATGAGAAAAGGTTGTCCAAGTATGGTGTCTGTATGCACAATAGTATTCCATCTACAAGCTTGACTAAAAACCTTAACCAAGGGGAATTAACTAAGTGATTCAAGGTTAAATATAGGTCAGGGGTTGTTGATGTACATCACTAGGAGATGAAGTTGTCCAAGTATGGTGGGTGTAGGGCCAGGAGTATTCCATATACAAGCTTGACTAAAAACCTTAACAAAGGCGTGACGGTGACGCCGACGCCAGGGTGACTACATATTAAAGCTCTAACTATTCTTCGAATAGTCAAGCTAAAAACACAGAAAATTGTGCTATTTCTATTTTGCTTATGTTAAAAGATCATGCCAGTGAAAATTGAAAAGCCATTAACCATACTGGCTTGTGATTTCAAGATCCTAAATTCTTTGACTGAGAATGCATAGAAAATTACAATTTCAAACTTGTTATTTTGTTACGATACGAGGTCGTGTCCGGTCAAAGTTAGCAGCCTTGTTAATATATATAGTTATACCGATGAAAGCCGAAACACGCCGAATGCCTGTGGGGGCAAACAGTATCAAATAGCACATTCAATAGCCTGAAGTAATAATGATATATATACATATATGGTATCTTTTTGGAAGTATCTACCCTGACCGAGGGTATTTTGCAATTAATTTGGTTTTTAATAGCTTTCACGCAATTGTAATAGGAGGGGAATGTGTATAAAGTGAAAAATATCTTGTCGGCGGCTGGGGTTGAACCCAGGCCGCCTGCGTGAGAGACGAACACTCTACCACGTCGCTATAAAAGCCGGATTGTACCGCAAAATGTTTGGTTATCCTACTATGGCCGTATTACAACATTCCTACAAATAATTTGTAGGAAGGAGGAATAGACATTTGTTCCTCAAATACCTCCCTCCAGGTCATAGACTCCCTAGTTTATTATGTACGGAATACTTCATACGAGATATGACTTCGCCTATTGGCTGGAAGGGTAATCTATCCTGGTTCATTGGCACCACTGTAGTACGAGTGGAATGTGCATAAAGTGAAAAATATCTTGTCGGCGGCTGGAGTCGAACCCTGGGTGAGAGACGAACACTCTACCACGTCACTATAAAAGCCGGCTTGTACCGCAAGGGAGTACAAATGTTCGGTTATCCTACTATGGCCGTACTACTACACAATAATAGGCCAATGTTTGGCCTTTTAACAGGGTCTGCTGGTGATCTATCAGTGACAGGGTCTGATGTGACTGGGCAGACTGGCATCTGCTTGTTTACTAATGAAATCACAATTCACATGCAAGTACTTTTTTACAATCCAATCCAAACACCACAACGTCTCCCTGTGCATCAATCGACAGATTCGACACCATCAACTTCAGTACTTCAGTAGGCAACAGACTTATTTAAACTTATTATTAGTTCAAGTCATCTTTCTTTGCATATTGTTTCACAAATGAATCGGGGGAATTGTCATTAATAAAATTTGATTTGTGAAATGATATTGGCATTTTCTGTTCTAAATATAGTGCATGTAAGACATTAGACATAGCACTATGGCTTTCACTACCGTTAGTCCGTTACTAGCAAAGAAAATAATAAATGAAAAAAGTCAGATAATGAAAAATAGAAGTTAAACATGATATATATAGAGACATGGCATGTTAGTCTAGTATTAAAGACATGAGTTCTGTAATAGGCCTAGTGATTCAGAAAGGACAAGGTACAGGTCTGTAGAATGTCATCTGTTCATTTGAAGCCTGAATTGAAGGTGAATTGGGGCTCCCAATTCACCTTCAATTCAGGCTTCAAATGAACAGATGACCTTCCACAGACCTTTACCTTTCTGAATCACAGGCCTATTACAGAACTCATGTCTTACATGCACTATATTTAGAACAGAAAATGCCAATATCATTTCACAAATCGAATTTTATAAATCGTGGCATGCGACAGCGGCTTACCCGGCACATTTTACAGGCGACAAGTTTGTATCCTCTGGTCTCGAATCGTTTCATTATCTCGCCCACGAGTCCCCTCTGGACGCCGTCTGGCTTGGCCATGATAAAGGTGCGCTCAGTGCGTTCGTCTGCCATCTTGGAGAATAGAGAAATGACGGATAGCAAAGTTGCAACCATGTGGTACACTCCAAACCGGGAAAGGAAGATCACGTGATTTTCATGACGTATGGGAATTCCAAAATATTCGAATTATCCACAAGTGTAACCCGTGTTTCTGTACTATTTCGCGTTTATTTTTGTGTGCACCCGAAAATCGGCTCGAGCACCAATTGACATGACATGAAGTATTAAAAGTACTTGACATTGTCGTCAGAGAGAAAGTAAGACCAACAATCGGCCCACAACAAAGCATCCTACAAGAGAATTTACGAAGAATGCTTCCCCGATGAACTGTTCTCTGATTCTCGAGGAATGAGAAAGTAAAGCTTAGGCCAAAAAAAAAAAGTCTTGTTTCCGGAAACCCGACCGACCGCAGTGAAATAGTGCCGACCGTAACGCAACTTCCTCAGTCAAGTTGGGTGGGCATAGCTCGGAACCAATAAGAGACACATTTAATAATACGGTGTTCATTTGATAGCCTTTTTTTATTTTATCTAAATCCGCGGTGTTGCTCTCGTTCATTCCATTCCAGAACCCGGCGTAGAAGACATTTAAACGTGTTATGTTTTTTTTTATTCAACCTGCTAAAAATCCCCGCGAGGGGGTGTAGCAGTATATAAAGAAAGAAAGAAAGAAACCTATTTTATCAATGGCTAGATAGATATATAGATATAGATATATATATAGATTATGAGGCGCCAGCGATATAATCTATATTGTATCGTTCTCAGACCGTGAGCTGAGAAGTTTAAATAAACAAAAGTACAAAACTACTATATAGTTTGGTATTTTTGTACTTTTATATGAAAATCTTACAATATAATCTCAATTGTAAACTTCTCAGCCCTTGAGACTAGGAATTTATCAAAACAATGCTTGTTGTACAAGACTATATAGGTGTTTTGTACGAAAACTATAATTTTAAGCCAAATATGTACAATGAACCACGAAACCGCTATATCACAATCCTCCTAAGTCTGACAGACTCTTGCCTGAATGGTTTCTCTATTTTATTATATCTCTTTAAGGCCCAAACTCTATTTGCTCCACATTTGCCACACACTTGGTACATAGCACAAGTACCCTTTCCACACACTAGGCATGGTTTCAAGGGGGTATTCTTTTTTACTCTAAACTTATGAGTTGCACAGTATATTGAGTTTTTCACTGATTTTATCGTGCATGGTTTATCTGAATGGATATTTTTGTATTGGCACATGTTTATGTTTATTTCTTCCATTTTTTGCATTATATATACAATAATTTTTCTATTAAATAAAAGAAATATATTATAATAAACCAAAGATTAAAAGAAATGAGTGCTACAGATGTACAAGATATTCTGAAACTCTATCGTGATAGAGTTATTAATGATGAGCAATTGCGAAAGATGGTTGATGCTTTGAAATCTTCAGAGACCAAAGCAGAGACTAAACCATCTGTGGAAGAAAACCGTAGGGAAAGACGTAGAAAAAAGAAGCAAAGAAGGAAAGAGAAACTTAACCAAACAAAGATTGAAAAACCAATTCCAGCCCCACGATCAATAAATCGTGTAAAACCAATTCCATCCCCCCGATCAATAAATCGTGGAAATGAAAAAATAAAACTCCAGAATTAAAATTGATTGACAAGCCATTGTGTGCTTATTTCAAGTCATATGAAATCAATGCAAAGAAATATAAAGATCCTTCTGTTCTATTCGATGAAAATCAATCTGCTATAATAAAACAAATCAATCAAGATATAAAAGAATACAATGGAATAAAGTTTTCAATTGGCATTTCTTTAAAATTCTTCAAAGATGAAAACGGCGGAGAAAGAAAGTATGTCATCGGACAAGCCCATGGAGAACAAAGTGCTGTTCTTGATGGATCTAAAGTAGTTGAATTTTATAATAATCAAACTTCTTACCTGCAAACTTGGATTGAAAAATTTACAAATACAGCATCAGGCCTAGAGATTGAACACTGTATTAAACTGTACTTAAACATTGCAAAATATGAACCACTCAAAGGCTCTTCATATATCCCTTTACCCAAACCATTGATAAATAAAAAAGCAATAATCAATGTAAAGAATAATGATAATGAATGTTTTAGATGGGCTCTGACATCCGCTATATACCCCGCAAAAAGTAACCTTAATAATATTTACAGTTATACAAAATATAAAGACAATTTGAACTTGAAGGAGATCGATTTTCCAACCCCAATAACCCAAATACCAAAAGCGGAAAAACAAAACAATCTTGCAATAAATGTTTATGGATACACAATAACAAAAAAGACAGAGAAAATAAGCATATTCCCATATTACATATCAGATCAACCAACAGAATTGAATAGGATTAATTTACTATTAATATCTCAAGACGATGAAGTTGATGAAGAAGGTGAAGAACCAAAGAAAGAAACGCAATATCATTATTGTTGGATTAAAAACCTAAACAGACTACTCGTAGATCAAAACAAACACAAAAACAAAACATACTTCTGTGAACGTTGCCTATACGGCTTCTCACAAGAAGACTTACTGCTAAGACATAAAGAAGATTGTGAAGGTATAAACAAAACTGCAACCAAAATAGAAATGCCCTCAAAAGATAAAAACCATATAAAATTCAAAAACCATCAAAACCAACTACCAGTTCCATATGTAATCTATGCGGACTTTGAAAGCATAATAACCCCTGAAAACAAACCTGCTGGTGACAAATCAGAAATAACAAGTGAACATGAAGCTTGTGGTTTTGGATATCAAGTTGTGCGGTATGATGGCAAAGCAGAAAAACCAGTAATATACAGAGGTGAAGATGTAGTTGAAACATTCTTAAACCATTTGAAATGTGAAACAAGCAACATCAACAACACTTTTACCCATCCAACTCAAATAAGAATGACAGAACAAAACACCAAAGATTATGAAAGTGCAACCCATTGTTGGATATGTGAAACAGAACTAAACGATACAAAAGTAAGAGATCACTGCCATTTCACAGGTAAATACAGAGGCGCCGCACACAAAAACTGCAACCTAAAACTCAAAATAAAACCAGGCACAACTAAAATCCCTGTAGTATTCCACAACCTAAAAGGATATGATAGTCATCTTATAATGCAAAAAATACACACAGCAAACCGCAACATAACTTGTATTCCAATCAACGCTGAAAAGTACATCTCGTTTAGCATTGGACAACTCAAGTTCTTAGATAGTTTCCAATTCATGTCTTCATCACTTGAAAAGTTAGTAGATGCAACAGATAAATCAGATTTCAAAATCACCAACAATGTCTTCAACAATAAAACAAAATCTACTTTTACGTAAAGGAGTTTACCCTTATGAATATATGAACAACAAAGAAAGATTCAATGAAACACAATTACCACCTATAGATACATTTTACAGCAGTCTTACAGATGAAAGTATCAACCAAAAAGAATATGAACACGAAAACACAAAAGGTATGGAAAGAGTTCAACTGTAAATCCCTTGGAGATTATCATGATTTATACCTTAAAACTGATGTTGTTCTACTTGCTGATGTATTCGAAACATTTAGAAAAACATGTATAAATGCATACAAACTTGACCCATTACACTACTATACAGCTCCAGGTCTATCATGGGATGCTCTACTAAAAAACACACAAATAGATTTAGAACTACTAACAGATATTGATATGCATTTATTCATAGAAAAAGGTATGCGTGGCGGTATAAGTATGGTATCCAAAAGACATGCAAAAGCAAACAATCCTCTTGTAGCTGATTACAATCCAACTGAAGAAAACAATCACATCATGTATTACGACGCAAATAACCTATATGATGGGCAATGAGTCAACCTTTACCGTACTCCGGTTTCAAGTGGAAACCCTTAAACAGTAGAAACACAGTTGCTCAACCAAAACCAGGCAAAGGTTTAATCCTTGAAGTAGACCTAGAATACCAAAAAGCCTACATAAACTACACAACGATTATCCACTTGCACCTGAGAAACTAGCAGTAAAAAAAGAATGGTTATCAGAATATCAAACAGAACTTCTTAACAATAGCAATATGATAAACATAGAGAAACTTGTCCCAAATCTAAACAACAAAAAGAAATATGTATTATTACACTACAGAAATCTACAGTTGTACATATCTCTTGGCCTAAAACTCACTAAAGTACATCGAGCCTTAGAATTCAATGAAAAACCATGGATGGAACCATACATTCGTCTAAACACCGAATTACGTAAAAAAGCAAAGTCTGCATTTGAAAAAGATTTCTATAAACTAATGAACAATGCTGTATTCGGAAAAACTATGGAGAACCTACGAAAAAGATCAGATATCAAACTAGTAAGAACAGATGGAACCGAAAACGAAAGACTAAGAAAAAATCATAGCTAAACCTAATTTCAATAGACGTGTCAAATTCTCAGATGAATTATCTGCTATACATGAAACAAAACTAAACTAACGCTAAACAAGCCAATCTATGTTGGCATGTCTGTCTTAGACTTATCAAAACATCTAATGTACGACTGGTACTATAACAAACTGAAAAAGAAGTATAATGAAAATTGCACCTTGTTGTATACAGACACCGACAGTTTATTAGTTGACATCAAAACAAAAGATGTATACAAAGATATGTCTAAGATGAAAGATGAATATGACTTCTCTGATTATCCAAAAGACCATCCACTTTATGATGAAACAAACAAAAAAGTAATAGGCAAAATGAAAGATGAATGTGTTGGCACTTCAATAGCAGAATATATTGGTCTACGGCCTAAGCTATACTCTTTATTACGAGCAGACGAACAACTCATCAAGAAAGCAAAGGGAGTAAAAAAATATGTAATCAAAAAACAAATAAACTTTGAAAATTACAAAGATGCACTTTTCAACAAGAAAACATACACTCATAACATGAATATGCTACGCTCCATACACCATAAAATATACGGACTAACAATGAACAAAACAACACTCTCACCACTCGACACAAAACGATACATTGCACCCGATGGAATCATGACATACGCGTTTGGGTATCAGCCGGAACAATAAGAAGCTCTTCCTTTACAAAGCCTCTCTTTGGTGCCGGTGCTTTCAAATAATACACTCTTATACCTTGGGTAATAAAATGATAATCAATCTTGTGAATATCAACACTCCATATCGGGTCAGTAGCTCTACGTCTGCCTCCACCTTCTTGTTCTCCAGGTTGGTATAAATATCTTAAGTTTACAGTAGGACAGATGGGGTCGTCTTTTAATGTTTTAATTTCAATTGGAGAGGGTTTTTTCGTCTCCGAATTTATTGCAGTGATTACCGCTGGTAGCCTCTTAACCCATTCCCTATTTCGTTTATTAGGATTGTCCAACTCCTTAGCATACTGATAACCAAACAATCTTTCGGCTAGTGTCCTGTTAAATCTTTCAACAATGGCTTGGTCTCTATGAATTTCTCTTCTACCGCGTCTTATATTTACATTATGTTTATCCATGAACTGTGTAACAGCACCCATAAATTCTCTACCTGGATCTACTTGTAATAATTTTGGATATGTTAGTTTTCTTTTATAAATATTTTCAAAAGCTTTAGCAACTTCCTTGCTGTCCTTTGAAGTCAGTGGTTCTGCCTCTTTATATCTACTAGCAATATCAACAACAGTCAATGCATATTTATATGTTTTTCGACCAACAGTGTCATGTGGTAGGAATAATAAATCCGCTTGATGAACTTCATTCTTATTAGAAACATCAAACTTCGGCCTCACTATTTTCTTTGGTGCAGGTAAATAAATCTGCCATACCGCTTGTTTCTTTAAGAAATTCAATGCTTCTTTATCACTTAGTTTAGCTGCCTTTGCTAATTTCTTAACAGCTGTTAAACCTTTCCAAAATCCTTTAGGACTGTAATAAATTTTCTCCATTTTTTTTTATTTCTATTTAAGATACATTTCTATAACATAAAACACAAAAATGAATCAACAAATCACACTAGCCAAGTTTGAAGAAAGGCACAAGGAACAAAATGAATACAACACAATTAAATGGGCAGATTTAAAACAGAATGAAATCTATACTATTACAGATTACAGATGTGTGGATACTATTAATGGTGAAGCTATGATTTTAACATTAAATGATGACACTGAAGCATGGACACCACTCTCTCTTAAATCTAAAATTGAACAAGCTAAATCTAAAAATAAGGAGTTGCCATACTATGTAAGACCATTAGGGTTGAAGCCAAGTAAAAACAATACGAAAAATAAGTATCATGCTTTTGATTTTGTCTGTTGAAAAACTTTTAAACTTTTTTTTTACCCGACCGCACTCAAATGAAAGTCAAAATTTAGTGCCCATTTATATTTTTTAACATGTCTGTTTTGATTTGCTCTCGTAGTATTTTTTTTTCTTCAACAGAAATCTCAAACTTTATAGGTTTTCTAACATCTGCTTTCATTTGTTCATATTTATCCATCTCTCCCATGATCAATTTAAATTCTTCATCAGATACATTACCATCTTGTAATGCAGTGGAAACTTTATTTGCAATAGAATTAAGTTTTGCCATTGCAAGTATACATATTTCATCATGTTTTTCAGCCTTTTTCAGTAGTTTAGTATTAACAAATTTGCTTGTTAATGCAAATGCACCACATATACTACCCGCAATACCAAGGCCCAAGGAAATGGGCACTCCTACAACAGTTAATAATAGCCCGGCACTCGTCCCACCCATTACCAGACCAACAGTAGTAAATCCAGACTGAACACCATTTAATAAGTTCAGAGCTCTTTTATATTTATTTCGTATTGTTTTTCTTGTCTCAACCTCATTTTCTAGCTTATGTTTTAAAGCACTTATTTCACTAAGCCTATAATGTTCTGTTCTATTCTCCTCAACTGGTAGCGGTGGATACAGTTTATTACTCATTTTATTTTTAATAATTTTTAAATTTTTAAATTTAAATATCTAATTCAATCAATACATTTACAATTGAAATGGAAGCTCTACTATATGTTGTAAGTGAAACAAAATTTAATACACTTCCAGAAGCAAGCTCGATTGGAGTTTGAAATATTGTATATGCCGAACGCTGTCCTTTATGTTTTGTTAAAGTTGCATTCACATTTGGGGTGCCATTAATACTAATCCCAATTTTAACTTCATCGGTTGCAAATCCATTTTTTGTGACACTGCATAAACCCATTCGTAAAACCCTTCCACTGCACATCATAGTATAACCACAGTTTTCATGCGCTGAACCAGAAACACCATTTCCAAATGCAAATTCATAAGAGCCATCACGTAATGGCCCAGATTCTTCTGCCCATACAGTTATTATAGGTTTACCTTGCTTAAGGTCATGTATTGTTTGTTTTAGGTTTGGGACATACATTTTATCTCTTACAAGAGTAGCAAACTCATTCATTTTCTTTTTAATCAACTCATCGCCTGTATCACTATATGATTTTGTTGCGTGATAATTTGTATCTCCATATATAGACATTTTACTTTATTGTTTATCTTATTTCAAATACAATAAAAATTGGCAGTCCGTGATTATTTAATAAATTATTACTATTGTCTCTGACTTCAATTTCCAACTCGTCTATGATACCACTTTGTAATTTTCTATATTCCGGAGATTGAAATGATATTGTATCCGATTCCCCAAACGTAGTTTTGCTGATGGGTACAGTACAAATAATGTTACTTATGTTTCCATCTAATAGATTGTGAGATGAACTGACTTGATTCAGATAAATATAAACAGATTTGTTAGCAAAATCTACTGGATTGACGCTTGTATAAGTACCACTATCCAACTGTGGATATATGTCAAAACCTAGTAATTTAAGTATATTTTCAGGAATATTAACCTCGTGTCCCGTTGTAACTGTAAAAGTACATTTCCCATTAGATTTATTTACACTAAGTGACAAAGCGGCATTACTTAATAAATTACTTAATCTATCAAATGAATATAATCCAGCGGGAATTGTCACTGCAGTTGGTTTAGCTCTAACAGTAGACCACTCGTATGTTTCATCCTGCAAAATATATTGTACCAACCAACCCAGTATGTAAGACTTTTCAAACCAATTTCTCGCTTAGAATCCGTATTATCAATATATACTTGTAATGGAATTGGTTTTGTAATGTCAGTTAAAGTTATATACATTTTTTTTTTATATATATATATATATATATATAAAAAAAATTAAAAAAAACAACAACAATGGCATTCAAATTTAATAAAGATGCAAACTACAATGTCAACCATATATAGCTTTGAAAACGGTTCCAATGTTATACAATGTTGATGTTTATGTTACAAAAGATAAAAGTTTCAAAGCTACATATTCCAACGCATTAGCAGGGTATCCAAACCCCTCAATAACTGGTAATGTCTCAAACAACAACAAAGCATATAACAATTGGTTGAATAATCAAATGGGGTGGTATCAGAATCAATTTAACTTTGCAATATGGTGTGCTACTTGTGGTGTGGTGTTTCATATAACCAGCATTTAACAATTACAAATGATCCGTTTTTTGAGATCCTTATATGAATTTCATATTATGTATCAAACACTTCGAATCTTAGCTCAAATGAAAGTTCCTCTACCAGATGATCACAGCTATTGTTGGTATGATAATAATTTTGACCTTTCAGCTTACCATAGAATATGCACTGAATTTGGTATTAATCCAAATAAGGATTTCAGACAAAAAATAGACCATGGGAATCATAATCTTGGCGGTTTTACAATGTTTATGAGACCTTCAGGGGGTTATAGATTGAGCCATGGAGGTAGGGTATCACCATTTTTTGATGTACACGATTCTTTTACCCATCATGTCGATATTACTAATGCTTGGACTAGTTTTGTTCTAGATAATTCAATTGGGTTCACTCAAGCTGGAGTTGAACGATTAAATGATAGTATTAGAGTTTATGTGTGGTCAATTCTTGGAGCTCAATCTCAAACAAGAACTTCCATTATTGGTACTGGGACAGCATTTGATGCGCAAAAACAATATTTAGAGCCAATGTTAATGATGCAATTAATAGAGCTGTAGACTTACCCACAATAATTTCAAACTATCAAAATGTACTAAAATATGCAAGGTCAAAAGTTGATTTTGTATATGGAATTGGTTTGTATATGGCCCCAAGCAACATGGATTTGCAGATAGGAAGTATTCAAAATTACAATAATTTAATTGTAATTGCAATGTGTGATCAAACTGTTGGGTTTAATGGTGATGTAAATAGTTTACCAGTTCCACCGCCTGTACAAACACCAGAAAAAAGTATTGTTAAACCTTTGGATGTTACACCTTTGAGTGTTAAACCTTTGAATGTTAAACCTTTAAATGTTAAACCAACAGTCGCAATACCTGAACAAATAGAAGCAGTCAAACATGAAAATTATAAAACTGCACTAGTCACTGGTAGTATTGCAGTTGGGTTGGGGCTGCTATTATTTTACTTTCGAGACAAAATATAATCCTTAGCGGCCATATAAAGAAGCCCAGCAACTGTAATAATCAAAACCCATAAATTATTGGCTAGCCATCCAACAGCCTTTCCTGCTGCATTCAACACCCAAGCTACTATATAACCGATTATCCCTGGTAATGCATCCACTGCCTTCCCTGCTAGCATACCCAGTAATGAACTAAGATGTTTTAATTGTTTCTTTATCCATTCTTTAGCTCCACCTTTTCCTGGTGGCTTGAGAGCGGCTGCACTACCACTTACACCTCCAGTAATACTTAAAATTAAAGTAGAGATTATAAACCCTATAGCTGTCAAAACTGAAACAATAGTTACCCCCTGTTCTTTGAAGAGGGTTTTGAGTCTTTCTCTTAAAGTAGTATCTTTGTGTAATATTCTATCGAGTGTCTCTTTTATTCTGGATACTTGAGTTCTTAAGGCTTCCCTATCAACTGAAATCGCCTCAAGACGTGCTTCACGCTCAGATACAATAGCAGCAATTTCTCTTTCGATACGGTCTGCATCTGGGTTATCTGAATCAAATGTAGTTGCAGCTGCCAGCTTTAACACTGCAGCATCTTTATTTTTATCCAATTCATTTAACTTGGCAAGGTTGTTGGTTAGTGAGCCTCTTGATTGTTGCAGTGCTTTGTTTAAGGCTTTAAGTTCTCTTAATGGTAAAGTTTCAAAATCATGTGTAATTGTAGTTGATGTTTCTTTTGATAGTGTATCAATGAGTTCTTTTACATGTGTTTCTGTTTCATCAACTGTACTTGGTAATTCAGTCATTTCTATGTTTTCAACATTTGGTAATTCGTTTTCTATAGTTTGTATTTTATTAACAGCTTCTGGAGCCAAGTGGACCTCTTGTAGATTCAATAACCGTTTTAATTCAGCTGTTCCTTTACCCTGAAAAGTTCTTATTAAGGCATTAGGGTTACCCTTTCTACTAATGCGGTGATCCCCCCAGAACAATGTGTTTTGTTTTCTGTGTGTAGGTCTGGAATTAGTACTGAAACTCCTGATCTGTTACTTTAAACTCCTTTTGGAATAGAGTTTTAAAAAGCTCTAAAGTTTTTACTCGTAGAGGACGATCCTTCTCTGGAGTTAGTTTTTCCATTTGAAAATCAGGGATTACCTGTGGAACATCAGGGACTATCAGGGGCGTTTGCTCATCACCATCAGGTGTATACGATTCATTATCATAATGCATAAAATCTCCTTCTCCACCTTCAGCCATTATTTATTATTTATTTTAAAGTATGTAATTTATAAATAAAATTAAAAAGAATAATGGCAACATACGGAAGAAAGCTTAACCCCTACAGACATTTAAGAGAGCCTCTCGGTGTAAAAGGAATTAGACAATCAGTTACAATAACAAATAATCCATCTACAATTGATCAAAACCAACAGCTTTTAGTGCGATTCCCAAATTTAGGTCCAAATGATTTAATCGTACCTGGAACAGTTCGTTTAGCTTTTACAATTGCATTAACCTCCACTGATGACAATCGCCGAGTGGTTCAAAATCTTGGTCGTGCAATCGTCAAGAAAACAACTATTAAAATATCTGGTAATGAAATTTTATCAATCGATGATTCAGATGTGTATTATATCTATCGTGACCTATGGAAAACACCTCCAGAGCGAAATAATATGGTTTATCAAGGCATAGATACTAGTACAGGTTCAAATGTAACAAAATTAAGAACTGGAGCAGCAGATGCTAGTTCTGGAAATGCTGAAGATAAAGCTATCGCAGATACATTTGGTAATCGATTTTATATACCATTAGATTTTGAACTTCTTGAAGCCCATATGCCTTATTATCAATCTGGTTTGGGTGATAGGCTCGAATATGAACTTACATTTAATGATTATTCAAGGGTAATAATAGCCACAGGTGATTTAGCTGCTAATTATGAAATTAATAATATAAGTTTAGAATTTGATATGGTCACAGAGCCTAATTTAGCAACAATGGTAAAAAATCAATATATGGGACAAATGTCAATTTTGTATGATAGAATTCTTCGTCACCGAAAGATAACTAAAAATAAAAGTGATTCTATATGGAATATAAATTTGAATACCCTGCTAGGTCCATGAAGGGAATTTTAATGGTATTTGAAGAACAATAACATCACTTTTGCAAGAGAAAGTGAAACATTCTATAATCCAAAAATAAATAATGTTGAAGTAACAATTGAGGGTGTGCCTAATCAACTATACAGTCAAGGGATGAAAGCATATAATATGTGGGATGAAATACGCAAACACTTTGCCGGTGGAGATATTAATGATCCGATAGTGAACGCTGTCAGTAAAGAATTTAATGTGTCCAGTGTGACAATTGGCAAATATCTTACAAAACAATATGCACTCTGGCTTGACTTAAGAACAACAGATGATAATAGTTTACATGGGAATGGACGGAGACTAGAAAATGCGAGTGAAGGTATTACAATTCAGATTACTAAAGAAGCTGAAGCTGCAAGTGCAATAAATATATATTTATTTATAATTCAAGATGCCCAACTAAATATAGAAAATGGAAGATTTGTATCGGTGTTATATTGATTTACCAAAGTATGCACATAGTGCAATTGTTTGTGGTCAAACAGGATGTGGGAAAACAGAATTTGTTTTAGGCTTATTAGAGCTTTCACAACAACAAGGAGGTTATAAAGGTTTTTTCGATAATATAATTATACTTTGCCCAACTATAACATGGAACAAGGCTTATAAAAACAGAAGTTGGATAAAGGATGTACGCAGCCCAATCGATAAAAAAATAACGATTGTTAATCCAGTTGGTAATAAATGGCGAAGAGAAGCTGCAAGATCTGTTAAGATTATTTTTTAATAAATATGCTGGAAGCCCAACATTATATATCATTGATGACTGTTCAGCTACAAAGCAATTAACAAAGAAAAAGGATATGTTGTCACAGCTCGCATTCTCTGGACGACATGCAGAGCAAAGTGTTTGGGTTATATCACAGAGATATAATTCAGTATTAAAAGACTTAAGAGAACAGACAAAATGGCTGTGTATGTTTTATACGAAAGACAGAGATAGTTTTGAGGACTGTTTGAGAGAAAATGATGTTATTTCGACACTAGAGGAGAGAAACAAAATAAGAAAAGAGTTATCGAAAACAAAACATTCTAAGTTGCTTATTAGAACTGATCAACCTACTGGTTATACGTTGCTTAATTAATGCTTAGTATTACTTAGTATTACTTAATATTTCTTATTTTACTGGATTTTAACTTGATTTAGCTGAACAATTCATAGATACCAATGTTAAGAATTGTTCAACACATAGGTATTGCTTAACAATGTTGAGTTGTTCTAAGCAAATTTAACTTAAACAATTGTATGAATATATGAAATGTTTAAGTTATTGATATTCATACAATTATTGATTATTATATTTGGATCGGGTTGGGTTTATTTTAAATTAAAATATATATTATGCAAAATAAAAATGAATTGTGAGGAACTTATAGAACAACTAAGTGATGATAAAGTATCCAATGATAGTGTTGTAGGTGAAGTAAAAAATGATCACTTAAAGCAACGATTATCTTCGATTATTTCAGGTGGGAAATCTATTAAATATTTGGGTAAAGATATAACTATTTCACAACTAGAAGAGTTGTCAAATGAACAAATATTGAAATTGTATAATAGATATGAAAGTAGATTGGGTGCTTCAATGACGAAAACTCTTGGTAATACTATTTTGAATATGTATGCTCTAGCTGTAGGTAATATCTTGCCTATACCAGCAGAAAATCATGATAAACTCGTAACTGATTTAGAAGGAGATCCATTTGTTAACCATGCATTGACTAGTACTTGTTGTGAGTTGTATTTTAGGTTTGGAGCATTTCTGGCACCTATTACTGCAGCGATAACAACATTTAAATATTGTCAATTTAAAAATATAAATGATATAAATAAAAATAATGGAAACGGAGAACATACAACAGATTCCTGATGAAGAAATTCCAGAACGAAAAGAGGAGATTAAACAAGTAACAGCAAAGAACCCAAAGAGGGTTGAAGCTGGTAAAAAGGGTGCTGCTGCTAGGAAAGCCAAACAAGAAAGTCTATTACATATGGTACATAAGAAGAAAGTAGACATACCACCTGAAGAACCAGTTATAGTGAAAGTCTATAAAACCTCGAATATAATATATTTTGTAGTGGCAGTGAGTTTAGTTGGTGGGTTTGTGTTTGGCTATAAATTGTTAAATCAAAATAAAATTGAAACAAAAGAACCTGAAATGCCTAGTGTAAAACACAATCCTCATCTTATGGAGTAAACAATTAATTAAATTAAATTAAATTTATTATTAAGCAAAGAAAATAAAAAAAGATGACGGCAATTAATACAGATGGAAAGATAATAGGAAATCTTGCATATCATGCTGCTGTAATAACGGCGCTTGAAATCGGATATGCGCAGATAATGAATAAAATTATAAGACAGGCGGTGCCAAAACTGCAACTTGATGGTTATAATATGGCTATGTTAATGTTGGATACTGGACTTGCTATTGCTACGAGAGATATGCTTGTTAAACAAGGTATAATTCCTGATAATATTTTTAAGTAATAAAATTATTATATAAACAAAATGTCTGGAATAGCTATGATGGTTGGCGGTGCTTTGGTTAACGCATTGGCGTTTACAGGGAGTAATTTCTTATTCAGTTCATTGGGGAATAATTCTGCGATTGAAGAACGCAAAAGGCATGATAATGCCGTAGAGCAATTACAAAAGGCACAGGGCACAGTGGGCAGAAAAAAGAACAGAGAGATTAGACTGGATTAATAGTGAAATTAGAAAGCAGAACCACGCTGCTAAGACTTTTGAGGATGTAGATGAAGCTATTAGGGAGTATAATGCTGTTACAGCACCGGTGACAGGTGCGCAACAATTACAGTCATTTGGGGAGGAACCGGTACTGAGTGATTATTATACACCCTCACAGAGTCAAAAGGATAGAGAAATTGTGTTTATTGTTGGTAGGATAGCGTTAGTCGGTGTAATTTCATACAAAATGCTTTGAGTGTTTTAATTTAAAAAAAATAGGTCACTGGGTATGTGCCTCCAAATTGGCCCCTATACTACTTATGATTTTTTCTTTTTTTGTATTTTCTGCTCTGTTTTTATTGTTTTTCAACTGTAATCACTCCAAAAGAGAATTGGATTGGAAGAAAGCTTACATAGACCATCTCCCTACAAGGTGAGCAGTCACATGTACCATTTGTTAATGCATGGCGGCCATATTGGATTTTTTCATATCATAATGATGGTTATACTGCCAAATCAAGCTTATACTCAAACATTAAATCAATATATCAAATGAAAGACTATTTGTATCGCCGTATTGAGTTAATATAGATTTTCTGTTGAAATGATTGAATATGTCCGCGGACATATTCGCTCGTGTGGACATATTCGTGTACATATAAATATCTGCTATCTGGCTACTCTATGTCTGACAATAGGTACCTTATGACATTTAGATACAGTATACGTCCGATAATTGCAGCCCAGCACATAGTTTCGCTACCAATCGGTAGTGGGATTCTTTTGCGAATGAATATCTAACAGTGTAGCCCCTGATGGAGAGGGGCTAAAACAATACTACATGGCCCTATTCCCATGAACAATGAACAGGTACCCCCTTTTCCGTAGGTATGAGCTTATGAAAGGTCGACCTTTAGCTGATAAAAAGGACGACGTCGTCCTTTTTATCAATATGACTAGCCCACATGTATCAGTAATTGGGACCGCCGGTTTGGGGAAAAAGACCTTTAAGACGTTCACGATTAGCGTAGATCCGGATCTGGACCTACACCATTCACATAATTAGATCCGGATCTATGCTATTGAGTTGCTAAGTAACTTGATTACCATCAATGATTCTAATCCCACGGTGTAGGAGTGTAGGAGGGGTAGGGGGGCCGTAATTTGTGTTAATGTCCTGAGGTCCTCTTTTCACAACCTGCGGCCCGATTATACCACGTGAAAAATCATGGGTTGGTCATATGATATTTTTCGTACGTGTATATACTCACACACTTGTTAATGAATTATTGAGGAAAAATGGCAGGCATAAAAAGAATATCTAAATTTAATGAGGATACTATTAATCTAGCATTTTCAGAGGCGTTGACAGAAGATGAAAAAAAAAACAACATTGGCGGCATTACAGAAAGTTAAAAATAAGTCGGCGTGCCTGCCTTACATCAACAGTGATAAACAACTGAACTGAGTTCCGCCATGAATATTAGCATGTTTTTTTCTTTCTTCATTGTTTTGGCATATATATGAATAATAAGGGGTCTGAAGCCGATCGCGCGCAAAGCAAGTGCTGTATATATTAGAGGTCATATGGGGCGACCTTTGACCTTTTGTACAAAAAGGCCAATAGTTTTGTACAAAAAACATGAAATTGAGTCCGGAAAACTATATTATCTATATATTTATGATAACCCCTTTGTTTACAAACATTGTAGTAAAATTATCACCTGTATCAAGTGTTATTGGGAAACACTATTTTACAAAATGGGGAATGTCACAGGCGTCAGTATTTTGCGAGTGGGAAAAAATGCCTAGCCACAGGGGCTGAGAAGCCTAAAACAGTAAAATGGTCTTACACTTTTATATAAAAGTACAAAACACCTATATAGTCTTGTACAACAAGCATTGTTTTGATAAATTCCTAGTCTCAAGGGCTGAGAAGTTTACAATTGAGATTATATTGTAAGATTTTCATATAAAAGTACAAAAATACCAAACTATATAGTAGTTTTGTACTTTTGTTTATTTAAACTTCTCAGCTCACGGTCTGAGAACGATACAATATAGATTATATCGCTGGCGCCTCATAATCTATATATATTAGATAGATAGATAGATAGTTTATTTACGTCTCATTAACTGTACAGCATAAACTACATACACTAATATGAAATAGGCACTACCTATGACGGGCGACGTTAGTATGTGAAACTAAATTTACCAATTGATAGCTTTACCATGATGTTAGTATGCTATAAACGGTACCGTAGTATATTGTTGATATTTCCGTTTCATATATAGTACATTAATAGCCTAGGCATAGTGGAGCGCGTGGTCGAGCGGTCTGAGGCGATGTCTGCTGATCTTACGATCGTGGGTTCGAGCCTCGCGTGCGTTGTGTCCTTGAGCAAGACACTTTATCCACACTGCTTCAGCCCACCCAGATGTAAATAGGTACCGGTTAAATACCGGGAACATCGATTGTATTTGATTGTATTTGATTGTATGAATAAAAATATGATCCACTAGTGATTGAGGGTATACCAGTATACTGGCAAAAGGAAAGCATAATAGAAACTGTATTAGTACATTTACGATCATTTTAAGAAAAAATAACAAGGCTAAGAATCTTCAGTGATATTATTCCCAATTTTCGCAATCTCAGTCGTCATTGAGCACGACTGTCACTTCGAGAGTTACACACATTTTGCCCATTTTTGGTATGAATTGTGTTAAGTTTTACATTTAATTTTTTTGATTAACCCAGTGCTGTGTCAGATGTGTTTGTATCCTGGACTACAGCAACAGGTGCACTAGACGCACACTTGCAATGCATACTTTGTTCTGGTAGTCGTGTTCCCCAATTATCCCGGATCGCTTGACTATGTCTTGTATTTTTAAACTCACATCAGCGAAGTTAAGTGCAGCGTGGCGGCTATAGAAATTCTCCCGGTGTGTCCTTCCAGTGATGTTATTATTTTCTCGATCCCTGGTGGTCTTTGAGCACATTTTGACCATTTTTCGTATTAGTTTTGTCCTTTTTACATACAGCTTCACTTCAGCTGTTGATAAGAGGTACTTGTGTCATGAACTGTGAATACAGCACAGGCCGTGACACAACCGAGCAGGCGCAATAAAACAGCAGTTACAATGCATACTTGTTTCTGTTAGTCATGTCCACAGAGTATCATGGATCGCTTGACTTTGTCTTGTAAACAAAATCACAACATGTGCGCTTTCTATCCAATGATATTGAAAGAGATATAGTGTGCTTCTATCTAACGATGTTGAAAGATAGAGAGATAAATATTATGGTTTCTATCTAATGATGTTGAGAGAAGGTGGGTGGGGGTGCGGGGAGATATATATTGTGGTTTCTAGGTAATGATAGAGAAAGAGACACACAGAGAGACATAGACAGACAGAGATCGCGATAGAGAGAGACATACATACAGACAGACAGACATACAGACATAAAGATAGAGAGAGAGAGAATGACAGAAAGATAGAGAGAGGGACAGATAGGGAGAGAGACAGACAGAGAGAGTTAGACAGACAGACAGAGAGAGAGAGAGAGAGAGAGAAGAGAGAGAGAGAGAGAGAGAGAGAGAGAGAGAGAGAGAGAGAGACATGGATGTGGGAGAGAGTGAAAGCGATAGAGAGACAGACAGACAGAGACAGACAGGGACATGGGTGTGGGAGAGAGAAAGGTGATAAAATTAATACGGAATAATGAAACTCCATTTCGTTACAAAGTTCGTAAGCTATATTATGTATACTTTCCGATGTTATCTACATTTTGTTTTAGAAGCAGTTGGCCCTTCGGGCCAAATTATTCGTCGCCCGTATTAGTAATACCATGTGTCGTAAAAACACCTCCTGCTTGGTTTATCGGTTTACGGTAAAACACATTTTACACTTTCAATCATATGTTCAACCTAGTTTCACTGAATGTTAAGTTTTCATATACGCGTAACATAAAGCGGGCGACAAAGAGTCGCCCGTAATAAAATGCACGTACGTATACAATTGCCATTCAATAAGAATTACAAGAGACGAATATAAAAATCACGAATATCAATACTCTGTAAGACACTTAAGTGCGTGTGTGTGTGCGTGCGTGCGTGCGTGCGTGCACTGTGTGCGTGCGTCGTGCGTGCGTGCGTGCGTGCGTGCGTGTGTGTTCATTTTTTATTGGTAGCAGTATCTGCATAAATACTTCATATGGTTTATTTATGTAAGTAGCTATTGTTTTATTAGTAGTTTTTATTAGATTTCCATAGACTTTACATGGTTCCACAAGAAAGGTACACCTACCTTAAGTTGTGGCACGTGTAGTTTCAGGTCAAATATGTATCCGTTTAATCAAGAAGATATTCGTGTGCGATCGACGTAGTCCATACAACATTCAAATCGTTCACTGTCATATACACGAGTTGCTTGCAGAACATGCAGTTCATGTATGTACTAATTTTATCATCTTCATAAGCATATGTTAATGCATCTTGTGATTTTGTGATTTTCCAAAAAATAAATCTAAATCTGAACATATTTGTCATGTGACGTACACGCAGTTTCAAATCCGGCCGCTGAATGTTGAGCCATCACCAGGGTGATCATAGGAGATTGGATTTATCTTTGTTAATAATAATTCATTTTAATTAGGGTAGATCCAAAGCAGTATGTATGGAGAATATGTATATACAACATCGATATTTATGAAAAAAAAGAAAGCTACGAGAGAATGGAAAAACTGGCGATAAATGGTTAGTTGTGGTATAAAAAAAAACCAATGGTGGGGACCAACCTGTAAATGCGTGGCATGGTGTACCAGGTAGCCATTGACTATTTAAGTGGTCCGAGTTACAAAGAAATGTATCATAATTATGTGCTTGGAGAATTGGGGTTTATGGTATGTGACGTCGTTTGAGAACATCTAAAACTGACGTTGTCTGCTCGCCAAGTCATACCAACTTGCAAAACAAGTATTATATATTTCAAAACTACTGTCTGTTTCAGAAAAGCTGCACAAATGATCTAACTAAGAAAACAAAAGTTAAAGTATGAACATCGTATTTCTGAAAATCTAAAAATTTCCCCATGTTAAATCCCCATAGACATATTCACTCACTTTGTGAAGGTGTCTATGGGGATTTAACATGGGGACATTGTTTTTTCGCAATAAAATCAATATTTGACCAAATTTTACGAAATAAAAAGAAGGCTCATTCTTAAATTTTGCTTTAATTTAATATTATCGAAAACAATATTGTTTTTACATTGTTTACATAGTCGTAAAATGTGGGCAGGTTTCGTGAAACAGACAGTAAGCAATATATTAAAGGTACATGCCCACTCAGAGGGCACAAACTGTTCTTTATAGGAATTAAATAATTGTATATTTGAGTCACTATTCCACCAGTTCTAAAAATTGCGAGTGCCCGCTATACAGATATAATCATTTAGTAATATTTATTTTACTGATAGTGACGCGCGGTGGTATCAGGCCATTTTCATATGCAAATGAGGCATGGTATTTTTTAATTATTTATACAAAGTAAATGTCTCACCTGAAAAAATAGTATTTTCGACATATATTGCACATCAAAATATAAATACAGAGAAAAATTAGTAATGTCCGTTAACATTTTAAAGAAACACGGTTATCGCCCCTGATATCAGTGTGGATATTTACGAGTGGGCATGTACCTTTAACTTGAAATTTCTTCATGATACATAACTAAGATGAGACTTAAATACAATTGAAAAATTTAAAATTATGTTATTGTTGCGAAATGCCACTTTTTACGCTTCCTTTATTGAACGACCTGAACCCAAACTGGTTCCCTTTTCCTTGACGGGTCACACATGTCTTAATCAGAGGTGAATTCAATTATACTAGCGTCGTAAAATCGAATATTATCCCGAGTTGCTCCCCTTGTCAGGTATACCTGTTCAATCGTGGGAATATATACATCCTTCCGTTTGCAGCCAGCCTAAGAAACGAAGGAATGATTAACTACATAAACGAGGGATCGAGGGCTATTCATCCGTAACGATTGATGTCCGTTGTTGGTAGCCGAGTTATGGCCCAGTTTCGAGCTACAATTACATTATGTACAGTCCCTAAATAAGTGAGACTCGGTGAGTAGACATGTCGACGCGTTGTGGATACATAGGCATGTTCAACACAAGGCAGGGACCGCATTCGCTCGCAAAATAGAATTATCGCGACCTCTCGCAAAGCACCGTGACGCGGTAGACATGATAACGAACATACTCTCAATGCACAATACTCCTGGGGCCCGTTTCACTAACGAACTAAGCAAGTACTTTTGTCATAAGTTATAACTTAAGTTCGAACTTATGAACAAACTAAGATTTGTTAGTGAAACGGGCCCCTGATGACAAGCCAAATGCGCAATAATGCATTTAGCCGAAGTATCGATGTGCACATCTTTTTTTTGCAAACTTGAAACCATATTACAGTTCGCCCTACTTTCTAAGCCAATCGCTGGGCAGCATTGTGCTCCACTTATTTCACATATTTCAACGCTTAGCCCCAATAAGTTATATATTACCCGATTTAATGATAAACTGCTCGACAGGAAATGAAAAATTAATGCGCGGATGGGATATTGTATTCTACACTTGGCTGAACTATAAGTATGTTATTGTTCGTATATTGGATTTTTCAGGAACTAAATGCTGCGGCTCCTTCGCATTTTATTCCTTAACAATCCAGTATGTAAACAATAACTTGTACATATGGATACAATATTTGGGCCTTTGTCCAGGAGAAACGAAGATATATACCAAGTGATATCATGGCCCTATGAGGATATACAGTGAAACCTCACTAAACCGGACACCCTGGGAGGTCCACAGGGTATCCGGCTTAGAGAGGTTACACTGTAATTCAGGAATTTTATTATTCTGAGCCATAGTTGTATGCGATGAGATCACGTGGAAACAGACATTATCACCCGAGATAAATGACCAAGAAACTCATCAAAAATAAATAGAGAATAG
This sequence comes from Conchocele bisecta, assembly GCA_029237695.1. Classification (NCBI taxonomy): domain Eukaryota; kingdom Metazoa; phylum Mollusca; class Bivalvia; order Lucinida; family Thyasiridae; genus Conchocele; species Conchocele bisecta. The sequence goes on along the minus strand of CM055274.1, from coordinate 1,970,877 downwards.
TAGGTTAGTGCCGTGAATGGGAAAAATATCTGGCAAGGCTTAGGAAACGGGATGGGCGAGGCTCTGCCGAGCACATCCCGTTTCCGTGCCGCGCTAGATATTTTTCCCATTCACGGCACTAACCTACTATTTTATTTATCCCGTCAACACGTACAAATGGCTTTAAAATGCAAAAAAAAAGTAACCCCAGTCACCGCATATATTCATACGTGGTGATTAATTAGGTCGTATTGACAAGATATCAAAAATGTTTCACGGCACCGGGTTTCACGGCACATACGCACTGTGTTGACGGGATAAAATCACATTTGTTTTCTTGGTATCCTGTTTAGAGAGGTGCCACTGTACGTGTAATCATTCTGTTGGTGACATGAAATACGAACCTCGCGGTTCGTCCGCCTGTACGTGGAGATTTGCCAGTGGAATACCAGCCGTAGACGGACAGCCGTGCTCTAACTGATCCACCAATAATAATAATTAAATCATAATCATAATAATCGCCAATAAAATTCCATCTATTTAAAGTGGAACCCTTCTAAACCGGACACCAAGAAAACTCATGTGATCTTATTTTTGATGAATTTCTTGGTCATTTATCTCGGGTGATAATGTCTGTTCGTGATCACATAGTACAGAACTATGGCTCAGAATGATCAAATGCCTGATTTACAGTGAAACCTCTCTATCCCGGACACACTGGGGACCTCACAGGGTGTCCGGTTGAGAGAGGTTCCACTATATAATTATTTATGCATTGTCATGTATAGATAAATAGTCATACTATAACAGCCAGCATTTTCAAGTGGGGTTGTAAATTATTGAAACAGATAATATTAATGGGCGTTGAGGCTCTGAATAAATATGAACTATTATAGTGAATGTATGCATTATCCTGATATGGACTTCGAAAGTTACCAACCATTTCTGACATACTGTTGGAAGTTAGCATCATATTCAGGCTCAATTTCATGATTGCTCCAAACACTTTCCAACTTTATGAAAAAACTATTTATTCGGAATTAGTATCGACGACTTAACCTGTTATGCGATAGTACAGCGTTCCTTGAGCTGTGGACGCGTGTGATCCAGCTGCTACAGAAATGGGGTTTATTTAATGTGCGACCCGTGCAGATCTTGTCGACCGGGTAACACATATAAGCAAATCGAAACTGATCTCACTTTTTACGTCACAAACGTGTTTCGTGAACTCAGCGAACATTGTAGGTTCTGATCAGACTGCGCCGAGGCGCAGGCTGATCAGAATCAACAGTGATCGCAAGTTCAAAAGAGCCCTTTCGTAGCGGCATGACGCTATTTATGTTCCGTCTATAAAGTTCGCTTATTTAAAACAATACACCATTGTCTGTCATAATAGACTTACTCCACTTAGGGGTGTGACGAGATCATTTGATATTCTCTTTTATGCCTATGTGTATGCTTTCTTCTGTTGGACGTTTATGTTTGGAAGTCTAATGTACAAGTCGAATCCTGACTAATCGACGGCACCTTTTATGTTTAACGTTATTATGGTATCATTTAGTTACTTGAATACTCGGATTTATGAAATAGAAATATACCATATATACATGTATTTCTGCGGATTTCTAGAGAATGGTGTACAAAACACCGATCCAGATCGTCGAAGACGGCTGTAGAATGACTAAGTTATGACGTATATGTATACAGTCATGAACTTTGAATAACGAAATCATAGCCTGTTGTTCTCAAAATGGAATCCTAGTACCACGTAAGTATTGTAAACATTTTGTTATAACAATGTTTCTAAATAAAATATCAATTTGTAATTTTAATTAATGAAAATATCCAGTAAATGAAAGGCACATCGCCAACAGTGAACTATATATACTGTCTGTTCCACGTTTTTGTGCCGACGAACCTTTGGCTATTAAACACATTCAATCTAAAAGATATTTAAATGTAAGTAGTTTTTCATCAATAACAAAAAAGTCTCCCTCCCCACTTTTTTTTATTTGATGAAATTCAATAAAATATTGATTTTAAAACGAAAAAACGATTTTCCTATGGGAATTTAACATGGGGAAAAAAGGAGGAGGAAGGTGACCAGGAGGGTCGAATTTTATTTTTTGGAAATTGACTCCGAAACCTCGCGAGATAGCTTGGAAATGATGTAACTAAGAAAACAAAAGTTAGATTTTGAAAATCGGTCCACAAATAAAAAAATATTTATTTTTAGCCCCATGTTAAATTCCCATAGGAAAATCGTTTTTTCGCAATAAAATCCATATTTGATGGAATTTCATCAAATAACTTTTTTTGGGGAGGGTGACTTGTTTGTTATTGATGAAAAAATATTTACATTTCAATATTTTTTAGATTTAATATGTTTAATAGCCAAACGTTCGTTGGCAGAAAAACGTGGAACAGACAGTAGATCACATATTCCCATAACATGTCATCATAGTCATTCGTTTGAAGGCGTAACAGAATTACAAACTCGTTTATTGTCTTCGTTTACATCCGACATTATACATGTGTGTATAAATACGTGTTCTTTGTGTGTGCATTGTGTGGGCATTTCTACGGAGCCCCGCAGGTGACGTGAGAGAGAATTAATAAAGACAATCCATGTCTCCTGAGGGGCTCTGTACATTTCACATTGTAATGTCACATTGTAATCAAATCATCATTTATACACTATGGTAATATGTGGATGTGACTGGAGAAATGTGACTTATGGGATTTGCAACCAGTGTAGATCCAGATCAGCCTGTGCATCCGCACAGTCTGATCAGGATCTACACTGTTCGCCATTCCATCAGTGAAACACTGTCATGCGAGTAACACGCACTATACATCGTTATCAGGCTACATATGTGTATGTATTATTTGATCAGTAGCCTATTTAATCAACATTGCAAAGTATACTTTACTAGCAAAGTATACTTTGAGGGAGTAATCATTTATTTTTCCTGAAATGCATTATTTCATATAGAACTAACAAATGCATATATTTCATGATTAAAAGTATGCAGAATTATTATACTGAATTTATTACATTATCACAGCCAAATTGGCTGTGATAATGTAATAAATTCAGTATAATAAAAATTAATAAATTTATCATAAAATTGAAAATTTCTCCCTCAAAGTATACTTTGCTACTAAAGTATACTTTGCAATGTTGATGACACTGGTCATGCATCTCATAAGCCCCATTTCTCCAGACACAGCCATATACATACATGTACATGATACTTCTGTACCAAGCACGTTATGTGATCAGTGCTGTAGCTAAATGAATGAGAGATATAACCAATTGTTTCATATTTTGCTGAGCTTATGCAAAAACAGAATGAAACAGTTATGCTGATTTATTATGATACCTTTAACCCGTTGGTGGGTGGCAGGTGGGAGCATGCGATGGGTAATTTAACGATCGGGGTTCATCCTTACCGGAATCCCGACCAGATACCTGGGGGCCGTTTCACTAAACTTCGTACGACTAAAATGTTCGTAAGTGCAAAATTATGATAGTCTATAAATTTCACATCAACACTGTTTTCTTGTAAACAATTATATGATTTACATTTCTGCATATTCAGCCTATGCTCAATAAATCCATCAATTGAAATTTCTAGACGATCCTAAATTTGTGCTTACGAACATTTTAGTCGTAAGAAGTTTAGTGAAACGGGCCTCTGGTTTGGCCCTCACGTACGCCGTTGGCATTCTTGTAAAATGACAGTTGAATCTGAGTATACCCCTTATGTGAGTATTACGATTATTCGTAACCCTAATATTTTAGGGGAAGGGGCCAAGTGACTTTGGTGTGGTATGGACCTGGCACCAGGTCAGGTTATCCTAATTTCAGGGCTGAATATATTTATTTTCGATGTAAATATTCCGTTCTGATTTTGGAATCCCCCAATGCAGCAGGTTAAATACGGGATCGAACCCGCCGGCCCGGCCTTATTGACCTTAGCTTTTGATAGGACGTAAAACACCAGTAAATCAATCAATTATTTAACCCATTGACTGATTTCATAAGAAACGCTACACTTCCTTGTTTCTTCTGAAATCAGTAAACTCGTTTAATAAATCACCCATATAAGAAAGACACACTAAAATAACACTGACATATGAACTTTAGGCGTGTCTGTTTTATTGTGTCTTTGCGGTCTCCCAAAGAATAGCATTGTTTAGAAAGAAAATCAATAGTGTAACTATTGACAAAGTTGATATTAATGATCCTGTCTATTTTCATGACATTTACACTTTCTAACATCCTGTAAACAATTATATTTCGAAGACGATACTGTGAAGTTTCTTCGTCTGAATATAAACATGAGCTCCAATTGCATTGTATCAAATTGTTTAAGGAACAATGCTATACAATACAATGTAACTATATTGTAAATAAAACTGTATGGCTATACTAATCATATCGTTTGCTTCTTTACTTTTCGTTGTGTTTACAATTTCTACGATTTGATTTATCAGGGGTCCGTTTCACTAAACTTCGTACGATAAAAATGTTCGCAATAAGATTTATATGCATTTGCTTCTCAAATTAACGTGTTTCTCTAATGCTACCAGTTTGTATCCACTGGTTCATGTCAATGAATGGAGCGCACGCGCGAAAGATGTTCCAAAATCGAGTGTCACAACAAATGTTATTGTGAAGTTTACACTTACGACCATCTTAGTCGTACGAAGTTTAGTGAAACGGGCCCTAGGTTCGTTGAAATTAACCGATTAGAGACGGGATACAATTGTAACTATATTCTATTATCTTTATTTCATCTCGAACTTATATGTTATTACCACTCATTTGAACCATCTCGACGGCTGGATACAATTTGAGTACATGTAGTTTGAACATTTTGATACTTTTTTTTCGTAATTACATGTATCTTTATTTCAGTTGGAAAGTATATATTGTTATCACTCGTTAGAACCGTATCGACGAGACGGTTCAAATGAGTGGTAACAACAGATACATTTATGGAGAAATAAACAAAATAATGAGATTTTTTTTCAAGAAAATATATCTTATCGTTAGACTGAAATGGGTTAAGCAAGTGGGCTCAAGGAAAGAAACACAATGTGCTACTTTCTAATCTGGAGCAAGGCTCGAACAAGACGTTCGTAAGTGCACAACTGAAGTTTTCAAACTAAACCAGTAAGACAAGTTAGTACATTGTAGCGTTAGTGGGCCGCCGCAATTTGTGATGTAAATTCCTGATACTCGCCCATTCCCACTGTTACACATACTTGTGTTGATCGTATATTGTGTTGGTACCGGGCCCGAAGTGCCGTTAACATACATACAACACTACATGCAACAAACCTGTTAATATTTCAGTGGCGGATCCAGGATTTCACCAAGGGGGAGCCCACATGGAACTTGAACGAGGTATGCTCATTCGTCGACTGAGCGGAGCGAGGTAGTTGAGTAGGGGGTCCGGGGGCATGCCCCCCTCCCCTGAAAACATTTGAATTGAGGAAGCCATTTCCTGCATTCTACTGCATTTTTTCATATATATTTGAAGATCATAACAGTCCATACAATCGTAAAAAAGAAATCAAAAAAAAAATCGGGATTTCTGAAGGGGGGGGGGGGGGGGGGGGGCGGGGGGGGCGGGCCTCTGTATTTGTAAATGCGTTTATTACCAAATTCTTGAATATTGTGTTTGAAACTAAACACGTTTATTGACTGAGCATGAGCTGTAGCGCGCAGCCAATCAAACGGCTTGATTGCGAGTTGATATTGCCAATAGATATCCAGAAACGTTGAGATCTTGGAAAGATTAACGCAGGCAGTGGTGTAGAGTCTCACTGTCCGTCCGATTGCGTGTGTAAGTGCAGGCCCGTACGCAGGAATTGTTTTAGGGGGGTGCGTTATCGACGGCGCGAAGGGCTAAACATTGTTTTTTCACATCCATGGACAGACCTCGCTCGATTAACCCTTTCACCCCTAAGTAACTGCAATGGATTTTGATTTGTTAATTTTGCAACCAATTTAAATCATCACAAAATGATTTTCAGACCAGTCCATTCATGAACATGGGGTGTTTTTATTCTCAAAATTATGAAAATTACTTGCAAAAAGTGCAGATCCTGATGAGACGGCTCGTTACGAGCCGGCTCATCTGGATCTACACTGTTTGCCAGTACCACTATACTATACAGGCCTGCGGGTTAAGAGTGAAATGGTTAAGGGGGGTGCGTACGCATCCGTCGCACCACCTCTGCGTACGGGCCTGAAGAGGGTTCTTCTTCGTGTCATAAACAGCTGAAAGAATTATTGATATTTTGAAATCGTATACATGTGATCAGACGCGACAGTATAATGCCGCCATTTAACATGTATACGGTCCCAGAAACAAGTTCTTTATTATGTATTCACATTTTAGCTCACCTGAGCCAAAGACTCGAGTGAGCTATTGCTATCGCTTTTCGTCCGTCGTCTGTCCATCCACAATATCAAACGTCTTCTTCTCCCGAACCGCTGATTCAATGTTGGTCAATCTTCACAGATATGAGATATGGGTGGGGCACGTCAGAGGTCGTAGCATAATCCAAGATGGCCGCCGTGGAAAACAAAATCTTCTTCTCACGAACCACCAGACCGTTTTGACGAAACTTGACAGAAATGATCGATAGTCAACACTGTTCCAGATTTGTTAAATTGGTGGCCCCGAGGTCAACAATGGGCAGGGCCGGAGGGGTCAAATTTAAAATTTCTGGAACATGTTTTGTCGAAATCGGATGATTACGTCATCCAAAATGGCCGCCGAACGGTCAAAAAGTTATCCTTTTAACAGAGATTTCAAACGTCTTCTCTCGTGAACCGCTTCGTCGATATTGGCAAAACTTCGCTGTTATGGTCCACGGGTGCAGCATTTTAATATTTGTTAAAATGGAGGTCATTTTATATTTCAAGATGGCCGCTGTAGAAAAGTAGGTCAAATTCTTAAAAAATTTCTCATGAACCGCTAGACAGATTTCGACGAAACTTGGCAGGAATGATCGATAGTCAACACTGTTTCAAATTTGTTAAAATGGTGGCCCTAGGGGAAAAAATGTGCTGGCCGGAGGTCAAATAGGTGTACAAATTCATATTTGACCGAATATGGTCATGTCATATATCAAATATAAGGTATTTTTGTTATCGAAATCAGATGATTCCATCATCCAAGATGGCAGACAAAAGGTCCATACAAATCACTTTAGTAAGACGCCTAATTTTGAAATATTTGGTTAGTCGCCTTCATAGGTAGGTGGTAGTTCTTATGGTTTATGATATTATATTTTGTTTATAAATTGCTAATGTTTACCTTTACAGGCCTCGAAATGCAAAACTGACCCTTTTCCCTGTGATCCGTTACCCCCCCCCCTTCCCCCCCCCACCCCCAACCCCCCCATGGACTGTACATATTTTGAGACAACCTGAAATTGCAGACGACTTTTGATGTGGAACCTGGTATATATACTCACTGACAAAAGTATTTTCCCCTTCACTGTAGTGTTGATTGTGGACACTGTATTTGAGATGGGTGCGTCATTTCTTATTGCATGCAAACATCAACTACTGTTAAACAATTTTATGGAGAAAATCAAACGTCTAGCATGCCAGCTTAACACGGCAATACGTCACAGGGGTCAACAGTGAAATTCGCATAATCTGTAAGTGTCTGTTGTTATCCAAAAAATCTGTTTGCGACGTTACTTTTCAGATATGCATACACCATGTGTTTCGTTTCTGACGTTTAGAATTGTAGTCAAAGACACCACGTCAGTAACATTATTTTATGACGTAAATACAACGTCAATTTTGTCATTATTTTGTTACGGTGTTTGTTAGTAACGTTCAAATCATCCGAATAATGTTTGCAACAATACGAGTAACCTTGGCAACCAGAATAAACATGGTCATCCACCCCAGCGAGACGTTTCGGAACTTCTAATATGATAACGTCATTTTCCAACATTTTCTCAAAACTTTGACTTGCCGCCGTAGACACCATGCTAGCGTCATGTTTAAAATTGTGTGTTTGTATCCATCCGAGGAATGTGCTTAGAAAGTAACTGCACGAATTGTGCAAGTGAAAGCTTTTTATGGGTCACGTGATCTAATTGTCCATTTTACATTTTACGCATCCTGTGACGTCACGCTTTACTGAACAATGCAACTAATGTACATAACGTAATGCCATATGCGACGCCAACCAATGTATAACGAAAGTTAGTGAACTATATGTGATTACATGAAGTAATATGAAAATGCAAAAGGGGACACTACTTTTGTCCATGAGTATATATATAATCGACAGTTCGTGCCGTCGTTTATTTACTTTATAATAATTTCAGGTGGGCGATACAGGCCCATTTGGGCCTCTTGTTTTTACATAACCTGACTGCTGCTTCACTATTTTGGGCTCGTGATTCAGATATGAAGATGTGCGAGACACAAATACACGCAATGTCGCCATTAATATGAACTGGACATGCTGCTCGCCATTCTTTATCGACACACGCTTCTCTGTTTTCGCTTTATGGATTGCACATGCCCTTAGTATATGAACCAAGCGCATCATTTTATTTGATCGCATTCCAATGAGCTTTATACTACTATTCTCATATATATTATCATGGACGGTCTTACTCAGTGAGGATTGGGAGTATTGGGGTAACTTGATACTGATATTGATGTATGATGAATCAATTGTTGAAACAACATTTTGTTGTGAACTTATAGCACTATTTAGAAATAGAAACATGTTCCGAATATGTATTATGTCTCCCCATCATGGGCCAGGGGATTTGTCTTCGCCGACTGTGCGTACACCTTTGGTGCAGTGTAGTGGTTCCGGAACATGTTTGTTCTTACCAAAACTGTCGTAAACTAGGAGAAAGTGTGACATTCCTTGTTCTTGACAATAATGTGGTAGCATTTTCTGTAACCTCGATTCGGAATACACGCGCTCTACGTTCGTTTATGACAAGCCAATGAAATGCCTTGTTACAAAGGGAAACTCATTACATCATTCCGAAGGATAAACATAGCACACATCGAATAAGAATAACAAGATAATTATAAACATAGCACACATCGAATAAGAATAACAAGATAATTATACAATCACATGACATACAATACGAATGACAAGTTTTACAATGACAATAACGAAGTATAGAATAACAATAACGAAACATTGAATACGAATAACGAAACATTGAATAAGAATAACGATACATTGAATAAGAATATCGAATATACAATGACAATAACGAAGTATAGAATAACAATAACGCAACATTGAATAACAATAACGAAACATTGAATAAGAATAACGAAACATTGAATAAGAATACCGAACATACAATGACAATAACGAAACATTGAATAAGAATAACGAAACATTGAATAAGAATATCGAAAATACAATGACAATAACGAAGTATAGAATAACAATAACGCAACATTGAATAACAATAACGAAACATTGAATAACAAAAACAAAACATTGAATAACAATAACAAACATTGAACTAAGAATCTCGAACATCCAATGACAAATAACGAAAACATTGAATAATCAATAACTAAACCATTGAATAAGAATAACGATACAATTGAATAAGAATAACCGAACATACAAATGACAATAACGAAGTATAGAATAACAATTAACGCAAACATTGTAATAACAATAACCTAAAAAAACGAAACATTTGAATAAGAAAATAACGAAACATTGAATAAGAATAACCCGAACATTTCAATGACAATAACGAACATTGAATAAAGAATAAACGAAACATTGAATAAGAATAACGAAACAATTGAATAAGAAGTATCGAATATACAATCGACAATAAACGGAAAAAGTATAGAAAAAATAATAACGCAACATTGAATAACAATAACGAAACATTGAATAACAATAAAAAAAACATTGAATAAGAATATCGAACATACAATGACAACTAACGAAACATTGGAATAACAAAAATAAATAAAATTGAAATAAGTAAATAACGAAATACATTGAATAGCAATATCGAAGAACTACAATGACAAAACTAAACGTAAGTTAGAATAACAATAACGCAACATTGAATAACAATAACGAAACAGTTGAATAACATTAACGAAAAACATTGAATAAAACAATAACCGAAAAAAAAACATTGTAAAATAACAATAAACAAACATTTGAATAAGAACATCGAACATACAATGACAATAACGAAACATTGAATAAGAATAACGAAACATTGAATAAGAATAACGATACATTGAATAAGAATATCGAACATACAATGACAATAACGAAGCATTGAATAACAATAACGAAACATTGAATAAGAATAACGATACATTGAATAAGAATATCGAACATACAATGACAATAACGAAGTATAGAATAACAATAACGCAACATTGAATAACAATAACGAAACATTGAATAATAATAACGAAACATTCAATAACAATAACAAACATTGAATAAGAATATCGAACATACAATGACAATAACGAAGAATAGAATAACAATAACGCAACATTGAATAACAATAACGAAACATTGAATAACAATAACAAACATACAATAATAATAACATAGATATGTAATATAGCAACGTTTGACATGCCATAGTTGATGATACTGGGTGTGTAGACACGGACCAGAAACTGATACATTAAAGGTACATACCCACTGACTCAGTAAGTACAAAATGTTCTTTATAGGAATTAAATAAGTGAATAATTGTGTCACTATTCCACCAGTTCTAAAAATTACAATTGCTCAGAAATCAGATATAATGATTTAGTAATATTTATTTTACTGATTGTGACGCATGTTGGTATCAGGCTATTTTCATATTCAAATGAGACATTTTTTACTTATTTATAGTAATGAAATGCATCACCTGAAAAAATAATATTTTCGACAGATTATAAAGTATGATCATTGCACATCAACAAATAAATACAGAGAATAAATAGTAATGTCCGTTAACATTCTAAGGAAACACGGTTATCGCCCCTGATATCAGTGTGAACATTTTCGTCTGAAATAAAATGTATACTAATGCCAATCAATACTTGGGTAATGGAGAATGAATGTTTATTTTGCCAGAACATGTCATACGTACAGAATATACAAAAGTATCTGTATCACTATAGTATAACCTATTGCGTGGGCATGTACCTTTAATGCCGTGTTGCCAGACCATGGTCTACAATTCTGGGTATTAACATTACGTCAACATGTAATATGAATACATAATTAACGGTGGCTATCTTGTAATTAGTACAAGCTAAAACAATTGACACACAGGGCTCCAGATAAGGAATTAGTAATTGAGTATTGTCACTCCATCATTTCTGAAGCAAATGGGAATTTCAAAATATTAGTTGTGTAAAATAGAATCACACTACTTTTTATACATCAGCAGACTGTTCTTATTGAATAGTTTGCTTCTAAATGAAAACACATATTGGTATTTCATTAGAATTGTCTCCTTGGAGACAATTCTAATGAAATACCAAATATGTTTTCATGGAAAAATAAGAAAATATGCTATAGTTGTGGTCTGTTTATTGTTTTCTGTAGCATGATAAAGATACCACACATTTTTCATTGCTTTTTGATACTCACTACTTCTGATGTCAATTGGGGTTTTGGCAATTTTAATTGGGTATTTACGCAAATACGCACCTTATCTGGAGCTCTGACACATTCCATACTGCGAGCCCACGTGTTCACAGAGGTCACCTTTCTGGTTCTACGGAACACAATACTGTGGCACGGTGGCACCAGTACCGAACGATATATCGTGGAAAGTTTTGACAAATTATTGACACATTGTTTATGTTAATTCCAATCATTAGCTTCGAAAAGATATTTTAATAACAGTCGGTGAAAGTTAAAACAGTATATGTTACCAGGTCATGGCGGACATATCGTGAACTAGCGTGATATAAGGTCACACATGGCATAACCAAACTGATATGTCGCTGTGACTGGATTATGAAGATTATATGCTTTTACGACCAGTGTGATCCAGATCAGCTGTGCATCCGCTAAATAATTAAAGCTGACATTAAATATTTAGAGCTGGCATTAAATATTTAAAGCTAGCATTTTGGCGTTCCTGGAACGCCGAATATACATAAACTCAAATAGTTATTGCTAGCTCGAAGCAATTATAGCTAGCATTAAACATTTAAAGCTAGCACCAACTTATTTAGAGTGCTCTTCAAATGATTTGGAGCTAGCTCTAAATAGTTAATGCTAGATCTAATTATTTAGATCTAGCGTTAATTATTTGAGTTTATGTAGTGTTGGCGTTCCTGGGACGCCAAATCTACATAAACTCAAATAATCGTTGCTAGCTCTACATTAAATATTTAGAGCTAGCATTTAGAGCTAGCCGAATCTACATAACTGAAATAATTATTGCTAGCTCTAAACAATTAGATAATTGCATTACATATTTAGAGAGCTCTTCAAATGGAGCTACAGTGGAACCTCTCTAAACCGGACACCATGCTAGGGTGTCAGGTTTAGAGAGGCTCCACTGTAAAACATACAGATGACAACCTCAAGACACGCGTGGGTGCTTTGCATTCACGAACAGACAGTATCATCGTAGATACATAGCAATGAACCCGATCAGAATTGAGCAAAACCAACATTTATCTGTGTCCTGTTTAGAAAGGTTCGACTGTAGCTCTAACTATTTAATGCTAGCTCTCATTACTTATTCGAGTTTATGTATGTTTGGTGTTCGCTACCACCGGGACCATGCGAAATGTGCTCTATTAGTGTTTTACCCACTAACAAGGTGTATGATCACGTGGTACTAACAACAACAACAAGTACCGATTCAAAGTACGTGTTCTTTTATAGTGTCCTTATTACGTAACGGATTTTGATGAAATATGGCGCATCAAACGCGTCTTGTTAAGCTGCATTTGGTGGTCTCTGTATTTTCGCCCAAACGTCTGTCGTTTTTTGCGAATAATCGATTTACGTGTAGGAGGCAAAGAATCGATTTCCGTGTCTCCGACACGGAAATCGATTCTTTGCAAAAACGAAATAAGTCTGTGCCAAACTCCCTAGACCATGCAGCTCATGAAGACGCGTTTACTGTGCTATATTTCATCAAAATCCGTTGCATATTAAGAAATATATAAAATAATACTTACTTGGAGTGGGCGACGTTGGTAACCACGTGATAATGTACCTTGACTAACCTCGTTTACGTGTGCGGTGTATATTGCTTCGTTTCCTTGTCAAACACTACGAAGCCCCACAGGGGACGTAGAATTATTTTTTATTAATTCGTTGACACGAAATAACAATTCGTTCCCACGAAATAACAAATTTTATTTCGTGGGAACATAATTGTTATATCGTGGGAACGAATTGTTAATTATTAATTTGAGGGAACGAATTGTTAAATTGAGGGAACGAATTATTATTTTGAGGGAACGAATTGTTATTTCGTGGGAGCGAATTGTTAACTCAAGGGAACGAATTGTTATTTCGTGGGAACGAATTGTTATATCAAGGGAACGAATTGTTAAATTAAGGGATCGAATTAACAAAAAAAATCATGTCCCCTGCGGGGCTCCGTCAATAACATTATACATGTATATGCATTTGGCGTATAAATAAGAAAGAGAACACTTTGTTGTTTTCCCTTGTATAATGTGATGCTATCTAAATATGTGTCAACCTGTTATACGTCATGGTCTGGTGATAAATAAACAATATCTTTGCTCTGCAGGCAGTAGTTGTAGTGATGATACGGAGGATAGTATGGTGTACGCACGGGGTCAAAACTAAATTTACAGGTGCAGCTATAAAAATATACAGGTGCACCTGTACATTTACAGGTGCAGGTATACAAAATACAGGTGCAGATGTACATATACAGGTACAGATGTAAAAAATACAGCTGCACCTGTAAAAATACAGCTGCACCTGTAAAAAATACAGCTGCACCTGTAAAAATACAATTTAGTTTTGACCCCGTTTGTACACCATATGTACGAACGGGGTCAAAACTAAACTTACAGGTGCAGCTATAAAATATACAGGTGCATCTGCATTTTTTACAGCTGCACCTGTAAATGTATAGCTGCACCTGTAAAATACGTTTATAGCTGCAGCTATAAAAATACAGCTGCAGCTATACATTTACAGCTGCAGCTGTACATTTTACAGGTGCAGTACATTTACAGCTGCACCTATATATGTTTATAGCTGCACCTGTAAGTTTAGTTTTGACCCTGTTCGTACACCATAGTATATTGTCATCATGATTGCAATAACTATAACACATCCTAGTGTATATTATTAACCCTTACACCGCTATCTTAATATTTTGTCGTCTGCTGTTTATTTTCTATTTTCCATTTTTATCATCAAAAACATGTTTTGACAGCGCTTTAGAATAATTTACAACATGCTTTGACAGCACTTCAGAAGAAATGATTCTGAAGTGCTGTCAAGCCATGTTTTTATTGAGACAAAAGGCAAGATATAAAAGCAACAGCAGACACAATTTTTCTGTGTAGCAGTCTAAGGGTTAATAATGTGCGGACAGCTATTATCAATATTGTAACCTTTCAAATGATATCAACATTATTGTTTAGGTGTTGTTGTTGTTTTTCAGTCTCATGTTCAGAGACAGTATCACGGTGTATGATCACGTGGTACTAACAACAACAACAAGTACCGATTCAAAGTACGTATTCTTTTATAGTGTCCTTATTACGTAACGGATTGTTAAACGCGTCTTGTTAAGCTGCATTTGGTGGTCTCTGTACGTTGGACCAAACTTATGTCGTTTTTGCGAAGAATCGATTTCCCTGTCTCAGACACGGAAATTGATTCTTTGCAAAAACGACATAAGTCTGTGCGAAACTCCATGGACCACCAAATGCATCTCATGAAGACGCGTTTGCTGTACCATATTTCATCAAAATCCGTTTCATATTAAAGAAAATATCAAATAATACTTACTTTGGAGTGGGCGACATTGTTGTTGTTGTTGTACCACATGATCATGCACATTGAGTATGTAACGTTGTATTTGACATTGAAGACAATTTTTAGAAAAAATAAAAACTAGACGCTGTACAGGTAATATATGGGATTTAGTACTTAACCCGTTGACCCGGCCTTAATGACCATATCTGTTGATAGGCCGTTAAACCCCAACAGTCTAACAAACATATCAAGGTGCATGGTCACGTGGTTACAACAACAACAACAACAACAATAACAATGGCTGAAAGTATTGAAAGCGCGCCCACAAGTATTTGCTATTTTCCTTAATAGGCAACGGATTTTTATGAAATATGGCGCAGCAAACGCGTCTTCATGAGCTACATTTGGTGATCCCGGGATTTCGGCACATACTTATGTCGTTTTTGCGATGAATCGATTTCCGTTTCAGTAGACAAAATGACAGAAGTTTGCGCCAAAGTACCGAGACAACCAAATACAGCTTAACAAGACGCGTTTGATGCGCCATACTTCATCAAAATCCGTTACATAATAAGGACAACATAAAACTAGAGCAGCTTGAGCTGCATCAACGGTTTGAGCCTCAAACATTGATTTCATGTGTAACTAAGCTTTAGCCCAAGGTGTAAACTATCGGTTGCAAAAATAATTTCTTAAGTTTTACAATGAACAGTCCAACATTATTGTGTTCACATCATCACACCGATGTGGGGCCGGTTAGCTTAGAGGTAGAGCGATGGATTCGGAGCGAGGGATACCGGGTTCGAACCTCGTTGAAAAGTATGTACATTTTTTGTCAATTTCAAATGCCTATAGCTGTCTTATTTGACCAGATAGCCGACAACTGTCAGCGAATTCGAGATAGAGAATTTTGTCAGCTTTCCAATGCAAAAAGAATTTTTGAAATCGGTTGGAAAATAAGGAAGTTATAGAAAGTATGACGTCACTTCCGGTTTCGTGGAAAGTGGCATTAAGAGATTTCTGAAAATATCTAAGTCTCTGCTCACACTTGATACGAATCGGCATGCAAAATTTGAAGTCGATCCGACCAGCGGTTTGGGCTGTAGACTGAACGGCTGAATAAAAAAAACACAAAAAAAACAACACGAATACAACAGGTTTTCGGCGCAGCTGAAAGCCGCCTGAAACCTAATAATACGTACTTTGAATCGGAGAGCTTCTGTAAGTTTCAGTACTTGTTGTTGTTGTTGTAGCCACGTGATCATACACCTTGAATATGTTACCTGAAAGGGACTGGTCAACAATACACCAGGTCCCATTTTACCATGGCTGATAATATATTACATGCCCACATTTCCATAACTTGTGAAACTTTTATCTTCGTAAATTGGCCAGCTAAGGTGTCACACCAATTGTTCTTATATTGTGATATTTACCATATTATTTACACAAGCTATTTTCAGCATGAGTAACTTATCAGAAATTGAAATTTAGTTTTAAAACTAGATCAACTAGAACTGTTTTTACCTTAAGACCGAAGTATTTCATAACTCAAATTAAACCTGTGAAAATAATGTTACATGATCAGTTTCAAAGCTTCATAAATGCTTGGCCACAATTTGAAAACGTGGATCATAAAACAAGAAAATGACGTTTCAATACATTACTCCAGTGTCGACTCCATGTTCACAGACTGCCAGCATCATATAAATACTCTTATTAGGTTTGAGGCGGCTTTCAGCTTCGCCGAAAACCTATTGTATTCCTTGGTTTTTTTTTGTTTATTCTGCCGTGATAATTATACCGATGAAAGCCGAAACAGGCCGAATTTTATTTTATTTTAACGGCTGGTCGGATCGACTTCAAATTTTGTATACCGATTCGCATCAACAGTGAGACGAGAATAACTCAATTTTCAGAATTCTCATGACGTCACTTTTTACGAAACCGGAAGTGACGTCATATATCATATAATTCCCTATAACTTCCTTATTTTCCAACCGATTTCAAAAATTCTTTTTGAATTGTAAAGCTGCGAGAATTCTCTATCTTCGCTTCGCTGACAATGTTTGGCTATCTGCTCAAATGAGAGAGCTATAGACATGTGAAATTGAGAAAAATGAAAAAAATCAACAATTTCAGATTTTTATTTTATTTTAACGGGTGGTCTTTGAAAACAGTTTCCAATTTGTACAGTAATCTCAGCAACATAATTTTTTGACAGCGTCACGCGGGACATTCATCCGCACAGAAGATGATATTTTTCAGAGCAATGGCTTGAATAGTTCTGATTCTATTGTCTTTCAAACTTGGACGTGTTTTTTGTTTTCAATTTTTCAAATTTGAAATGGTCATAACTTTTTTATTATTTAACCGATTTCAAATATTTTTTTGGCATTAAAAAGCCAACAAAATTCTCTATCTCCGTTTCGCTGGTAGTGTTTGGCTATCTACCCAAATGAGAGAGTTGTAGGCATTTGAAGTTTTTAAAAAAAATTGAAATGGTCATAACTTCCTTATTATTCAACCGATTTCAAATATTTTTTTTGCATTAAAAAGCCAATAAAATTCTCTATCTCCGGTTCACTGGTAGTTTTTAGCTATCTGCTCAAATGCGCGAGCTACATTTTTTTTTCAATTTTTCAAATTTTAAATGTTCATAACTTTGTTATTATCTAACCGATTTCAAATATTTTTTTTCCATTAAAAAGCCAACAAAATTCTCTATCTCCGGTTCGCTGGTAGTTTTTAGCTATCTGCTCAAATGCGCGAGCTACATGCATTTGAAGTTGTTTTTTTCAATTTTTCAAATTTGAAATGTTCATAACTTTGTTATTATCTAACCGATTTCAAATATTTTCTTTCCATTAAAAAGCCAACACAATTCTCTATCTCCGTTTCGCTGGTAGTTTTTGGCTATCTGCCCAAATGAGAGAGTTGTAGGCATTTGAAGTTTGGTTCTTTCATTTTTTTATTTTCTTTGTCGTTCAACATAATCATGATAATTATACCGATGAAAGCCGAAACAGGCCGAATGCCTGTGGCTGCGGCTAAATCTAACGGGTGGTCTTTGAAAACAGTTTCCAATTTGTACAGTAATCTCAGCAACATAATTTTTTGACAGCGTCACGCGGGACATTCATCCGCACAGAAGATGATATTTTTCAGAGCAATGGCTTGAATAGTTCTGATTCTATTGTCTTTCAAACTTGGACGTTTTTTTTCAATTTTTCAAATTTGAAATGGTCATAACTTTTTTATTATCTAACCGATTTCAAATATTTTTTTTGCATTAAAAAGCCAACAAATTCTCTATCTCGGGTTCGCTGGTAGTTTTGGCTATCTGCCCAAATGAGAGAGTTGTAGGCATTTGAAGTTTAAAAAAAAAATTGAAATGGTCATAACTTCCTTATTATTCAACCGATTTCAAATATTTTTTTTGCATTAAAAAGCCAATAAAATTCTCTATCTCCGAATTCGCTGGTAGTTTTTAGCTATCTGCTCAAATGCGCGAGCTACATGCATTTGAAGTTTGAGAACGAGCATATAAACTTAGCCGCCTAGAACAGTGTGTACAGCTGACAAACTTCGAGGTGGAGGGCATGACAGGTATGGTGGGCTGTATCAGACACTGGTTTTATATACGAACTGACATGCTGTGAGTGCTTTAGAATCGTCTTAACTTCAATGTCAGACTAGGGGGTTAACGGTACACATTTCGTAGAACGTTATATAATGAAAAATGCTTAGAATAGTCAAGCGATTCTGAAAATACAAAACTTTATTTTTTCAATTTCATTGGAATTGCATCAATTTTTTTTGAGTTTCATATGTTTTCGTCATTGGCAATGTCTTCTAATCACTTTGCCAGTGTACGTTTGTCAGTACATCAAGCCTCAAACCGTTGATGCAGCTTCAGCTGCTCTAGTTATATACGTACTTTCTTTTCCCATTGAAACAGAATGCAACGCAAGACGTCAATATTTTTCCATATTGACGCCTCGTGAGTTCATATTGGTCAGTGTCGGAATTATGCTTCACCTCGCAAAGTAGTTTCTTCTAAATCATCTCAATATTACGGAGCCTTATAAGTACGGAGCCTTATAAGGGACATGAGAAGAGAAAAAAATGTTCTATTTTATTTATATTTTGTAGATTTTTTTAACCTCGTATATAATAAACAGGTTATATGATGTGTATGTGGATATATGCCACTCGTTTCGCCCCGTAGCGATATTGCGCTCCTAAAGTCGCGCGTATCGCGGAACTATATCCACATACAAATCAAATAACCTATAACTATTTCGCAACATACACAATATGTATGATCACGTGGTACTAACAACAACAACCACCGATTCAAAGTACGTATTTTTTATTGTGTCCTTATTACGTAACGGATTTTGATGAAATATGGCGCATCAAACGCGTCTTTTTAATCTGCATTTGGTGGTCTCTGTATTTTCGCCCAAACTTGTGTCGTTTTTGCGAAGAATCGATTTCCGTGTCGCAAAAACGACATAAGTCTGTGCCAAAATCCATAGACCACCAAATTCAGCTCATGGAGACGCGTTTGCTGTGCCATATTTCATCAAAATCCGTTGCATATTAAGGAAACTATCAAATACTACTTACTTTGGACTGGGCGACGTTGTTGTTGTTGTAACCACGTGATCATGCACCTTGATACAATCCCCTTTAGAATATCAGATGGAATCGTATCAGACAAGCCATGCGATCTTGTACTTAAGGAGAGGTGCGATTTTGCATGATTCTTGTAACATAAACTGTGATATTTTCTGTAAATGACATCGAAAGTTGACGTAATATTCATCGCAAATGCGGACTTTATACTGCATTTGCTCTGAACATTTCGTCACCTTTCGACGTCATTTACGGAACATATCATAAGTTTTGTAAATATATTTCATGAGGTACCGCGCATCTTCTTAGGTACTAAATTACACGGCTTGTCTCATAGTCCACTGTGAGTGTTTGACAAGTCACATTTACCAGTTCCATTGACAACATAACTAATGCGTCTTAATTATTATCGTTACAGGTGAAGATGGAACGTATAGAAATGTGATGCCCGATAGTAACGCTGGGAAACTATGGAGAGACACGACAGGTTCAACCTGAACGCATTGAAGATAATAATACCGGATCAAGATTCAGATTGCTCAACATCAGACTCGGAATCAGACGGCGAGAACACATTCGACACCACGAAGTTAAGGACTAAAGACCGCAGTAAAATTATCACCTCACCCCGATTGAACATATCCTGGGATCACAGCTATGATATTGTAACGAGTGCTGATTCAATGCCAGATGCCGACCACTTGGACGAGAGCGGTAACGAATGGTCGCGATTAAACAAAACAGATGATGATAAGTTATCTGACGATAGTGCCGAAAAAGACCACGAATCTTTTATTGTAAAGCGTTCTAAAATTAAGACTATTGCCAATCGGGTGCGACACGAACGAGATCTCACGCATTCGTTTTCATCAAGTATTGACGCTACCTCACCCAGGGGTCTGCCCGATGTAGTACCGGCACATCAGATCGAATGTATCAGTGACAGTTCCATTGAAAACCTTGCAGACGATTTTTCCGATATGGAGCTGCCAGCGCTGTATGAGAATGAGCTGGCACTTCTGGACGTATCCGATCTCCCACCACCACTACCAGGCACCAGTCCACCACCCGTCCACTGTCTGGTGTCCTCTCCTGCCTGCTTTGCTGCCCCACCGGCGACACACGATAATGAACAATCAGATTCGCCATTACCATCACCATCGTAACAGAAGATATTAGTACGGAATTTTACAATCCACAGTTCCAACTAAGTGAAAACGCTGCTGAGATGCCAATGATTGTAAATATGGACAGTGACGGCAATAGTGACGATGATGAAGAGTTAATGGCAAGCTTAGAAAATGAATTGTCAGAAATCAGGTCTCACTGTTTTTCAGATAAAGATGAAGACTATAAACAAATACAAGTATGTGAACCAGACGAAGATGAAGATGACCAATGTTCAAACGACGATCAATACTCAACCGACGACCACTGTTCACATGAATATAGTGACTCGGACAATAGCGGTACGGAGGAACAGATAGACGCGTCAAGGGAGCGATCTTATTCTGTGTCTGAGGAAGAAGAATTCAAAGCAATTCTACAACAATTGGATGTAAACAACGCCCCTATTGATACATGGGAAGATCGGTTTGCTGGGCGACGAGACAGATTTGGGTTCATTCTGTCGCCCGTTGTCGAGGCACCATCACCAACGCCGTCGTCCCTGTCTGGCTATAGTGGCATGTCGGCTGCGTCGCCAGACCCTTACATCATGTTCAGGGTATCACCAGGTCCAAATCGTGCTGGTAGAAGAGACAATGATCTTAGCAGTTTAAATGTTCGACTAGACGAATTTGATGAAACTGATGATAGAACTGTCCCTATATATGCAGTCAAACGGGTGATGATAACCCCAGAACATACAGGCTGGGAAAGTGGTAACGAACTGATAAGTCCGACTGGGAGTGTAGAATGGGACAAATCTGAAAATGGCTTGAGCAGTCCGACTGTCGCACAGAAAATTACCAGTTTTGCAGCAAATATTTTTGGTTGGAAAATGGGTGATGAAGTTATCTTAGAAGAAGCTGAGTCGTCGTCAGCAGAAGACTGTGGTGATTCAGACGACACGATTCAAGATGAAAAGGACGAATATTCAATAGAGACGACAGAATATATAAGTATAACCGATGGAAAACTGGCGGCACCTACTCTAAACGATGTAACATGCCAGCAAGAGGAAGAGTCTACGAACACAGATGGAACACTTTCAGAAGATGAAAACAGCAATATACCTACAGGAGATGTATCCAGAAAGTTAAATTATGATAAATTCAATGTTTTAAATATGCAGGACATAGAAATAACATCCACTGATTTCAATGTTAATTCAGATGGTACAGCTATTGGTGATACTAACGATAGTAAGGAGACAAAGGACATGCAGTACCCAACTACAGGCATACAATTGTCAGAAAAAGATGAATTTACCTTGTATACTCATGAATCTGAACATACTGAAGATTTAAATTATTTGAATGAAAATATTCTAAATATAAGTGGAGAAATTATTGGATCGTCACTAGATGATATAGAAATTGCGAATGTAATGCAGAGTGTTAGAATTAGTGACGTTATCGAAGCCGAAACTCAACATAAAAATATATATTTAGATGAACGTGATAGCAATTCCAATCATTTCAAAAGTGAAACGCTATTTGAACCAGGCTTGGATGTGTCTGATTGTATTTCTGAAAAGCAAAATAAAAGTGATCTGAATGCAAATGGTGTTGATAGTCAAGTGCAGCTTGAAACATATTTAAATGCACATATTAGTAATTCCGAAATAAAATATGAAAATTCTATCAATACAATTGGTCTTAAAACTGAAACAAACTTCAACGAGGAAGACTCTGACGTTATTTCCGTACCTCCATCGGACGGCGATGATGATGCAGAGGACGAATTCAGTGATGGTGACGACCTAGTAAATGAACAAACTATCACCGCACTTAATAAGAACACTAATGGGAGTCAACCTACCAAGAACACAGTTACGGTAATGGGTATTCAGAATACTGATGTATGTGTATCGGACACTATATTGCCAGGAGACCGCAACAGTTCGGAATACACATCAGAGGACAATTTTGAAACTGCATGCCAATCAAGCTTTGGGTCAGGAGTTAGGGTGTCTCAATACACGTCAGGTGATTCTGATGAAAACGCAACTATGCCAAAGCTGCAAACACATGGCGTGGAAAATAAGGTTGAAAAAGATACTGACACAAACGGAGGATTAAACCATATCTTGCGTAGTATTCAACAATCAGAAATGTCACCACCGTCACATTTAGACATTGCTAACCACATGG
The DNA here is from genome assembly GCA_029237695.1 of Conchocele bisecta. Classification (NCBI taxonomy): domain Eukaryota; kingdom Metazoa; phylum Mollusca; class Bivalvia; order Lucinida; family Thyasiridae; genus Conchocele; species Conchocele bisecta. The sequence goes on along the minus strand of CM055274.1, from coordinate 1,947,917 downwards.
AAAACAATGATACATCAAACAGCATTAATAGTCCTTCAGCAAGAGTCTTAGGACGACCGTTTGCAGAAATGGAAGATACTGATTTGACTGTTACAGTCAGTACAGTTCCAGCTGATGATAATCTAGGACATACAGACAACACATACATTGTAATTACTAGCGAAAACAACGGATTAACTCCAAACAGTGAGCCATGTAAAACACTTTCAGATTCATTTACAACAGTTGAACTCTCAACACATATTGCCAATATAAGCAATGGTGCCAATAAAATATCTCTTTCCTCTGATATGTCGTCAAGCGATGATGAATTACAAACAAAGGCACGTAACACTTCAATAAATAATGCTGCTTATAATGGTGGTATTCGTCAGATTGAATTATTTCGAAGCTCAAGCGAAGACAATGATAAAGATGAATATGATACACATAATTCATTACACAGTGCACATCAATCTACCGGTGTATGTGGTGATGCCAAAGGAAATTGCAAAAAGCACCCGCCTACTAATGAACAGACGGAAAAAACACAACCAATTCGACCGAAACGTATCGTTCGTAGACATATGTCCACTCCTGAAATACGGACCAATTTGCCCGACGAGATTCTAAACGCGCGTCCAATTAACAAACGTTTACAACGCAGAAACACACAATCTCCTGTCAACATTTCTATTTCACATTTGCGAAGAAATGATAGTATCAGACGTCTAATGAAATCCGGTTATGTTAAAACCATTTCCAAGATATTTTCAGGAAGCAAAACAACGGACGATCTGGAACTATTTAAACGAAAGGTGATTACTAAAACCGTGGTTCCATCCGTTGGAAGTCCTCACATGCTGACTGCTAATGATAATCTAATTATTACTCATATACGTGACGGTGAAGAACGAGAGATAAATGGCGACATCGATAGTGACAGTTGTGGGAATAATAAGATAGTACAAACAAGCGTTTCTACTGAAAGCGAGTATGCAAACTGTAGCTCAGATATAATAGTAAGACCTTTGCAACAAATACCAGCAGACCATTATGATGCTAGCACCAGTCAGTTTCCTGACGCTGTTGATAGGACATACTCTGTATATGGAAGCAACTCGGTTCGAAGGGGTAGGCTACACAATGATGATGACGATGCTGCTTCAGTAGGTGATACAATAAATTGTGCAGGCGAATCGTGTATTATTAAATCATCTAAAGGGACAGCTGAAAAGAATGTTGATACAGGTTTCGTGCATGTACCTAAGTGTATGGTTTGTACAGACCTCGATGTTAGCGATAGTGAAGACAATGTGTGCGACACTACTGTAACGCACAATGCACATGGACCTGCAATAAATAAAATAGACATTTCTGCAATATTCTTTCGGGCAAACAGCATACCGGAAGTTAAAAAACAACGTTTAAAGGAAAAGGTAATAGCTGACAATTGCGCTGAGAGACGAAGAGTTAGTCTATCAGATATGTTTTCGCGCATGGTAATACCACCAACACACATGTATAACGAGGATTTCGAAGACCAGAAAACAATAACGGTATCTCCAGAAATACATCAACCAGAAGTATATGAGATGGTAAACGATTTCAATATGGAAAGTACAAGTAGTATTTGTACGAATGACATGTACACATATTATTCTCCTATAAACTTTGAGCATTCTTCAATCAAAATTCCGGAACTAGATAAAACATTGGCAACGATTGCCAACGGCGATACAGACGTACATATTGCACATGGAGACGCCAGTACAGTGGATGTAACTGATGGTCAGACGTGTGAAGTGAAAGAAAAGTTGAACGACAATTTGTGTGATTCTGACCATGCTCCAGGCTCTAACATGAATAGTTCAACAGAAAATAATAGTCAATGTTCACTGGACTATGACAATAACAATGTATCACAAGCAGATCGCCGTAGTTCAATACCAATTAGTAGCAATCATGAAATGGACTATAGTACTAACGGCATCATTAGCAAACGTTCAGATGGGATTCATATTCGGGATTCAACGGCATATAACAGCAGCACGCTCAGTATGCTACATAATGTCACGGGGGCTAGCAACAAGGGATCAATAGGGTCCAATAATGACAGCTCAACAGAAGAAACAGACAATAGTATAGACCACACTGACTGCTCGGAAGAAGGAGAGTGCAGTGTTTCATCCGAAACTAGTCAAATCGAAGCAACGACGAACCCACTATGTCTACCAAATGTGTTGAATTGCAGTAATAACTCAGACACTCATGAAGAAACCAACTGTATATGTGAACCGGGCTGCTTACCATTGTGTGCAATAAATGACGTTACTTTGGAAATATCAAACACGGAAAATCCATATGACCAGTATACAGATACTGTGCATTCCGATAATGACATTAGTACCGCAGCAGATTGCTCAACACGTGCCATTAACACGTCATTCAGTGACTGTTTAAATCGCCCAATCAAGACTGCATTTGGGGCGGAGTCGGTAGATGATGAAACGGTAAATGTATCAGGGCACGGAAGTTCACACAACACGGATACTCGCAGAAATAAATTTAATCCCGACAGTTACAAAGAATATAACTTTAATGGTCAGTTCAACCGGTTTACAAATTATTCGTCAGACAGCGATTCAGATGAACTTTTAGCCCAGCCAGAAATAAATCGGGAAATATTTCAGCACACTTGTTATCATGTTCAAATCCCGTTTAATTCCGCAAATCAGCATGATATTAAGCGATTGAATACACAGCCGGTTACGCAAGTCAGTGACGCGAATCGGGTGAATGATACCTGTGATAGGAATCCAATTGCAAATGCAAATCGCAGCGATGTCGCATTACCTACGGCCATACACGGTGAAGCGCGAAGCAGTAAACGTATGTTTAACTTGTCTATGTTCGCTTGTCAAAATACGGGTTTACAGGTGAATACGACTTGCAGCAGCTCATCTCGTCACCGCGACAGTTGTGTTAATACGTTCGCGATACCGGATAGGGAAAGTTTACATTTACCTGTGAAAAATGACCGTAATTATCACCGAAAGGGTGTACACGTTTCTGGGCGGATAAACGGTAATGTAGCCACACATCAAACAGCGGAGATGCAGAATGACGTACCGTTAAGTGAGAATAAGCTACATGACACATTCTTAACATCAACAAGGATTAATGACACGGGAACGACACAACGCATTTCTCAAACGCGTATGTCTACAGGCCACGCGAGTGATAGTCAAACGAAATGGCCTGGAGACACAACACAGCAAACAGCAGCAAACAGCTTAGTTTTGTCTCAGTCCTCACCGCGTGAACATACATCGGAATATGAAAGAGGAAATGTGAGAATTTGGCCGTATTCCACTTTCGAAAACACTCATAGAGTTCCTGTTACAATTATTAAGAGTAAGAAACATCACAGTGAGGACGGACAAGAACGACACGTATCGACGATGAAGTTAATACAGGAGTCACAACGGACGTCGGAAATGCCGGAGAATAGAATGGTAAAGAAGTACCACTCGAGCTCCACATTGCCGCCGAACACGACGGGGCTGGAGCTGATGAAGACGCACGGGGAGTCCGTGCACGAGGCGCTCAGTGACTCCAATGGCAACACGATCAATGAGGAGGACCTCGCCGCAGTTCTGCCTAAAATCGCCGAATCCGTGGCGAACATGAAACATATAAACGCCGAGGAAATACTGCCCGGAATTACGCAAAGTGTTTCTAAGTTACAAAACGGCGGGAATTTAGTGATAACGACGATGACTCGGAAAGTCGAGGAGGACGAGGATTCCTCCGGGCGGGGGTCGCCGGAGCCACACACCGTCATTGATGTGGATGACATAGAAAATAGCAAGATATATTTAGTGCAAGACTCGAAGGGAGAAATGTTTTATGTGGAGGATATTACGAGTGACTCTCAAGAAAGTGCGTACTTCAGCTCGTCTCGGAACACGTCTGGCAGTGTCAGTGACAGTGGGGCCAACCCGTCATATGACAGCATTTCGAAAATACAACAACACGGGAATAGTAACATTAAGGCGACGACAGCTGAGGAGCTGATTAGTATGATGTACGATACTAATCAACCGCAAATTACCGAAATTAACGAGAATGAGGAAGAGTTTTCGGAACGTACGTACGAGTATGAAATTCCCCGAGGTCAGAGGTCGTATACGGTCGAAGAGCCAGAGTCTCTACCTGGTAAGATAAGAACAAAAGACAACTATCAGAGTTCGTACGAAATGTCGTCGTCGGCACCCTGGGTCTATGACGGCGGACAGGGCCAGTCCAACTATTCAAATGCTGTGCAGGGTATGAGTGGAGAGGAATATGACAGTGTCTCCAACGTGTCCGAGAACTTCAATACAAGCTTGAAGAAAACCATGCAAACGTCCGAGTCTACCGGGACTGGGTATACGTCGACGTCACAGAAATACACGATGGATGCCGAGGCAAACATGTATCCGCTGGTGCCGGCGACCACGACAACGACTGTGTACGCCACGCCGCCGGCGCCCGTCGTCATTCCGCAGCTGTGTGCCCAGGTGGACGACCCGAACTATCAACTGGTCACGGTCGACGTGATGCCCAAACAGCCCGCCGTACAGCCCGACCCAGAGCCGGAGCCCGAGGCGGAGCGGCCTATCTACAAAACCGTCGCCCACATACGAACCAAGGACAAACAGGCACCGTTACCGCCCATAGCGGTCGACATGACCGACACCAAGAAGTATAAAATAATAGAAACGAAGGCGACGGACACGGAGGTGCAGGAGACACAGATGAACATGGACGAAGTAGACTATAGATACATGGCGGAGAACGTCGAATATCGCATGAGCCCCACTTTCCAACGTAAACATATGTACGTACAGAACACGGCGATCGCTGATCCACCATCTCAGTTTAAAACCGAAAAGCGATTAACACTTAATCAGAATTCGGATCAGAAATACAAGACTGAGATACAGGTTCAAGACAATCGTGACTACAACGAGAAACTTATGGAAGAGAGCAGTTACACGTACAATGAGCAGCGAGCGGCGACCAGCACCGACCAAACGGACGCGAACATGAGGATTGTACGGGGGAGTTACCTCATCAAGAACGGTCTAGACGGCCCTGACGGCGAGCTTGACGACAATCTCAACATGTTTGACGGGCAGTACACGCTGTGCAAGGAGAACCCGCTCTACCAAAGCGATGAGGACATATATAAACGGTACGAGCGGGAGAAAGCGCAGCTGGCACGGAAACAAGACCGCTTTAACCGCGACCTTAACCAGGACATCACGTTCGAAACCGTCGACAGGTTCTCAAAGTCGAAGGAAGGTGAGTACTGGGGTTATCTGTGGCTGGATAAATTAATATTGTGCTTGAAATCAAGCAACTTGATTGACTGAGCCTGAACTGTGTTACAGCTCAGGCTCAGTCAATCAAGTTGCTTGATTGCAAGTTGGCATTTTCCATATATGCTAGGAACGTTGATAATCTTGGCAAGATTAACGCAGGCGGTTGTGTGTACATTTCTATCATATTTCTGAACCTAATTGTACATAAAAGTCGCCTGTAAAAATGGAGATTGGTGAAAAATGTTTATGATACTGAAAAATAAATTCTTTTTCAGTATTATAAACATGTTTTTCAATCGATTGTGTTTAAATTAATTACACAAGCGTCTATAATGGGAACTTTTTACTAAATTTGGTAACAAAGTCCAATGTTCACAGTTTCTGGTCGAATGTACTGAATATAACGTATGTTTTGTGAATGTGATAAAAAGAAATGGTGAGACTGTTTTATACATGCCCTTTGCTGTGCATGAAGATAAAACACACATGTTGGATATCTGAGACTTTAACCCTTAGACAGCTATCTTAATTTTTTGTCGTCTGCTGTTTATTTTCTATTTTCCATTTTTATCATCAAAACATGATTTGACAGCACTTTATAATAATTTACAATATGCTTTGACAGCATTTCAGAATCATTTCCATTGGAAATAATTCTGAAGTGCTGTCAAAACATGTTTTTATTGCGAAATAAGGCAAGATATAACAGCAACAACAGACGACAATTGTTGTGTGTAGCGGTTTAAGGGTTAATATTGAGTATATAATTGGCCGCTCGTGTGGCTCCCGAGCACACTGACGACTTTATCTACTTCCACTTCACAAAGTCTGAGCAGTGTAGATCCTAACCACACATAACTCGATTGTTCTGGCTGTCGCCTACTGTATTTGGCATCCAGAAAATGCGGGTTAACCCATACTGTGCTGATGTGCAGCTATAATGGCCATACGGAAATTCATCGTACATCTTGACGGGTGTGGCGTACAACCAACTTGTGGTGCACATTATAAAGTATTAATGATTTAAGTGCACACATTTTATGCAGACAGTTTTGTGAAAATGTACCTTCATCCATCTTGTTTCATTCGTGTTACCAGTATTTATGTCAAACTTTCAGACGCGTATTTATTACATTCACGCTCTATTGTTTTCAATTGATGACATTAATGACGCACACACAGTTTCATGGTATGTATTGGTAGTCATTCCATTCTATAAAACATCAATTTCCTCGTCGTAGGCTGATCTGAGTATACAATGGTTGTAGCTGGATATTTTATGTGTGGGTGTGACTGGAGAAATATGGCTTATGGGATTTGTGACCAGTGTAGATCATGATCATATAACACTATTTGTAGAATGATAACGATCTATATTGCCTGTAAAAAGCATGACGGTTTCATTAATGGAATGGTGAACAGTGCAGATCCTGATCTGACTATGCGGATGCACAGGCTGATTTGGATCTACACTGGTCGCAAAACCCATAAGCCATATTTCTCCAGTTACATCCACAGTTGTACATATATACCATGCATGTGCTATAAAGTATGTAGCAATTATTTCACATCTACGACATGCACGAAAACATGATAGCGTGCATTTCTCGCTACCAGCTCGACAAGTAGCGTATACAGGCTTGTTCATCTATATGGGGCGCCGTTTTGTACTTTAATATCACTTTATGATATCACCCATTCGAATTGATGATATCACCATGACTGATGCGATATCGTATGGGGCGCCGTTGTGCACTTAATAGCACTTTGTGATATCACCCATTCGAATCGATATCACTGACGCAAAACGAATCCTTTTTAATAGGTGATATAACCCATTTCAATAGGTGATATCACCCATTCCTTTTTAATCGGTGATATCACTAATTCGAATACATGATATCACTCATTCGAACTGATGGCATATCGTATGGGGCGCCGTTTTGGACTTTAATATAACTTTGTGATATCACCAATTCGAATCGGTGACATCATGTATTCGATTCGATTATATCACTGATTCAAAACGAATGTATGATATCACCCATTCGAAGGGATGATATCATCCTTTCGAATCGGTGACATCATGTATTCGATTCGATGATATCACTGATTCAAAACGAATATATGATATCACCCATTCGAAGGGATGATATCCTCCTTTCGAATAGGTGATATCACCCATTTCAACAGGTTGTATCACCCATTCCTTTTTAATCGGTGATATCACTGATTCGAATACAATATATCACCGGTTCGAAATGATGATATCACCGATTTGAAATGGTGATATCATCTGTTCATTTCACAAAGTGCTATTCAATTCCAAAACGGCGCCCCGTACACCCAAAAGTACATTCGTGCATTCGCCTCATCCATATTCATAACCGTCAACACATACAGCACAAATGTCACTAATATGGTGTTAGGTGTGTAAATGCAGAAACAAACCTCGTAAATATATCAAATACATGATTTAAAAATCGAGGATTAACATTACGGACGACAAACATATTGCTGTTGTATGAAAATGATACGTACGAGTCACTCAGGTATATTGCAATAAAATTCAGCAACAAAATATACATAACCGGTCTCATAAATTATTCAACTAAAACATAGCTTAGAGTGAGCGGCATATGAAAATAGCAGTCGCCGTGAATCGGTTGTTCAGAACAAACGATCGTTTTCTAGTCTGTCACCATGTACATACGATCTGCATTTTTTGACAGATGGATGCATTGAATGCCATACGCTAATTAACCATCCGGTCAATAGAACATATAGGCAACACGCACCAGATGATCTGTGTCTACACTGGTGACAGACAGTACAGACAGACAGCTGTGAAGTTTTATTCTGCACTTATGATGTTGTCGCTGTGAATGATATTCATCTTACATTCTGCTCAATAGCGTACACTATACAGGCGTTCAATGCATCAACAAACTCATCAAATATGGTTGTGGCTGGAGAAATGGGGAATTTACGACCTATGCAGCTCCTGATCAAATGGCGCACTCATATAGCCTGATAATGACCTATACTGCTTGTTAGAAGCATTACGGTTGTTTCATTGACGGAATGGCCGACAGTGCAGTCCCTGATCAGACTGGATGCACAGGCTGATCTGGATCTGGATCTGCAGTTGTCGCAAAACCAATAAGCCCCATTTCTCCAGTCACAGCCACATATAGGTTCGGTTTATCTACTGCGTAGTTTTAATGCATAACTTCACACACTTCACAAGGCTGCAAAATGCAAAAATGAAATAACTCATTAATGATGACGATTGCGCATCATTAATTGTACATAAACTGTGCTGCCCGCTTAATACTGGGCCTTACGACGTCCGTCACCACCGTGACGGCCTGTTTATACTCACAGGTTCTTGAAGAACGGTTAATATTTCGGTATTGTATGGGTTATTTCGGTATATTTGGTCGTTTTGGTGCATTGTTACCAACATACAATTTACTTTTATCCCGTCAACACAGTGCGTATGTGCCGTGAAACACGTTGCCGTGAAACATTTTTGATATCCAGTCAATACAATTTTTGCATTGTACAGCCTTTGTATGTGTTGACGGGATAAATAGAATAGTAGGTTAGTGCCGTGAATGTGAAAACATATCTGGCGCGGCACGGAAACGGGATGTGCTCGGCAGAGCCTCGCCCATCCCGTTACCTGAGCCTTGCCAGATATTTTTTCCCATTCACGGCACTAACCTACTATTCTCTATCTATTTTCCATATTTCTGAACTAAAGTATATGTTGTGACCACTCATTTGAACCGTCTCGGCGAGACGGTTCAAATGAGTGGTCGGCGAGACGGTTCCAATGAGTGGTCACAACATATACTTCTGATGAGAAATAAAGAAATTCTTGAGCCTTGCCGGATATATTTTCCCATTCACGGCACTAACCTACTATTCTCTATCACCTCATGCGATTTACACGTATAAGTAGGGTAATGTTATTTTGTGGGTATTTTTACAGTATAAAAGGACTCCGAAAGTTCGGAACGGTGAATGTGTAGATAATTGACGATTTTTGTCGTGTGTAATGATGAAGCATTAGTAGTTGAACAAAACTATTTAGATTACCCAAAACCAATGAAATCCACCCAAATCTACACAAAATCCACGAAAATAGCTTATATTTAACGGCGGCACTGGCTCTAGGACCTTGCATGCCGTCTCCCAAGAATGGGAGAAAGAACGGAGGTAGATATTTTTTGAGAGAAGCCGGTAATTCGTATTTACAGAGCAACTACGAATTATCGGTACCCATTTACAGCTGGGTGAACTGGAGCAGTGTGGATAAAGTGTCTTGCTCAAGGACACAACGCACGCCACAATATCTGTGCAAACACCTGTGGTTATTCTGCGACTGTACAGTTGCCATAGTAACCTCACATACGGAGTATAACCAGACTCAACTGTCACATACAAAATGCCAAAGACGTATGTGAGGGCCAAGCCAGGTCTCCAGTCGAGATTCCGGTAAGGATGAATCCCGATCGTTAAATTACCCATCACATGCTCCCACCTGCCACCCACCTGCCACCCACCGCTAAACTGGTCATATTGGTTGCAGATGAACAATAAACACGATGTTTTATTTGTTGCATTTTGACTTGCCAGGAATCTTCGGTCTGCTTTTGGGTATTCAATTTCACGCAACTTAACATCTGGAGTTTGTCTACAACCATCACAGCAATGATACCTGATTACCTGGTATTTGTGGTTGGACGTTTTGGTCGAATAATTCAAGACTACTTTCCTAAATTGGTCACGGTCAATCGAACTGACCACGATCGTATCTATACAAAGTTTAATCATTAATCCGGACTGAATACGTTGTTGACCCATATATCTATGTCGAAATGACTTATGGTAATTCAATGGCCCATGGTCATGGCTTCAAGTGCACACATGGTAATGTGTTCGCTATCTGCATATGTGGATTGTAATTGTAACAGATGTACCAAGAATGTTGATCTCTGAGCCCGTATGTCAAATGTATGTCTACAATATATATGGTTGCATACTTGTTTTACGGGGACGTTGACAATTAAAGGGGTGAGTGGAATAAGGGGGCTAACTTCACGGAGTTAGCCCCCTTTTTCCACTAACCCATTTATTTGTCGTAAGAAATTAAATTGTATTTCATGACATTAAATCAAAAGTATACAGACAGTTATATTAGTGGCTGGCGGACAAATGTCACGCTACTGTATGTTACTGTATACAATGCATACACGCAGGACCGTCGAATGATTATGCAATATGAGACACGCCATGTGAGTTTGTACCTTCGGACATCTGCGTAATTTCATGAAATACGTTTACCAAATTTACAATATTTTCCGTAAATGGCGTCAAAAGTTGACAACATTTTGAACTCTGAAACTTTTGTCAACTTTTGACTTTATTTATCAAAAATATGTAAATTGTGTAAACTTATTTAATGAAATTACGCAGATGTCCGAAGGTACAAAATCACATGGCGTGTCTCATATGATTAATATTCGGAGTCAATTATATTGAACGGCTGCGATTACAGTTCGCGCATTCCTGCATTATCAACGAACATGTGTGGGCCATGCAGGAAAATAGCGAGCATACCGATGAGTATTTTCACAGCACGTTTATACAAATAGGATAGTATACACAACGTTTAATGTGCAACTATGTAACTACGAGTGCATCCCGCCATTCAAAACCACGAGCGACACGCCTTGCATACGTAGGTATACGTCAACATGTTCTTTCACACACTTTATTGCAAATTTCATGAACGCGTTGAAGCAGAACATGCTTGAAACGTTGTCGAAACTCCGTTGTTTTTCATAAGACTACATATTTCTTATTCAATGATTAAGCTAGCGGTTTTAAGTATGGGTTATTTTCGTAAATGTTTGGAGGAGAACAAGCTAAATTGTGAAATTTCCATCACTTCGCTTGTGTAAATTTAATTTATTGCACACTTGTATTAAAATGAGAATGCAGTAATGTAATAAATATCTCAACAAGACCACTACAGACATACTAGGTGACGGATACAGCTTAAATGCTGTGTTTATGCAATTAAAAGACACAATCTACATAACCATGATAATCGTCGATCACGACTATATGTACATGTATACCAGTAGCCGATTTCACCAACATTGCAATTTATCTAGAAAAGTATACTTTGAGGGAGTAACCATTTATTTTTCCCGAAATACATTATTTCATATAGAACTAACGACTTCATATATTTGATGACTAAAAGTATGCAAAATAATTATACTGAATTTATTACATTATCACAGCCAAAATAGATGTGATAATGTAATAAATTCAGTATAATAAAAATTAATAAATTTCTCCTTAAATTGAAAATTTCTCCTTAAATTGAAAATTTCTCCTTAAATTGAAAATTTCTCCCTTAAATTGAAAATTTCTCCTTAAATTGAAAATTTCTCCCTTAAATTGAAAATTTCTCCTTAAATTGAAAATTTCTCCCTCAAAGTATACTTTGCAAGAAAAGTATTCTTTGCAATGTTGGTGAAATAGGCTACAGAACAAAGTATACACTGCACGTGCGGTTTTATTGCATTTGTTTATTTGTGTCACGTAGTTTGACACAAACATGTGTTGATTTAATGTGTCATTTATTAAATTTGAAGTTGGCATAGCCTCGATTCAAATGAAATCAGTATTTTCGTTTAATATAGGGTTAACTGTATTGTAATTTTGAAATTTGCGGCGTATATCAGAAAAAGATAAGTCGGAAAATCTGTTTAATGGCGACGCGCTAGCGGAGCCATTAAACATGTTTTCCGACCTATCATTTTCTGATATACGCCGCAAATTTTAAAATTACAATGCGGTTAACCTATTTCTAATGCACTCCTTTACTGTTTTGCAAACTTTAGATCGAGTCTAGTTGAAAATCGTACCGGATTGCGAATCATAATTAAATCATCACTCATGTAAGATCGTAGAACAAAACAATCATAACACCACCACCAACACCAGCCGATATAAAATACATATTTATGAACAGTATGTTTTATCAGATCGCCTGTCAGTAATTATTGGCATGGCCGACTGGAATTTCGAACACATGTCACCAGTATAAATTATGCCTGTAGAAGGCCGGCCAAACTGGTGTAACTCTGCAATCAATGTACGTAACCTGACGCACGAACGTTTAGCGACTACAATGTGCCCGCTGTATGGGAACATGTTTTCCAGTGAAATCACCATAAACCAAATTACACGCTCCAGAACCCCGGCATTAATCTAGATAACGTACATACCGGCTGGCCAGTGCGATCTAAATAATTGGGCTCGGTTCTGGCATTAACTCCCTTTTTCATATCGCCGTAATTAGTTGTGAAAATCAGTCAGTTCTTACGTAAATTACGTCGAAAGTTGACATAAACCACATAGCTCATGTGGAATTATGTCAACTTTCGACGTAATTTGTGGAAAATATTGTATATTTTCGAAATGAAAGGTGCATGCCCACTCAGTAGGTACATGTTCTTTATAGGAATTAAATACGTGTATAATTGTGTCACTATTCCAACAGTTCTAAAACTTACGAGGGCCAGCTATACAGATATAATCATTTAGTAATATTTATTTTACTGATAGTGACTCGCGGTGGTATCAGATTATTTTTATATGCAAATTAGGCATGCTATTTTTTTAATTATTTATGCTAATTAAATGCGTCACCTGAACAAATAATATTTTCGACAGATTATAAAGTATGATCATTGCACATCAAAAAATAAATACAGAGAATAAGTAGTAATGTCCGTTGTTAATATTTAAGGAAACACGATTATCGCCCCTGATATCAGTGTGGAAATTTACGTCTGATATAAACTGTATAATAATGCTAATCAATACGTGTGGTAATGGTGACTGAATGTTTATTTTTCCAGAAAATATCTCAGATGGTGTTTCTGATATAAAGAACATGTGTCTACTGAGTGGGCGTATAAATGTAATATCGGCGACAATTATTGTGATTATGAATGTTCATTCTGCTTCTAATTATATATATCATGTAAATTACGATGTCTTTTGTCTACAGGTTATAGAGAATAGTAGGTTAGTGCCGTGAATGGTAAAACATATCTGACAAGGCTTAGAAAACGGGACGGGCGAGGCTCTGCCAATCCTGTTTCCGTGCCGCGCCAGATATTTTCCCTATTCACGGCACTAACCTACTATTCTATTTATCCCGTCAACACTACAAATAGCTTTAAAATGCAAAAATATAACCACAGCCGCATCCTTAAAATCGGAGAATCGATTAGTATGACAACCGCACATATTCATACGCAGTGATTAGGTCGTATTTACAGAATATCAAAAACGTTTCACGGCGCCGTGTTTCACGGCACATACGCACTGTGTTGACGGGATAAATTCGGTATGTATGTCCGTCCGTCTGTTTACCATTTGCCTGTACACCCGTGTAAGATGTTACGTAAACGGGCAGCTATATAATACATATATAAGAGAATGTGTGATGTGTATTATGAAAACACATCAGACGTGCCCCTACACACACAGGTGGAAGACTCATAATAATTGGCTAATTTGGAAAACGTTACCCCACCCACCCATTTCTATAAACTACCTTACATCCTTGGAAAACGTTACCCCCCCCCCCCCCTCCCCATTACCATACACTATACCTCACAGCCTTGGAAAACGTTACCCCACCCACCCACACATTTCCATACACTATACCTTACAGCATTGGAAAACGTTGCCCAACCCACCCACACATTTCCATACACTATACCTTACAGCATTGGAAAACGTTGCCCCACCCACCCACACATTTCCATACACTATACCTTACAGCCTTGGAAAACGTTACCCCACCCACCCACACATTTCCATACACTATACCTTACAGCCTTGGAAAACGTTACCCCACCCACCCACACATTTCTATACAGGAAAAGGCTGTAAGGTATATTGTATGGTAATGGGTGGGTGGGGTAACGTTTTCCACATGAGCCAAGTATTGTGTCATAGGTCCGAGTCTTCCACCTATGCCTACATACACCTACGTACATTAATTAAATATTGTTGTATCGCGTGTGCCCTGTTTTCGCAATAATCCTCGCCGGGGACAGTGACATGAGAAATGCACATTGTGGCGTATGTGGCCAGTCTAGCTCATTTTCTGCTAGTACTCCTGCAACAAGATACGGCTATATTTTATTTGTTGTTGGAAGCACTGTGGATTTATAATTGACGAACTGATGGACATTGTAAAGACTGTCCAGGCTACGTAAATGCGCAGGTTGATGTGAATATACTCTGGTCGTGGGTCCTGAACCCAAGTTCTTCATTTACATATTGTATTATGTCCAGTTATAATGGCTTAATAGATCATCGCCGATGTTCCACTGACCGGAGAGATAATAGGTCCCATTTCTCCATTCACATACTGTATTATGTCCAGTTATAATGGCTTAATGAATCATCGCCGATGTACCACTGACCATTGCGCGGATGTTGTGTTCATAATTTGTTTTCTCTATGCTTTGCGAGGTAACAATAATTATGTTTTCTCTTCATCTGAGCAAGTAATCAGGTGGCTGGCAAGACAAATTGACAACTACTGTGTGTATAGACACTAATTTACCTGTCACCGACTACATATAATATCACGGTTGTTAGGCTGAGCAAATAGTATTAGAATACACGACCAACTCATTCAAATATGGCCCATGTACAATGGGGTCAGAGTGTAAGTGCACACACGATGTTCGTTCGTGTGTGCACTTACACGCTGATCCCACTGTATATTAGTTAAAACTAGACATTATGATTGTAAACATGGCTATACATGTACCCCTTTGCACACTTGGCTGTAAAAATATTTCAGTAACATTGTGAAGGTAACAAAGGTCAATGTCATGTTAATGGTGCTGTGAGAGAGTGGCATATTTCCTGATTTTTAAAGTCAAAATATGAAAGTCATCCTTAAGCTATATTGAAGTTACATCGTGGCATGATGGAGAAACATTTCGGCGTAAACGACCACGGACGGATTTAATTTATGGACGTGCGGACGGTACTTCAAACGTAAAGTAAACAATATGCCCCCCCCCCCCCCCCCCCCCCCCCCCCCCCCCCCCCCCCCACTACTTGATATCTCATAGGGGGCATATAACAAGCAAAGAATACCCAGACTTTTATATGAATGTGACACAAATATACAGTATCACCCCGCTAACCCGACACCAAGAAAACATCAATGGTGTATTGTAGTGGAGTTTACTGTCATTATTGTATCTCTGTTTGAATTGTGAGTCATGATTGCAAAGTATTTGGAACAATTATATACCGCAAGTACAGTGGGAACTCTCTAAAACTGACACCCTGGGTTGGGTGTTCGGTCTAGATATGTTCCACTGTAATAACAACATACATTATTAGATGGGTTCACCACACATATACATCGCGGTTTACAACTTGATTTATGTTGGACTATAAATGAAGTAAAGTGTCTTATCGCGGAACAAGAACGAGTCATCTCAAAAATAATTAGAACATTAACAAACAATCCTTACTATGACGTTGTGGGGTTCATGATACTGTCGGAGGAAATGCATATTTCGTTTCTGCAGATGTTTTACAAACTGTTGACATAACGGAATACATTAACAACAGATTGTGAAATATCGCATACCAGATTTACCACAAATTCTCGCAGCTAAAGTCACTTTCTTAATTTACAAGTCGTTGTGTTGACTATAATAAATATTGCCGACACCAACCTGCACTTGAGGCATTCTGGCGTGGCGCTGTAATGTCTCAACTCGCCCCATTGAATCAATGCTTCATTGTCCTTGTGCATATACACGCTCTGTTTTTATTATATTATTATTATTTTGCGTGTGCCGATACCTAGTTGATGATAGCTCCCAGTCTTCTAAACAGTTACAGAGAGTGGATATATGTTCCGTCGAATTAACAATTCGTTCCCACGATATAGAGAATAGTAGGTTAGTGCCGTGAATGGGAAAACAATATCTGGCAAGGCTTAGGAAACGGGATGGGCGAGGCTTTGCCGAGCACATCCCGTTTCCGTGCCGCGCCAGATATTTTTCCCATTCACGGCACTAACGTACTATTCTATTTAACCCGTCAACATTACAAATAGCTTTAAAATGTAAACATAACTAACCCCAGCCGCATCTCCAAATCGTATTGACAGGATATCAAAAATGTTTCACGGCACCGTGTTTCACGGCACATACGCACTGTGTTGACGGGATAAATAACAATTCGTTTCCTCGAATTAACAATTCGTTCCCACGAAATGACAATTCGTTCCCTTAATTTAGCAATTCGTTCCCTCCAACTAACAATTAGTTCCCACGATATAACAATTCGTTCCCACGAATTAACAATTCGTTCCCGTGGGAACGAATTGTTATTTCGTGGAACGAATTGTTCAATTGAAGGAACGAATCGTTATTTCGTGGGAACGAATTGTTATTTCATGGGAACGAATTAATAAAACAAAATTCAACGTCCCCTGCGGGGCTCCGTAGATATGCACCGTTGAATAGCTTGTGAATGCAAGTATTAATATAATCATGTACATCATCTGTACGGTCAGCAATTTTCAACTATGTCGATTATGGTGGCCAGATATTATCTCAGCTTTTGTTGTCATAACCCACAATTTATGTATAAAATATATGTCTACTACATTCGGTGGATAGTTTAATTGCGTTGAAATGTATTGTAGGGTTCGTTGACCTCCACAAGTCCGTCGGATGTAACATTGGTGACATTTTATTGCAGTGAAACCCTTCACATTAGACACAATACGGGTGTCCAGTTTAGAGAGGTCACGTCAAAATTAAACAGCTGGGTTTCCATATATCCGATTTAGAGTTTATCATGTGTGTGCTTTGTCATTTTGACGATTGTCTCGTTTTTAACGTCCATTTTCGCGTACCTACCTGCATATTGACGTAATCATGCTTGGCTCGAAAACGGTAGGATTTCCGCGGAACAGCTTGTATTCTATCAACAGACACTATCCTGGTATTCTCTGTGTATAATAGTGACACCGTCCCGCCGTTCAACATATGATGCAGCTAATGCATGTACACTATAATAATGTACTGATGCCAGGTCCTAGCCACACCAGAATCACTTGGCCCCTCCCAAAAGAAGTAGGATCAGTAATAATCTTACTACTTTTATAATGGGCAATAACCCAATTTATCCCGTCAACACAGTGCGTATGTGCCGTGAAACACGGTGCCGTGAAACATTTTTGATATCCAGTCAATACTATTTTTGCATTTTACAGCCATTTGTAGGTGTTGACGGGATAAATAGAATAGTAGGTTAGTGTCGTGAATGGGAAAAATATCTGGCGCGGCACGGAAACGGGATGTGCTCGGCAGAGCCTCGCCCATCCCGTTTCCTGAGCCTTGCCATATATTTTTTCCCATTCACGGCACTAACCTACTATTCTCTATAACCCAATTCAACTCCCATGTAACTAAAGAGTGAAAGATAAAAACGTACCTGGGGCCAAACCAGGCAAATCGTGATTACTATAAGGTAAGGAGGAACCCCTACCGTTAATTTACGCCGTCTCCTTCGCCCGACCACCACCCACTCGAATGGGTGATATCATGCATTCGAATAGGGGATATCACCCATTCCTTTTCAATCTGTGATATCACCGATTCGAATACATGATATCACCGATTCGAAAGGATGATATCACCGATTTGAAAGGGTGATATCATCTATTCATTTAGAATTGGTTATATCACCCATTCGAATAGGTAATATCACCCATTCGAATACATGATATCACAAAGTTCCCCATAAATGCCACATTTATAAACTATGCCATGGCAGTCTACTCATGGCGCTATAAAATGCATAGCCATCCATGACCGACATCCAGCGACTTGGGCCATATATTCTCTCACCTCAATTATGTGAAGTTTATGACTAGGAAAATGTCAAAAAGTACATTTTATCATTTATATAATGTGGAATAAACCTATATAATGTGGAATAAACCTCCTGCCAACAGGAGAAAACTGTGTTGACATATACCATGTCAATGTGATGGAAAATGTCACGTCAGGGTCTTAAAGTTTATGTCGAGTGTCGGCAGAATAGAATATAGCAGTTAGTTAGCAACCAGTGAGGTGACGGGCTGCAATGCCAATACATGCACTGTGCTCGGTTAATACATGCACTGTGCTCGGTTAATACAGCATGTGCTGGTTAATACATGGCATTGAAGTATTCATGCACTGTGCTCGGTTAATACATGCATTGTGCTCGGTTAATACATCCTGTGCAATTGATGCTCGTATAATAATGTGTTTAATAACTGCTCGGTTAATACATGCACTGGTTTGCTTCGGTTAATACATGCACTGTGCTCGGTTAATACATGAACTGCATGTGCTCGGAATATACAATGCATGTGCTCGGTTATCATGCACTGGTTGCATGTGTCGGTTAATCAGCATGGCTCGGTTAATACATCATGTGTTTAATACATTGCATTGTGCTCGGTTAATCAACTGCTCGGTTAATACATGCATGTGCTCGTTAATACATGCAGTGTGGCTCGGTTGCGGTTAATACATGCACTTGTGCTCGGTTAATACATGCATGCACTGTTGCATTGTGCTCGGTTAATACATGCACTGTGCTCGGTTAATACATGCATTGTGCTCGGTTAATACATGCACTGTTGCATTGTGCTCGGTTAATACATGCACTGTGCTCGGTTAATACATGCACTGTGCTCGGTTAATACATGCACTGTGCTCGGTTAATACATGCACTGTTGCATTGTGCTCGGTTAATACATGCACTGTGCTCGGTTAATACATGCATTGTGCTCGGTTAATACATGCACTGTGCTCGGTTAATACATGCACTGTGCTCGGTTAATACATGCACTGTGCTCGGTTAATACATGCACTGTTGCATTGTGCTCGGTTAATACATGCACTGTTGCATTGTGCTCGGTTAATACATGCACTGTTGCATTGTGCTCGGTTAATACATGCACTGTGCTCGGTTAATACATGCACTGTTGCATTGTGCTCGGTTAATACATGCACTGTGCTCGGTTAATACATGCATTGTGCTCGGTTAATACATGCACTGTTCATCGGTTAATAACAGCATGTGCTCGGTTAATACATGCATGTTGCATGTGCTCGGTTAATACACGATGTGCTCGTTAATACATGCACTGTGCTTGGTTACATGCATGTGCTCGGTTAATACGCACTGTGCACTGTGTCGGTTAATACATGCACTGTGCTCGGTTAATACATGCACTGTTGCATTGTGCTCGGTTAATACATGCACTGTGCTCGGTTAATACATGCATTGTGCTCGGTTAATACATGCACTGTGCTCGGTTAATACATGCATTGTGCTCGGTTAATACATGCACTGTGCTCGGTTAATACATGCATTGTGCTCGGTTAATACATGCACTGTTGCATTGTGCTCGGTTAATACATGCACTGTGCTCGGTTAATACATGCACTGTGCTCGGTTAATAAATGGTACTGCATGACAAAATGCAGTTCGCATACGCAGATAGCGTGTATTATAGAAACATAGAGATCTTACATGCGTGATGGTGTAATATGGTAATTTATTAAACTCGTTTACTGGTTTCATAAGAAACTCGGCAAAGCCCCGTTTCTTATGAAATCAGTAAACTCGTTAAATAAGTATCATATTAAATCATCAGCCATGTAAGATCCTCTATGTATTGCAGAAGTAACAGCACATTGTAGACGGTAAGACGACGTAAAGTATTGTATGTCGCGGTCTCATTGGCGGATTTATTACAATAGTGTGCTGTTAGTTTAACCCATTTCAGTCTGAGGATACGATAATTTTTGTTGAAACAAATCTCTTTATTTTGTTCATTCATCGATAAAGGTATATGTTGTTACCACTCATTTGAACCGTCTCGTCGAGACGGTTCAAATGAGTGGTAACAACATATACTTTCGAAAGGATATAAAGACAATAGGGATATTTTTCTCTCAAAAGGTTCATACTACTAAAAACGTATCCCGTCTGTAATGGGTTAAATAATACACTGTGTGGTTACACTGTAAAACAAAACAAATAGTTAACGGAACAATTAGGCATAATGTACATGACACGTGCATCTAACCGGCATATCATCCACGAAACATATCTGCCCGTTCTGCTAAGAAACACCAAACACACGAACAACGAATCCTAAAGAAAACAAAACAGTGTATCAAAACCAGCAGTCATACATATCCCTGTTTTTCCCACGATATATATATATACACGTCATATAGTCATTCATTAATACACCTACATACATATCCCGCCCCCACTAGTATATGCAGAACACTGACGATGCACTTCAGCGCTTTTGCAAATAAAGTTTCAATAGATACCGATGTTCAGCCCAATGCATTCAATTTACTGACACGCGACACGGCAAACATAAACTAATCGCCGGCGGTAAATAGTCTATACACGGTCTCCAAAATCGGTAGCCACACAACCTCAGTTTAATTGTGTTGCTATGATACGTTTGTCTCGTGGACTGTGACACGGCTACTGTCTGTCTCAGGAAACCTGCTCAAATTGTACAGCTACATGTATATCCACAATATAAACATATTTTGTTTTTCGATAATATTAATGTTTATCGAAATTTAAGAATGAGCCTTCTTTTTAATTCGTTCCGCATATTAAATCCACATAGACATATTCACTCTGTGAAGATTGTCTATGGGGATTTAACATGGGGAAATTGTTTTTTTTTCGCAATAAAATCAATATTGGATCAAATTTCATGAAATAAAAATCTTAAATTTTGAAGAAAAAAATAATATCGAAAAAGATATGTTTTTGCATTGTTTATATAGCCGTCAAATTTGGGCAGGTTTCGTGAAACAGACAGTATACTTAATTGTCATACACAGAGGAGCGCAATAAAACACCAGTTAGAACTATAGCATAGACTGACTGACTGGTGAACAGTGTAGACAAATAGTCAAATGGCCGACATGCGCCGACAGATATGGGTCTACTCGGGTAGAAATGGCAGTGTGCCTTTCAGTTCGGCTGAGTATATATACCAGTGGCATATGCGACCAGCGTAGCCCCATAGCAGCCTCCGCATCAGCGCAGTCTGATCAGGTCTGACGCTGTTCGCCATTCAGTAACTGCAAGAGATTTACTATTGTTAGAAAATAATTAAACCATACTCGGATAAAGCGAACGTGTAACTTAACCAGGATCTACAATTGTTGCTGATGTTGCAAGGTCCCTGCGCCCAAGTAAAAGTAACATCAGATGTTCCGGCATCTGTTTCAATGTGTATGATCACATGGTACTAACAACAACAACAAGTACTGAAACTTCCAGAATCCATATGATTCAAAGTACGTATTCTTTTATATTGTCCTTATATTATTACGTAACGGATTTTGATGACATTTGGCGCATCAAAAGCGTATTGTTAAGCTGCATTTGGTGGTCTCTGTATTTTCGCCCAAACTTCTCTCGTTTTTGCGAAGAATCGATTTCCGTGTCTACCGACACGGAAATCGATTCTTCGCAAAAACGACAGAAGTCTGTGCCGAACTCCCTGGACCACCAAATGCAGCTCACGAAGTTTGCTGAGCCATATTTCAACGAACTTACTTTGGAGTGGGCGACGTTGTTGTTGTTGTAACCACGTGATCATGCACCTTGTGTTTCATGTTACAGTGAGCTCACTTGGGGCTGGGCGAAACTAAATATGAAACAATTACCCCACTTTGTCAACCTGTACTTTGTTTTACTTTAATCTCCAACGTTCACAAGGCCGGGAGCCTGCTTTCTACCTTACATCTGATAACACATACAACTCTGTCCAATTTGTCTGTACCTGAAATGATCGAGTGTATGAAATAAAATACATAGTTGATGACCCCGATAGTATATAAACGTTTCATTTAAGTTACTCTATTGAAACACGAAGCCAACAACAATTTCACGTTGCCAACCATATTATTTATTTGTCGACATTCAGGCTATGATAAGGTGCATATAGAGAATAGTAGGTTAGTGCCGTGAATGGGAAAAAATATATGGCAAGGCTCAGGAAACGGGATGGGCGAGGCTCTGCCGAGCACATCCCGTTTCCGTGCCGCGCCAGATATTTTTTTAATTCTCGGCACTAACCTACTATTCTATTTATCCCGTCAACACCTACACCTGGCGTTTAAATGCAAAAAAAGAACACCAATCACCACACATAGTCATACGCAGTGATTAGGTCGTATTGACAGGATATCAAAATGTTTCACGGCACCCTGTTTCACGGCACATACGCACTGTGTTGACGGGATAAAATACATATCACCTGTTCACAAGGGCGATGTATTATTTTGGTCGAGGTTGACTTTGAAATACAGTGAAACCTCTCTAAACCGGACCGGACACCCTGGGAGGGTGTCCGGCTTGAAGAGGTTTCACTGTAAATCAGGCATTTGATCATTCTGAGCAATAATTGTGTGCTATGCGATCACGAACAGACATTATCACCCGAGATAAATGACCAAATACAAGAGCACATGTGTTTTCTTGGTAATAACGTCAGCAGTTGCAGTAGGTTTCTTTTTAAATCGGGATCTGAAATGTCCTTACCTATTTATTCATGACATTGTAATGCATTGAAGATTTAGCAAATGCACAGTACCTACGGGGCGCCATGCAGGACAGGTTAATTATGTGTACACAATTGAGTTTTGTAACACTAAAAATCACAAAATTCAATTCTGTGTCACAAAATTCAATTCTGTGTCACAAAATTCAATTCTGTCAATTCTGTGTCACAAAATTCAATTCTGTGTCACAAAATTGAATTCTGTGTCACAAAATTCAATTTTGTGAAGACAGAATTCATTTTTGTCCACAAAAATTAGTTGCGTATGTCATCTCTACGTTGATTGGTTGAGATCGGTCTTAGTCCATTTTACTAGATGGTGGAGTACACTTGCAGGTTTAAATATTTCAATGCGAAAATATAACCCAATATATCAATATTATACTTCTTTATGGACAGTTATTTTGGTTATATTATGATTACAAATGAGTGGCTACACCATATAAGCATATATACTTTGAAGGAGAAATAAGAAAAATATTCAGAATTTTCCCTCAATTATGTAAACAGGGTCAAACATAAAGTAGCCGTGATATAGCTAGACCTGAGAGCATGCCCAATATAGAGAATACCAGGCTAGTGTATTTTGATATCAAGTTTATCAGGCAAGGCTAGGAAACGCGTAGGAATGCCGAGGCTTGCCGAGGAATTCCTACCGTTTCCGAGTCGAGCCTGATAAACTTGATATTAAAATACACTAGCCTGGTATTCTATTTATCAGGTAACGTTTTATGCTCGAAAATGACATTAGATGACGTCGTATTCTAACAGTAGATCTAACCTTGTGAAACAAATGGTATTGGATCTGTGTCTACTAGTTGCGAAGTTACGTGTTCGCAACTATGTGTCTACATGCATTATTTACAGTATACACCATCTTAGTACATGTATCCATGGTATCTACACAAATACTACAAATGGTTTCCTCAAATGGCCCAATACACACATTCTGTTTATAAACACAGACAGCAGTCAGAACACAGGCCACAGCGCGTGTATTATTGATTTAACTGGGGCAAATGTACCTTGCGATACACACTAAATGACGTCAGTACTCGCGGGAGATCTACATGTACATGAATTATGTGTACAATTATAACGCAAATGAGTTTAAATACGAATGGGTTTGTCAACGTTTGACTGTTTGGAGATAGTTGAAGCAAAATGGCAGAATGAGAAATGAATCATCGGCAGAATGAGAAATAAATCATCGACATTGAATGTGTAGATCGGCGACCGTGACCCATTTCTCCAGTGCAGTTTCTGACCAATGGTAGTCCTTCTTACATGCGTGTGCAGAATTGACAGAATTGAATTTTGTGACACAGAATTGAATTTTGTGGCACAAAAATGAATTTTGTTGACAAAATTGAGCCATGTCCCACTTGGCGCCCCGTAGTACCACTAAATCATGTATATTTGTAAGTAACACCGACTCTACACCACATTGTCAGACAATACAACCGTATAGCGTTACATGTATAATCAATGACGACATTGCAGATTCATCGTGTGAAGTACATTCACAGAAATGATACCCCTATATGGTAACCGTTTATGCCCTGATTGCTCACACGTGCACATCACTAAACATTGTAACAAGTTGGTGTTGGTGTGGACGTCCCGACCTAGCTATGAACAGTGCGTGTGATCGTGAACCTAATAAGGCCTGTGATCAATGAGGATAACCGGCCGAGATCGGCTCGCCATTAACATGACACGTTTATCCCGGCGTTTATTGCCAGCTTTATGGTCGCGTTTACGGCTAATGTAGTATAATCACACATAGTTGGACAGTTTGTCTTATTATCATAATGTACTAACAGAATATACACAATGTGGCAGATATGTTTCTGAAGACAATTTGCTATAGTAGAATCTCTCTTAACCGGACACGCATGTAGTCTCTGTGTCCTTAATTTTGCCGATGTCATTGTCCTCTATCTCTGATAATAACGCATGTTCAAGTTCGCAAAGCACACCCACATGCTTTGGCAAGGTCATATGTTTGATATACAGTGGAACATATCTAAACCTGACATCCTGGGGGACCTCCCAGTGTGTCCGGTTTAGAGAGATTCCACTGTATATTGTTTTACATGTTTCAATGCAATATTTCAAGTAGACATTTACATGCTAACGCTTCTTCTCATCCATTCATTCTGAAACAAAGGTCGGATTGGTAATATAATGGTATCATGTTATATACCATCCCATCACAAAGCCGACCGTCTGTTTTTTTAACAGGTTATATAACGTGTCATATAACTATGATGCTGACAATGAGATGGTACACCGTTTGACCTGGACACATACAGCCTTGCACCCTTGCACCCTTGCACCCTTTTTTTCTTCTTCAAATGACATTGGCCATCTTTGAAGAATGTGTAACAGTACATATCGAACTAATAGTGGATATTTCATGTATACATACGTGAATATCCGTACGATCACTATCAGGAGAGAGTATTTTTTTATCAGGTAATGGGTTTTGTATTGGCAGAATACGTACTGACTGATAACATATTGCTGTATCAGGCATTGAATTGAAAACTGACGTTTCATTGGTCGAACGGCATCACATGACGTTGCCGAATGACGTCATCGGAATGACGTCACGGAAACAAGTCCGCGTTCTTTTCAACGAAAACAACGTCATAAATGCTTATTCTGTAGTCAAAAACATTACATGATAAATAGAATACCTTGCTAATGTCTTTTGATTAAGTTTATCATGCTCGGCTCGGAAACGGTACGAATTCCTCGGCAACAACTCCTACGCGTTTCCTAGCATTGCCTGATAAACTTGATGTCAAAAGACACTAGCCTGATATTCTCCATCTACTGTGCCGTTGATCATGCAGTGACAGCTATCTAAACCGGGCATTCTGGGAGAACATCGTGTTGGAATCAGATAGCTTTAGTTGCAAAAGCTCGTTATATGTCTACCTTGCTAGAATGAACATACATATTCATCACCAAATGCCGATAAATGGCAGCGAAACTCACAAAATGTGTGGGAGTCTGGTATTGAGAGGTACTACCATACACATGTGTGTCATTTTCATTTCTACTTGCAGTTAAACGAGACGACCGACCGAAACAGAGCCTCAGTGAGTTGTTATTGAGTCGTCTCTCGACCATCGACTCCAAAGACATTCGACAACACATTGACGTCAAACATCATTCGGAGGACATCTATGGCGATCCTTCGTTCCTGGACGCGGATGGTACCCCGCAGACGTCATTGGGAACCAACAATTTCGAATCGGTGGGTGAGAAGGTTGACCTTCTGCTGAAGGAAGGCAAAGCTTATATAACGGTTAAAGTGACCGCCGAGAGGATTACTCCAATTGATTTAGAATTTAACGTCTGGCGGAAGAACCAGGCGATAGTGACGCGGACGATAGAAGTCGATCTGCTAGCCACGGAGCAGCGCAGTCGACTTTATTATCGTGTGATGGAGGAGGAGCCAAGGGTAGGGTCACGTGGTGGTTACCGCGTGGGACCAAACGAGACTGTGCTGGACAGCGAGCAGACGCTGGACTTGTTCACGCGGATTTTGGGCGCCTCGGACGGCGGGGATCGCGAGGATATCGAGATCAAGACGAGGCAGGGAAAAACCACGATGCCGTTTTCGTCCGGGATGGACCTTATGTACTAAACTACAAACGGCGCCCACATATTACTGACCAAGCTGGCCAACACGGTTATATCGGTGTCCACTTAGTTCGAATATAGTTTCTAAAATGTCACGAAGATGTGACGGTTTTCGTAATTTTATTGAAAATGTGATCTTTCCGACATTATTGGAAAGTTGTGACGAGTCATTTAGAGATCTAGCGAAACTTAATGAATAATTCATTTCAACTAGGAGTTCCTGGACGCCCGTGGTTATCGTGAAATGTGCAATTTCGGATCATTCCAAATGGATAATGTTAATGAAGCACTATTTGAAAGACCGGGTACATCGACGGTCACTGATCACAAATTACATTGAAACCTCTCTAAACCGGACACCCTGGGAGGTACCCAAGGTGTCCGGCTTAAAGAGACTTCACTGTAAATCAGGCATTTTATAACTCTGAGCCATAGTTGTGTGTGTACACATTGGACACAATGTCCAAATACATATCCTGTGTACCATGATCATGCCATGTGTAGATGTTGCGTTTCTAAAGTTGCACATGTCTGAGTGCGTCGTGATGCAGTTTGGTCATGTGACATAAACACAATATTCATATACATGTATTTATATTATAGAGATTGGACATATACACCAGCAGACCTCGATATACAGTGCTTCATATATATATGCTTCGATGTATAGTGCTTCAGTGGCTTTCGCATTATCAAATATTGCTTGTGACTTCCACATCAAATATGCGTTTTCATATCATATATTGCATTCGCTACTTTAATAGTAGGGTATAAGTATTATTTGATATTTTCCTTAATATGCAACGGATTTTGATGAAATATGGAACAGCAAACGCGTCATCATGAGCTGCATTTGGTTGTCTCGGGAGTTTGGCACAGACTTATGTCGTTTTTGCGAAGAATCGATTTCCGTGTCGGACACACGGAAATCGAATCTTCGCAAAAACGACAGAAGTTTGGGCGAAAATACAGAGACCACCAAATGCAGCTGAACAAGACGCGTTTGATGCGCCATATTTCATCAAAATCCGTTACGTAATAAGGACACTAGTATAAAAGAATACGTACTTTGAATCGATACTTGTTGTTGTTGTTGTTAGTACCACGTGATCATACACCTTGATATTGCAGCCCATTTTAACAGAGTACCCATTCACCGGTATCTAAATTTCCAAACATGTTTATTTTTATATTTTCTTCATTTCTCAATGAAAGTATTTATTATATACGTACCCATGAAATACATAGTTATACGATGTAAATAAAAGTCATATGTTCTCATCGATGAAATAAACAACTTCGGTGAAAATACGACTACTTCCGCTATCTATATTCATGACGCGCAACTACAGTGCCGGGCTGCAAATAGGCTGCAAATACACATTCATTACCGTATACAGTCTAAAAAACTGCTAATTTCCATGGAACGGTATATAATAAATAGAATATTCATATTTTTGCAACGAATATGACATATATGTTCATCTAGTGGTGTGAAATGTCCATATTTCACTCGTGCCTAACGGCACTCGTGAAATATGGACATTCGACACCACTGGATGAACATATATGTCATATTCGTTGCAAAAATATGAATATCCTCTATATATTCAAATGAGTGGTCACATTACATACCTTTGAGCAGAGAAAATATTTAGTATTTCAGTCTGAAAAATGTGTATCTTCAGCATGAAAATGGTTAACGGTTTCCGTTTGCATCTGGCGCCTGTGGGTTATTATGGTGATACACGTGGCTGCTAGAGATCGACGCCCAGGTTCTTGCCTCCAGATATCTGTACAGATGTATATAGCTGCTGTATATAGTGTAAATATACGTTTGTTGCATTATATGTATGTCCAAAATATGGTATTATTGTGCTACATGTCGACATATATAAATACCACAATTGTGCTACATTGTGCATGTCTACAACCACAGGTGAAAAACTCGGACCTATGACATAAAAAATGCCCATTGAAAAAAGTCCCATTATACCACCCACCAGATGTGTACTATAATGAGATTGTTTATAGAATGGGCATGTTTATGGCATAGGTAAGTACGGAAGCCCATTAGGGCCACTTCACTTTTTTTTAATTTCCATTTATTCAAGATGTTTTCTTGAATTTTCAAGTTCTTTTCTTGAATTTTCAAGAAAAGATCTTGAAAATTAAAGAAAAGAACTTGAACATTCAAGAAAACATCTTGAAATATTGTATTTTCAAGTTATTTTCTTGAATTTTCAAGAAAAGAACATGAAAATTCAAGAAAACATCTTGAAAATTCAAGAAAACAAGAAAAGATCTCGAAAATTCAAGAAAAGATCTTGAAAATAAAAAAAAAGAACTTGAAAATTCAAGAAAACATCTTGAAATATTGTATTTCAAGTTCTTTTCTTGAATTTTCAAGATCTTTTCATGAAAAGAACATGAACATTCAAGAAAACATCTTGAAAATTCAAGAAAAGATCTCGAAAATTCAAGAAAAGATCTTGAAAATTAAAGAAAATAACTTGAAAATTCAAGAAAACATCTTGAGATCTTGAAATATTGTATTTTCATGTTTTCTTGAAAATTCAAGAAAAGATCTCGAAAATTCAAGAAAGTATCTTGAAAATTCAAGAAAAGATCTCGAAAATTCAAGAAAAGATAAACAAAAAGTGAAGTGGCCCTAATGGGCTTCCGTAGGTAAGTGTCTTTCACCTGTGTATATAACTAAGCTTGGTGAGCTTTATGCTGGTGTATATATAACCCAAATGGACCACTGTGATATTGTGATTGATATAAAGGTTGTTTTGTAAGTTTTTATTTCGGTAATGAATTTGAAGTGAACCAATATTTGTTTCATAAATCACGGTGCCAATTCTGAAATTCATGTTTACAAGGACATGTTTGTCTTGTAACGTAATTATTTACCTTTAATCCTTAGACTGCTACACACAACAATCGTCGTCTGCTGTTGTTTTATATATTGCCTTATTTCTCAATAAAAACATGTTTTGACAGCACTTCAGAATCATTTCCTTCTGAAGTGCTGTCAAAGTATGTTTTTGATGATAAAAATGGAAAATGGAAAATAAACTGCAGAGCGGTGTAAGGGTTAATACAGACGTCAGATTATGTGCATACATTGTATCTTGAAACTCTTCCGTCGCTTATTGCATTTAAGTACATGCATGTGAGCACGAGTACATGCGCATGTATATATAGCTCTTTCCTTATACGTGGCCGTGGCTGGAGAAATGGGTCTTATGAGATTTGTGGCCAGTGTAGCTCCTGGTTAAATAGCACACGCTTGTAGGCTGATAACGATCATATTGCTTGTTAGAAGCATGACGGGTGTTTCATTGATGGAACGGTTAACAGTGCAGATCCTGATCAGACTGATGCACAGGCTGATCTGTATCTACACTGGTCGCAAAACCCAGAAGCCACATGTCTCCAGTCACAGCCACATATTATGAACAATAATCAACATTTGACAAGAAATGGCCGTCATTTTCAGCAATACATATACCCGCTTTGTGGCGGATAGTTTCTTCAGCTCTGGCATCAGACTATGTTACTGGTTCAATAGAAAATGTTTGTTTTGTTTGTTTGTTGGGGTTTAACGGCCTATCAACAGCTAAGGTCATGTAAGGCCTGGTCAATGGGTTTAGTACTAAATCCCATGTATTACCTGTACAAGTACATGTTCAAGTACATGTACAAATGGGGGGAAAATCCCAAAATCAGAACTGAATATTTACAATAAGAAAACTATATATTCAGCCCTGAAATCAGAATAATCCTGATCTGATGCCAGGTCCTCGCCACACCAGAATCACTTCGCCCCTCCCAAAAGCAGTAGGATCAGTAATAATCTTACAACTTTTATAATGGGCAATAACCCAATTCAATTCCCAGGTAACTAAAGAGCCAAACATAAAAACGTACCTGAGGGCCAAACCAGGCAAATCGTGATTCCTATAAGGAGGAACCCATACCATTAATTTACGCCGTCTCATTCGCCCGACCACCACCCACTCAATAGAAAATGGCAATGGCAGCATTGATGGATCTGTATTGACGCAGATAATGACCTGACACCCGCATTATTATTATGCCGATAATTATGCATGTGTACACCTGCTTTTTCCTTCCAATTAATTAAAGTGTATGTTTCACATGTTATTCAGCGTTGGATATTGTTTTCGACATTTATTCGAAATACACTAAACTAATCTTCCACATACAAACCGTTACATGTACATGTACCAAATACATTCTGTGTACACATCTACAGCGTCTCTGTAACTGGAGACAGTACAGAGCCTGATCAGCGGCGCTCATCTGAATCTATGCAGATCACAAAGGCCATAAGCCTCATTTCTCCAGTCACAGACACCTTTTGTTTACTTGGCGACTACCGTGTGAATGGCATCTTCTACAATGTAAGCAAGTTGTCTTTGTTCGTTTGTTGGGGTTTAAAGGTACATGCCCACTCAGTAGGCACAAAATGTTACTTACATCAGAGACATCATCTGACACATTTTCTGGCAAAATAAACATTCATTCACCGTTATTCCACGTATTGATTGGCATTATTATACATTTTATATTAGCCGTAAATTTACACACTGATATCAGGGGCGATAACCGTGTTTACTTAAAATTTTAACGGACATTACTATTTATTCTCTGTATTTATTTTTTGATGTGCAATGATCATACTTGATAATCTGTCGAAAATATAATTTTTTCAGGTGACGCATTTAATTAGTATAAATAATTAAAAAATAACATGCCTCATTTGCATGTGAAAATAGCCTGATACCACCGCGCGTCACTATCAGTAAAATAAATATTAATAATTAATTATATCTGTATAGCGGGCACTTGTAATTTTTAGAACTGGTGGAATAGTGACACAATTATACACTTCTTTAATTCCTATAAAGAACAGTTTGTGCCTACTGCATGGGCATGTACCTTTAACCCTTTCAACCCTAAGGAACTGGAATGGACTGTGATATGCTAATGTTCCGACCAATCCAATGGTCACAAAATGATTTTCAGATTCGTCCATTTATGAAAAGGGGATGTTTTTGTTCTCAAAAATATGAAAATTACTTTCAAACAGTGCAGATCCTGATGAGACGGCTCGTTACAAGCCGGCTCATCTGGATCTGCACTGTTTGCATAAACCGATATAGCGGGCTTTCGGGTTCAAAGGGTTAATACATTTAAGGCCGGGTCAATGGGTTTAGTACTAAATCCCATATATTACCTGTACAAGTACATATATACATGTTCAAGAACATGTACGCATGGGGGGAAAATCCCAAAATCAGAACTGAATATTTACAATAACAAAACTATATATTCAGCCCTGAAATCAGAATACTCCTGATCTGATGCCAGGTCCTCGCCACACCAGAATCACTTGGCCCCCTCGACGAGATGGTTCAAATGAGTGTTTGTTGGGGTTTAACGGCTTATCAACAGCTAAGGTCATTTAAGGCCGGGTCAAATGGTTTAGTACTAAATCCCATATATTACCTGTTCAAGTACATGTACAAAGGGGGGGGGGGGAAATCACAAAATCAGAACTGAATATTTACAGTAAAAAAATACATATTCAGCCCTGAAATCAGAATGATCGGGATCTGATGCCAGGTCCTCGCCACACCAGAATCATTTGCCCCCTCCCAAAAGCAGTAGGATCAGTAATACTCTTACTACTTTTATAATGGGCAATAACCCAATTTAACTCCCGGGTAACAAAAGAGTCAAAGATAAAAACATACCGGAGGGCCAAACCAGGCAAATCGTGATTCCTATAAGGAGGAACCACTACCGTTAATTTACGCCGTCTCGTTCACCCGACCACCACCCACCAAGCAAGTTGTCTTATGATACACTTTCAAGTAAATATTTGAAAGGATTATATCCATTAAAGTGCAGTCTTACAATATATTTGAGCTGTGTTACATATGTACCAGGTTACAAAAAGGATTTTCCTGAAGAAGATAACTAGATAAGATTATTTAAAGTCCTTATTCAGTGTTGCAATACTGCGGTCTTTTGATGTATTAACCCTTACACCGCTATCTTAATTTTTTTGTAGTCTGCTCTTTATTTTCTATTTTCCATTTTTATCATCAAAAACATGCTTTGACAGCACTTTAGAATCATTTCCATTGGAAATGATTCTGAAGTGCTGTCAAACCATGTTTTTATTGAGAAATAAGGCAAGATATAAAAGCAACAGCAGACGACAATTGTTGTGAGTAGCGGTCTACTAAGGGTTAACATGTTAACACACACCAACAGCATGAAAAGGACCAATACTGTTTGATAGAAGAATTATTGATAATTCAATGATTGCATTGCACAGACCTTGATCAGAATGCACAGAACTGATGAGCAGGATGATCCGAGTCTACACTCGTCACAAAGGCCATATTTAAAGTACCAAAATCGCAGGGACGGTCAAATAGCTATTTATACAATCCAATGGCCTTGCATTCAGCCACTATGTAGGAAAATGTATTTAATAGACCTATTAAAACCAGAGAAAATTCTAAAAAAATATATATGGCCAAATTTAACTAAATATACAACCATTTTAGCTGTCATCACTGAGAATGCATTAGCATAACATCATATACACAAATAAATACCCCACCAGCCGCAAAGTTCTGGCATACATGTCAATACATGGAAAACAATTTGAACATGTCTAACCCACACTTTGGCAATTCCGAGTTCATGAGTAGTAATAATCCTACTGTGTGTGAAATGCAGGATAAGCAGCTAACCAACCCAACTACACAGTTCCTCCGTATGTACAGGAGATAATCCGCGAGTTTTAGTGAGTCGTACATGTGAATGAACGTGATCTAACTGTGTCATCACATCCTCATGTCCAAACTTTGTCCATGTGTTGTGTAAATGCAGAAACAAAACTAAAACATGTATTAAAGATGTGATAATAGCTATAAATACTATTAAGGCTACAACAAATTAATGTTTAGATTCTCATCCCCGCCCTTAATAAAACGGCCCGCACAAGGGTTTTTTATTTAAAAAAAAAAAATAATTAAATTAAAAAACATTTGGTAAAATTTACGAGAATGATGCGGCCCGCGTATTATGCCGCTCCCACAGCTTTTTATCTGAGTGCTTTACGTAGCGCAATACAGCAACCCCGGAACCGCCCCCTCGAGATTAGCAATACTTCAATATGAACATGTTATTACAAAACACTATTGCATGCAACTGCGCCTTGCCGTTCAACACCTCGTTTTAGTATTGCCTGAAAATAAAAAATAAAAGTGTCCCACCCACCCCATTTTTACCCAAAATTTGGATGAGAATCTAAACATTAATTTTTTGTAGCCTAATAGTACTGCACATTACTGGTTATAAATGCACCATGTCTTTTTGAATATCAATTGGCGGATTTTAATTCTGATACATCAAAACACCATCACCAGATTACAAGGATTGTGTTCAGTGTAGCACCTGATCAACTAGTACACTCCTACACGTTGATAAGTATCTAAAATGTTTGTCAGAAACAATACCGCACTAATTAAACTAAAGTGGTGAACAGTGTAAACCCTGACTGGCATACATGACGTGGTTGGTGGTACGTTAATGGCAAATATAGGTGTATGCTTGTATCACGTGTTCTATCATCTGGTATGTTGATACGTCTATTCAACACATTTTATGATCCAGTGCACAGGAAAATGAAAACGAAATTGTATGTATACTTGTGGTTGTGACTGGATAAATGGGGCCTATGGGCTTTGTGACCAGTGTAGATCCAGATCAGACTGTGCATCCGGATCTGCACGGTTCACCTGTCCATCAATGAAATACCCGTCATGCTTAAT
The DNA here is from genome assembly GCA_029237695.1 of Conchocele bisecta. Taxonomy (NCBI): domain Eukaryota; kingdom Metazoa; phylum Mollusca; class Bivalvia; order Lucinida; family Thyasiridae; genus Conchocele; species Conchocele bisecta. Next base: position 1,913,253 of record CM055274.1, on the reverse strand, counting down.
ACAAGCACCATAGATTGTTATCAGGTTACAGGAGTGTGCTATTTGATCCCGAGCTACACTTGTCAGCAATCCCATAAGCCTGATTTCTAGTCACAGCCACAATTGAGTTAGCATCACATACCTAGACAGATCAGCCAGCATACATATGGTGCACTCATCCATTTCATGCAGCACACATTGTACACATTCACTAATGTTTTATTACATTATAACATTTTACTAATGCATATGAATGAACGTATATGCTGTCAGGCGTGGATCCAGGATTTCGGTTAGGGGGGGCGTAACTATTTTGCAATACTTTTGTAGCTCGTTCGTAGACCGAGCAGAGCCACTAGGGGGGTCCGGTGGCATCCCCCCCCCTCAAGATTTTTGAAATCTACATCGCATTTCCTGTGTTCTGGCACATTTTGGAGCAAACATTGACACTGTCACAGTATGTATGTAGAAACGTGCCTTGTAACTTGTAAAAAATCTTTACTCGGCGAATTTTATGGGGGGTGCGCACCGGGTCCCCCCCCCTGAATCCGCCCATGGCTGTAATCACTCATGTGAAACTACTCATTGAGATGGTTCTTTTATTTTATGCTGTTTAACGGCCTGTCAACAGCTACGGTGATTTTAGGCCGGGTTGACAGGGTTCCATCCCGCATTCAACCTGCTGCATTGGTAGGAAAATCACAAAATCAGAACAGAATATTTACATTGAAATAAATACATATTTAGCCCTGAAATTAGAATAACCTGACCTGGTGCCAGGTCCATACCACACTGAAAGAATGGTGGCTGTACATTCAGACATACATCATTTTGTGTACAATGCACATGTCAATAATACCACAAAATAAAACATGTTAACCCCTTCATCCCTAATTAACAGGAATGGACTGTGATGTATTCATGTAAGGACCGACCGATCCAACTGTCACAAAATTATTTTAAGACTAGTCCATTTATGTGGTTCTGTTTTTTTTTCTTCTAAAAATTACGAAAATGCAGATCATGATTAGACGGCTCGCTAGGAGCTGGCTCATCTGGATCTACACTGTTTGCAAACACTGCTAAAGAGGTATGTAGTCTTTAAAGGGTTAACAAGATACATATCCATAACAGCATTTTATTATGAAACATTCAAACCTGCCAACACTACAGTAGCCTATTTCACCAACATTGCAAAGTATACTTATCTACCAAAGTATACTTTGAGGGAGTAATCATTTATTTTCCCCGAAATCAATTATTTCTATAGAACTAATGACTGCATATATTTGATGATTAAATGTATGCAGAATTATTATACTGAATTTATTACATTATCACAGCCAAAATGGCTGTGATAATGTAATAAATTCAGTATAATAAAAAATAATAAATTTATTGTTAAATTGAAAATTTCTCCCTCAAAGTATACTTTGCTAGATAAGTATACTTATCCCGTCAACACAGTGCATGTGTGCCGTGAAACACAGTGCCGTGAAACATTTTTGATATCCAGTCAATACTATTTTTGCATTTTAAAGCCATTTTTAGGTGTTGACGGGATAAATAGAATAGTAGGTTAGTGCCGTGAATGGGAAAATATATCTGGCGCGGCACGGAAACGGGATGTGCTCGGCAGAGCCTCGCCCATCCCGTTTCCTGAGCCTTGCCAGATATTTTTTCCCATTCACGGCACTAACCTACTATTCCCTATTTAGCCATGTTGATGAAATAGGCTACAGGTCACAATGAAACTATTTGCAAACAATACAGATGAGCCGGCTCATAGCGAAGGTCTCATCAGGATCTGTCCGGTGAGTGGATATTTTAAACTTTTTCACAAACGTACATCTTTCTTGTTAATAGAATAGTAAAAAAGAACGGAGAATAGTTTATACAAGTTACTTCGGCGTGAAAGGGTTAAAATGTTCAATCTTCTTCACTGACCTATCGATATATAACATATCATCAGTATTTTAGGCAGCAGCTGTTTGGAGCTGTAGAAGTTTTGAGCACACATTATAAAATAATCACATAAATGTGTGATCAAAACTTCTAGTCATCCATAGATAGTGAAAGCACGTTGTTACACGACATCAATTAGCAAGGCCACCCATCCGATTGCTTGTTTCTATACACATATTGCATGTAATATGCGAATAAATTGTTAAAAAGCTGACGTAAATGATTTGTATATCACGTTCCCTAATACGCAAACAACATCAGACACATATTTACTCCATTGTGTCCTGCTATCTCGTATGATTATACAACTTCCGTAGCATTTATTGGTTGCTCAGGCTCAGCCAAATGTCATGCTCCAACTTGTTCAGGATCAGTAGCCGATTTCAACAAAATTGCTAAGCATAATTATCTAGCTAAGTATACTTTGAGGGAGTAATCATTTATTTTCCCTGAAATATATTTCATATAGAACTAATGACTGCATATACATGTACATATATTTGATGATCAAAAGTATGCAGAATTATTATACTGAATTAATTACATTATCACAGCCAAAATGGCTATGATAATGTAATAAATTCAGTATAATAAAAAATTAATAAATTTATCATTAAATTGAAAATTTCCCCCTCAAAGTGTACTTAGCAAGATAAGTATACTTTGCAATGTTGATGAAATAGGCTACAGAACATAATCACATGCCCATCTATGGTGCTTATAAAGTTTCTGAGCATGTATTATGTTCTCAGGCTCAACCAAATGATTTCATGCTCCAACTTCAGAGGTCATGCTCAGAACGTTCATACATGTATTGACCTGTCCAGGGCCGGTGCTTATAACACTTTCTGAGCAAGTACTCCAAACTTATGCTCAAAATCACAGACACAAGACTCAGACCTAGTACCCAGTAAATGTCACATTCAAAAAGGCTACCCCACCCACCCATTTCTGTAGACAATATATACGACTTTGATATAACCTTTTTGATTGTCATTTTACTGGTTCTTTTTGAATGCCATTTACTGGGTCAAAGGTCGGAGTCTTGCACCTGTGACTGAAATGAGGAAGTCAACCCACTGTACTGGCTAATCCAGAGTACAAATTCTGAGAACAGTAGCCGATTTCATCAAAATTGCAAAGTATACTTATCTAGCAAAGTATACTTTGAGGGAGTAATCATTTATTTTTCCCGAAATGCATTACTTAATATAGAAGTACCGACTGCATATACATTTGTACATATATTTGATATAGAACTACCGACTGCATATACATGTACATATATTTGATATAGAACTACCGACTGCATACATGTACATATGATATCGACTACCGACTAGTATAACATGTACATAAATTTGATATAGAAAACTACCGACATGCATATACATGTAATTATTTGATATTAGAAACTACCGTCTGCATATACATGTTCTATATTTGGATATAGAACTACCGACTGCATATACATGTACATATATTTGATATAGAACTACCGACTGCATATACATGTACATATATTTGATATAGAACTACCGACTGCATATACATGTACATATATTTGATATAGAACTACCTAACTAAACGAACCTAGTAAAAAAGACGAAAGAAAGAAGACGACCGACTTTGCATATACATGTACATATAATTGAAATAGGAACTACCGACTTGCATATACATGTACATATATTTGATATAGAACTACCGACTGCATATACATGTACATATATTTGATGATTAAAAGTATGCAGAATTATTACCTATACTGAATGTATTGTTATCACAGCCGTATAATAAACATTAATAAATTTATCCTTAAATTGAAAATTTCTCCCTCAAAGTATACTTTGCTCGATATTATAAAGTATACTTGGCAATGTTGGTGAAATAGGCTACATATTCAGAATGCTTTAACCCATTTCATGCTCAATATACACACTTTTTCTGACAGTTTGTTTATCGGTGTTTAACGGCCTATCAACAGGTAAGGTCACGTAAGGCCGGGCAAACATCAAGAAAAAATATATTCAGCACTGAAATTAGAATAACCGGACCTGGTGCCAGGTCCTTACCACACCAGTTACTTGGGTCCTTCCCTAAAATAGGATTACGAATAATCGTAATACATGTACTCATATAAGGGGTTTAACCAGATTAAACTGTCACATACAAAATACCAAAGACGTATGTGAGGGCCAAACCAGGTCTCCAGTCGGAATTCCGGTAAGGATGAACCCTGATCATTAAATTACCCATCACACACTCCCACCTGCCACCACTTTTTTCTGACAAAAAAAAGTAAGTTTATTTTTATTGCACAGATGAACGTGTTGTTACCACACATTTGTGACGGTTCAAATGAGTGGTAACAATATATACTTTCATTGAGAAATGGAGAAAATGGAGAAAAAAGTTAGCTGTGAATGGGTATCTGACATGGAATGAGTTAAAGCCCCAGATGAATTCACTTTCACATGAAAGACAGTGTCCGGATCCAGTTCCAGGTCACTCGACCCCAGGTGTCAATCCCAGTGCTCCAGATAAGGTGTGTATTAGTGTATTTTACGCACTTATTTTAGCAGAATACGCATTGATTATCAAATACTCATAGCAATGTGAAAATACGCATTGATTTTCAGATTGAGTAGTGAAAATACTGTAATAAAGTTGAAAATTTACTTAGTTGAGCTGCAAAAAGCAAACAGTGTTTTCTTTTTGCAGCTCAAATAAGTGAATTTTTAAATCTGTTTTATTTTTTTCACATTTGTTGAAGGAAGAAAATCAATAATACATTTGTAAAAGTAAAATACGCATTGAATTTCTGATATGGGGGTATAATACTCTTTAGATTTACTTATCTGGAGCTTTGAATCCTTTCAATTCATCGCGAAGACACACGTACCCTCTCATCCACCGGGGATTGGCCCAGGGAACAGAAATTTAAAAGTGACGCAAACTTCATCCAACTAAAGGTTTTATTGAATTTTAAAACAACACTACCATAATTCTGAATGTCGGCCATATTTATTCCAGATTGCTGTTTTAAGGCCATTTATACAATTTTCAAGCAGAGAAGCCTAGCATCACCCAGTAACACTGCAGGACTTTGGGTCATTTAAGACGGGTCAGTGGGTTTAGTACTAAATCCCATATAGTACCTGTACAAGTACATGTTCAAGTACATGTACAAATGGGGGGAAAATCCCAACATCTGAACTGAATATTTACAATAAAAAGCTATATATTCAGCCCTGAAATCAGAATAATCCCGATCTGATGCCAGTTCCTCACCACACCAGAATCACTAGGCCCCCTCCCAAAAGCAGTAGGATCAGTAATAATCTTACTACTTTTATAATGGGCAATAACCGAATTCAACTCCCAGGTAACAAGAGCCAAAGATAAAAACATACCTGAGGGCCAAACCAGGCAAATCGTGATTCCTATAAGGAGGAATCCCTACCGTTAATTTACGCCGTCGCGTTTCACCGGACAACCATCCACGATTTTGGGTATTAGATTCAAACATGTTCCCTGAATGTTTTATAGTCAGGTTGGTGCAGAATAATCAAATGGCCATGGCCTCCATAATGGGACGAGGCATTAATTTTGATAGTTTCAGGGTGTATTGCTAATTGATGAGGGTTTAACCCTTAGAATGTGGGAACCGAAAATAGTCGTCTGCTGTGAATTCATATTTTGTCTTTTCTCTCAGTAAAAACATGGTTTTGCAGCATTTTAGAATCATTTCCATTGGAAATGATTCTAAAGTGCTGCCAAGCCAAGTTTTTTATGAGAAAAATGGAAAATAAAAAATATTCAGCAGACGACACAAATGAATTCAGCATTGTAAGAGTTAAGGATGTGATTACGGAGATGTATGGTACTTACAACAATTGTCGTCTGCTGTTGCTTTTATATCTTGCCTTATTTCTCAATAAAAACATGTTTTGACAGCACTTCAGAATCATTTCCAATGGAAATGATTCTGAAGTGCTGTCAAAGTATGTTGTAAATTTTTCTAAAGTGCTGTCAAAGCATGTTTTTCATGATAAAAAAATTGAAAATAAACAGCAGGCGACAAAAAAATTGCATGAAGAAAAAGAATCATATGCAGTTTCAAGCACAGAAAGCTATGAAATACAAAGTTTGCAAGAACATTTCAACGTAAATATCATGGATGATGATGAAGAAGCATGTTAAGTTTGACAAAAGTGAAAATGAAGGGTTTTTTGTTTGTTTGTTGGGGTTTAACAGCCTATCAACAGCTAAGGTCATTTAAGGCCGGGTCAATGAGTTTACTACTAAATCCCATATATTACCTGTACAAGTACATGTACAAATGCGAATATTTACAATAAAAGAACTATATATTCAGCCCTGAAATCAGAATGATCCTGATCTGATTGATGCCAGGTCGCCACACCAGAATCACTTGGCCCCCTCCCAAAATCAGTAGGATCAGTAAAGGGTTTTAACGTGCCCGCAATAGCTAATATAATTTAGGGCCGGGACCTCTGTTTCAAGTCTCAACTGATAGATCCTAAGTTTGAAAAACTCTATATGGCTAATGCTTGCAGAGATATAAGGCATTAAATAATTTCAACATAGATTTTGGAAGATAAATCTTTTCTATGGCTTTGTTATATCTATTGTATGCACATTTCTAAAGGTCATGGAAGAATGAATAACAAAATACAGAACTCTCGGCAAATATATTGATTGATTGGGGTTTTACGTTGGCTTAATAGCAAGGTCATACACAGACGGGAATGCACCTGGGGCACGCTTCAATATAGGAATGAATGGCCTTTTTGTGGAATTTATCGGGGTATAAACTTGGAAAAGTCGCGGGAATACTGGACGAAGGCCGGAAGGCCTCGTCCAGTATTCCCGCGACTTTTCCAAGTTTATATCCCCGATAAATTCCACAAAAATGCCATTCATTCCTAATAATTCCAGCATTTGAAATAAATTCATCAAGAAAATGTGTTTATTATCCATTTTCTTAAGAATTATTTTAACTGCGCTTGATGGTTACGGAAAGTAGTTCGGCATGGAGTTTACTGGGATATAAATTCTGGACAGATACTTGCTACGGATCAATCAAATGTTAGGGAATTGTGTAAATATTTTTGTGCTGGAATTATTAAACATTGTACGACTAAAATGTTCGCAAGTGCAAAATTATGATAGTCTGTACATTTCACGTTAACAACATTTTCTTGTAAACAATTATTGGATTTACATTTATTGAGCATAGGCTGCATGTGGGATTGATTGTTTGATTGGGGTTTTACATCCGCTCAACAGCAGTCATATTATTATACAGACGAGAATGCACCTGTATGGGGGACACTGAACATTCAGCACTAAAATTACAATAGAAACTGTCAGCACTGAAGACAGAGTGTCCTGATCAGATGCCAGGCGCCCTTACAACAAAGGATCACTTGGCACTCCCAGGTGTTAATTTTAGTAAGATTGAGTTACGATACGAGTGGCGAAGGATACAACGTACAAGAAGCGCCGTTATCACTGATATTTAACAGTGGGAATTGGCTACATTACATATCCAGACACACAGATCCAAAAACAGAGGAATAATTTTGATGTTTTATAAGAATTTTGAAATGTAGTACCTAATTTTGACAAAATTAGCGTACATTTGGATCCAAATTTTCCTGTGGTCAGAAAAAAAACCGATTGCTAATGGTGCCGAAATGAGATACATTTACTTCATAGAATCAATATGGCAAATGATTCGCCCATGAGTTTTTTTCTTTTGATTCGGCTTATATTTAAGGGTGGGAATTGGCTTGAACATCTTCCATACCCGGAGCTCTCACAGCTGTATATTTATACACAACAATAAAACTGGCAAAATCAACCAGTTAAGCAATTATACAAGCCTAGTTGTTTGTAAATTAATGATCATACTGTACAATAATTAATAGGAATTATATATCAATACATTTTGTGTGTAATAATTTTATCAGAAATTTTCCCTGGAATGAACTACTTCAAGAATGTACAACACATCACACACAACGTGGCATCTGCAGTAGAAATCATTTCAATTAAATATGTCCAACAGTTGATGATAATTGGTTGGTCAGGGATTCCGCTGGGGAAAATAAAAAAATCGCCACTAAAAAATTACAATTTTCGAATTTTGGATTTATTTTCGAAAATTGTATTTTTTTATCGGCAATTGTTTATTTTTATCGGCAATTGTTTATTTTTATCGCCAATTGCGAAAGTGGCGATCGCCAGCAGAATCCCTGGTTGGTTGGTTGTTTACCTGTCAATCTCACAAGTGGTCGGGCTTAGTGCCTTTGTGACCAGTGTAGATCCAGCTCACTATGAACACTCTGATAATGGTCCACACTGTTCCCCAACGATATATCAGGTCCACGTCTGGCCAATTATGATCAGTCTATATGAATTCCGACCAGGATCTACACTGGGCAGGATCAAAATAAATCCCATTTTTTTGCTGGCTCATGGCTCATATTTGATTCTTACAACATAAAACAATCTGTTTTTCAAACGGTGTACAATAAACATGACAAACAAATATAGTGTATCTGGAATAAGAAATCTCGACTGATGACACAAACACGTCTTATACCATTTGTGACCCCATCATTTGTGGCTGTGGCTGGATAAATGGGGATTATGGGATTTGTGACCAGTGCAGCTCATGATCGAATAACACCCTCCTTGAGCCAGATAATGATCTGTATTACTTGTTAGAAGCCGGGGAGTTATTTCATTGATGGAATAGCGAACAGTGCAGATCCTGATCAGACTGTGCGGATGCACATGCTGATCTGGATCTACATTGGTCGTAAAACCTATAAGCCCCATTTCTCCAGTCACAGCCACATTTCTGATCACCCTGCATATCTGAGACAAGCCATGTGATTTTGTACCTAATAACATGTGTGATATCTCGTGAAGAATATTTACAAAATTTAGGATAATTTTCGCAAATGACACCAGAAGTTGACAAAATGTTCAGCGCAAATGCGGAATAGAATTCCGCATTTGCTATGAACATTTCGTCAGCTTTCGAAGTCATTTGCGGAAAATATCACAGTTTCTGTGAATGTTTTTTCACAAGAAGTCACACATTTTCTGACGTTCAAAAACACTTGCCTCGTCTCATCTGTAGTCTACGCTGGATCTAACCTGCCCAAACGTAGCAGGTTGGAAACTGCACCGACTGAATTTGCAACACTGTAGGTTTTGGCCAGAACCAATACTGGTTACGAACAATGTTGAACATTATATTACAGAGCTCCAGATAAGGTATGTATTGTGGTGTTTTACACATTTATTTTAATTTAATACCGACTGATTTTCAAAATAGGGAGTACAAAATATGCATATCAATTTGAAAAAACCCACTGAATTTTAAAATGAGATGTAAAAATGCTCTAAACTAAAAAGTTGATAATTCATTTATTTGAACTGAAATAAAAGTAAACTGTTTTGAATAAAATATAATCTTATCAAACCCAGTATTAAATTTTAAATTAGCATAGCTAACTAAAATGTACTGTGGAAAAACAAAAGAATATAATTTCTTCTCTAGTTTATATCAGAAACATGTATAATAAATTCTGTAATCAATTTGAGTATAAAGAGTATTATACCCCTGAATTCATATTTATACACAAATCATGAGGCCAGTTCACTAAACTACATACGACTAAAATGTCCGTAAGTGCAAATTTAGGATCGTCTGGAAATTTCAATTGATGAATTTACATTTATTGAGCATAGGCTGCATATGCAGCCTATGCTCAATAAATGTAAATCCAATAATTGTTTACAAGAAAACAGTGTTAAAGTGAAAGTTACAAACTATCATAACTTTGCACTTACAAACATTTTAGTCGTATGAAGTTTCGTGAAACGGCTCCCATATCTGGAGCTCTGAGCAGCTGTAGCCTCCACAGCCAGTGAGTCCACTGTAACAAGACACTACTATCTCCGTTTTTGTGCCTTTGACTTTGTGTTCTTCGTGGAGCCGCCAAAAAATCCTGCCAGCATCTCGGACATGTCCGGCATCGATGACTTGTCGTTTAACGCCTTCATCTGCGTTTGCATCTCCTAGATCGGGGAACATCGTGTTTACAATCAGTGAAAGACAGAACAAAAATATCTGTATATGAGGCACGCCATGTGATTTTGTACCTTCGGACATCTGCGTAATTTCATTAAATACATTTACAAAATGTTCATAAAGTAAAAAGTTGACAAAATTTTTGACGCCATTTACAGAAAATAATGTAACTTTGTAAACATATTTCATGAAATTACGCAGATGTCGGAAGGTACAAAATCACATGGCGTGTCTCATATGTGGTTGTGACTGGGGAAATGGGGCTTATGGGATGTGTGACCAGTGCAACTCCTCAGCAAATAGCACACTCCTGTAGCTTGATAACGATCTATATGGCTTGTTAGAAGCATGACATCTATATGGCTTGTTAGAAGCATGACATCTATATGGCTTGTTAGAAGCATGACATCTATATGGCTTGTTAGAAGCATGGCTGGTGCTTTATTCATGGAATGGCTAACAGGGCAGATTATGATCAGACTGTGCGATGCACAGGCTGATCTGGATCTACACTGGTCACAAAACCCATAAGCGCCATTTCACCAGTCACAGCCACATATAGAGGATATATACAGGGTAAAACAAACCTGGTTATTGACCTTGCATTTGCCCAGGGTTTTCTTTGTTCACCATGAAAAAGTACTTACATTTAAACATTTGTTAGATTCAATGTTTTTTAATAGCCAAATGTTTGTCGACAGCAAAAGCGGAACAGTCAGTATGTCATGGCCAATCCCCACAGTCAGAAATCAAATGAGCCACATTTTGTCACATATATCTGCCTATACAGTGTATGTTGAACAATACTTCATTAATCAAGAACCCACTCTTCCAAAGTTTTGGCATGAGGCCTTTAACAAGGAATTAGTGTACACTATCCGCTATGTGGCATCTATTTTACATTTCACAATGGATGCATGCAGATAGTAGAAACTAAGTCCTTGATAAAGGCCTTGTGCTCAAACGTTGGAAGAATGGGTTCTTGGTTACTGAAGTATTGTTCAACATAATTATCGTATTAATGCGGGAAGCTTGATATGTGTCTGTACTTATGAAATCTTGACCCATCTGAGACACGCCATGTGATTTTGTACATTCGCACATCAGTGTAATTTCATGAAATATGTTTACAAAATTTACAATATTTTCCGTAAATGGCGTCAATAGGTGATAAAAACTTTCAGAGTACATACGAAATATACTCTGAAAATTTTGTCAACTTTTGACTTTATTTATGAAAAATATTGTAAATTTAGTATTTAATGAAATTACGCAGATGTCCGAAGCTCCAAAATCGCATGGCGTGTCTCATATATGTCCACTGACCTTCTGGGCCTCTGGGTCAGCAGCGTTCATCATCTTGGGCAGCACCATGATAAGGAGCAGGGGAAGCACCATTGTCAACACCTACAACAACAACAATTGATCTGTAGCCTATTTCATCAACTGCAAAGTATACTTTAGTAGCAAAGTATACTTTGAGGGAGAAATTTTCAATTTTATGATAAATTTATTAATTTTTATTATACTGAATTTATTACATTATCACAGCCAATTTGGCTGTGATAATGTAATAAATTCAGTATAATAATTCTGCATACTTTTAATCATGAAATATATGCATTTGCTAGTTCTATATGAAATAATGCATTTCAGGAAAAATAAATGATTACTCCCTCAAAGTATACTTTGCTAGTAAAGTATACTTTGCAATGTTGGTGAAATCGGCTACTGTTCTCAGGATATTCTCACACACAATTGTGGCTTTGTTCGGAAAAATGTGATTTGTGATCATTACATGTAGCTCCTGATCAAATATTCAACAATACACCAGTAGTACTTCTAAGAAACAAATGTAGATCATTATCAGGCTACATAAGTGTATAGCAATGCAGATCCTGATTAGACTGTGCGGATGCACAGGTTGATCTGGATCTACACTGGTCGCAAAGCACATACTAGGTTATAAAACACTAAATAGCTTTATTATATAACATAACCAAAATACCGATGTATACCTAATTCTCTGCTACTTTCCATATGTGCAAGGTTATTGCAGACCCACCTTTTACATGAGGTGCAATATCGAACTGTTAGGGTTGAAAATACAACACCTTTCCAGCACTGCTGGCATCGTGGCGTGGTCTCGATGTGTTTGTTCGTTTATTGGTGTTTAACGGCCTATCAACAGCTAAGGTCATATAAGGCCGGGGATGGTCTCAGTAAAACAATAAACGTATGCAGGCAACGCATGGACTGATGAAAAGTAAAAGTGATTGAGTTTAATGTCCCAGCAACAGCTAAGGTCATATAGAGACAGGACCGCAGTTTAAAGTTTCCCGCGACAGAGACCAGTGGAATGGAAATACTATGTTAGTATTTTTCACACCTAGGGTGAGGATTGAACTCGCAGCCTCTAGTATTGAAGTACAATGCCATATCCCCTAGGCCCATCCCTATGGACTGATGAATGCACAGACGCCAATGTAATGGTCATGGTGACAACTGACAAGCACTTAAACCATTTCAACTTACCATTGGATTAAATAGGAAATCAGTTATTTTCCACTGTTCTCGTACTTGGAAATAACTTGCTTTTCTTCGCTCACGGAATTCCAATGGATAGGTCATGGTTTTAATATTTGATTGTTGTAGAAAGCTGACTTTTCTGGCCCTATGTCGTCCCTTCGCGTTGATGTCAACTCGTGCTGCTTCGAAAATGAACGAGGGGTTCGCGACCTCCACAATGTACGTCCCAGAAGGCAGGCCATTGACAACAAAACTGCCATCACTCCTGAAAATACAAAATGTATGTCATTATCCGAAAATAGTAAAACAATAATTGAAACAAGAATTGAAACAAGAATTGAAACATTGACGTTATATGCGTCAATAATGTGAAACACAAAGCTCTAAGGGAAATGTGGACCCATTTCACTAAACTTCTTATGATGAAAATGTTTCTGTGAAGAGTTTTATTAATTTAATGTACCAAATCATTGCATGTGAACACATGCGCTAAAATATTTTCCCACATCAGCTCTCGGTGTATATGTTATCTTAAAATTAATAAATTTTGCACTTACAAATTTCTTAGTCTTATGAAATGGGCCCATGGAGGACAGAGAAATTGTAACTAAAACTGTAGACCGATATACTAGAATATTTACCAGTTAAACAAGCACACTTTTAACCCATTAAAGGCGGGATACAATTATTATGTACCGGGTAGTATGAAACTTTTTAGGCGAAAAGAATCCGATTTTTTTTATTTCCTCACAAAAGTTTATGTTGTTACCACTCATTTGAACTGTCTCGACGAGATGGTTCAAATGAGTGTTTGTTGGGGTTTAACGGCCTATCAACAGCTAAGGTCATTTAAGGCCGGGTCAATGGGTTTAGTACTAAATCCCATATATTACCTGTTCAAGTACATGTACAAATAGGGGGGAAATCCCAAAATCATAACTGAATATTTACAATAAAACCAGATGGCCGCGGCCCGCATGTCGAGCCGCCGAGGCATCTGATGGTATTTTTAAAAACTTTAATGCAGATTTCGGACGGATGGACGTCATTGTGATCAATATGTCTCGCTTTCAGAAAGCGGGCTCGACAAAAACTATATATTCAGCCCTGAAATCAGAATGATCCTGATCTGATGCCAGGTCCTTGCCACACCAGAATCACTTGCCCCCCACCCAAAAGCAGTAGGATCAGCAATAATTTTATTTACTTTTATAATAGGCAATAACCCAATTCAACTCCCAGGTAACAAAAAGAGCCAAAGATAACAGGAGTGCCGAAGGTCACAATATACGCCAGTCGAGGCAAGGCCAGTCAACAAGGGGAGATAACTCATCTTGACGTGATAAACATGTAAACCAAATTTGGTTACTCGACTTATTGCGTGGACAAGAATACGGAGTCCGAGTTCAAAATCAATAGGCTTCTTCGTCTGAGGGCCAAACAAGGCAAATTGTGATTCCTATAAAGAGGAACCCCTACCGTTAATTTACGCCATCGCTCCCCCTTTTAGACTTAGCATTTGGGAAAAGTGGATTTATTATACACTGCAGCTCCATTATAACGCAGTCGTGTATAGCGCGATCTCCATTATAACGCGGGTCTCTAGTGGATCCCAAATTATTTTTTTTTAAAATCGAGAATTTTTTTGTAAAAAAAAAAGAAAGAAAAAATCGTCGGACGTCGTAGTCATCGTGTAATTAGTCGATTCGTGATTTCTGCAAGTTTATTCAAACAACGAAGTTCAACGTCCATGAAAGGATTATTATTAGTATGTTAGCAAATGTAATACATGTACCTTTAATCAGGTAATCATGTTAATAGGCATATTTATTAATCAATTCAATAGCGCTCATCTGCCTAGCAAGGAATCTGCTATAAATAGAATGTATACCTACCCATGAAATACATAGTTATACTATGTAAATAAAAGTCATATGTTCTCATCGATGAAATAAACAACTTCCGGTGAAATTACGACTACTTCCGATATCTGCAACAGCACAAATAGGCTGCAAATACACATTCATTACCGCATAGTCTATAAAAAAACTGCTAATTTCCATGGAGCGGTATATAATAAATAGAATATTCATATTTTTGCAACGAATGACATATGTCCATCTCATGGTGTGAAATGTCCATATTTCACATCACTCGATGAACATATATTGTGAAATGTCCATATTTCACATCACTCGATGAACATATATGTCATATTCGTTGCAAAAATATGAATATCCAGGGTTTCCACTGGAGAAAATAAAAACTTTGCCACTTTTTTTTTGTAAAGCGCGCGCAAAAATTATTCAAATTCGAATATATTTTTGCGAACGCTTTGACAAAAAAAAATATACATACATGTACAGTGTATATACTAAGAACAATAAAAGATGGTAACATTATGTTTATTTTGTTGTTTTTTTCACAAATCATTCATGATAAGATTTGACACATTGTGATAAATGAGAAATAAAATTAAATACATGTCATTTGACATAATACAGCATTATTTTCAACTTTCATTCAACATGTTTCACTACAACTTCACTTCCATACATTCAAGATTCGCCTCTGCTTCTTCTCTGCCCACTTATCAAATGCTCTCTTGAAATCAAACATAACCATCAAATCAAACTTGGACCATCTAAACTGCGTTCAGTTAATTAATTAAGAAATAATTATTTGATTAGACTAACGCTGTTAACAGCCATCGTTAATTGCTAAATTACTGACATGGCTAATTGGTGAAAATAGTTCACCTACACGCCCATTATTGAGAATCGCGTTAATTGCGATCTAATTAGCTTTGACCCAAGTGTCACCAATCGGTAATTACCCATCATGGCTTATTGGCGAAAAGAGTTCACCATAATTATACTTCTGCTTAATGAATTATTTAGGATATGGGATACATCAAGAAAGAAATCATGAAACGATGTTTGTATCTATCTATGTATCTATGCATGTATGCATGTATGCATGCATGTATGCATGCATGCATGCATGCATGCATGCATGTATGTATGTATGTATGTATGTATGTATGTATGTATGTATGTATGTATGTATGTATCTATCTATCTATCATCTATCTATCTATCTATCTATCTATCTATCTATCTATCTATCTATCTATCTATCTATCTATCTATCTATCTATCTATCTATGCATCTATGCATCTATGCATCTATGCATCTATGCATCTATAGATGTATCTATAGATGTATCTATCTATGTATCTATCTATGTATATGTATCTATGTATCTATGTATCTATGTATCTATGTATCTATGTATCTATCTATTGATACTGTACTCGCTCCGTTCGGAGCATTATGACAGGTGAATGGTGGCAAAATTGCTTTGATCAAGTACAAATATAAAATAATTACAACAGATATATGATCCAAAGAAAAAGACCAAAGATAGACTTTGCCACTTAAAACTATTTACAAGAAGTAGGTGTCTGCTAAATGAGCACAATTAGCAGACTGGGTTAATTTAAATTTTGGATTTAAACCCAGATACTGTTTCTGATGAAACAGCGTCGAGTGGTAGACAGTTACAAAGTGGTATGATTCTCGGAAAAAAGGAGAATTTAAATGTATCCGAGTAAGCCAATGGTCTAGAATATTGGAATGGGTGGTTGGCCGTAGACCGGGTGGACCTAGGATGCTGAGGCAAATGAAGGTAGTTGGGCTTGTCAATCTGGACCAGCTCATTATGGATCTTATAGAAGAACACAAGGCTTGAGTGATCCCTACGTTGTGCTAAGGTTGGCCAAGAAAGTCCCTCCAACATATCTCCAACATGACTTTTGTTCCTCCACCTACGACAGCACCACCAGCTGTTCTCTGCACCTTTTCCACTCTACCAATGTCTGAAACTGTATATGGGCTCCAGATGCTTGCCGCAAATTCCAGTTGGGGCCTAATCATTGTTTTGTAGGCAATATCTCTGGTAGCTTTGGGTGCAAGTGAGAGATTCCGTCTGAGAAAACCGAGTGTCCTATTGGCCTTGCTAGTAACGTTTTGTATGTGAGTGCCCCAGGACAGGTTATCAGTAAAAGTTAGGCCTAAATATTTCGCAGAGGTTACGCCTTCCAGTACACTTTCATGGAGACTGTAGTTATGGGTGATACGGGAGTTAGTGTGGTGACTACTGACTCTGAGTGTATGGCATTTGGAAGCATTAAATTGCATAAGCCAGGTCTTCTCCCATTCAGCAAGTGTGTCAATGTCTTCTTGGAGAGCTTGACAGTCTGCATTGTCATGTATATTACGGTACAATACACAGTCATCAGCAAAAAGGCGAACAGAAGATTGAATGTTATCCGGTAAATCATTGATATAAAGAAGGAATAAGACTGGGCCCAGGACAGAACCCTGGGGAACCCCAGAGACCACATCGGCAGAATCTGAAGCGACACCATCCAGAACAACATTTTGGGTATGGCCTGAAAGAAAAGAATGTATCCATTTGTTTGTCAATCCTTGTATACCATAGTAGCTAAGCTTGTGTACAAGTCTACGATGGGGAACCTTGTCAAATGCTTTGGCGAAGTCCATGATCATGACATCTGTTTGTCTATGACCTTTATTGTATGCCCTGTCTAGGTTGGAGGATAAATCATGTACAAACTGAACAAGTTGGGATTCACATGACCTGCGACTTCTAAACCCGTGCTGTGAGTCAACTATGATATTATTTGCCTCAGCATGTTTCATAATATTGCTAACAATGATATGCTCCATTGATTTGCAGCAAATGCACGTTAGAGAAACTGGGCGGTAATTCGCAGGGTCATATTTTTCACCTTTTTTGAAGATTGGTGCTACATTGGCGAGTCGCCAGTCGTCAGGCACAGTACCAGTACAAATGGATTTGTTGAAGATACAAGCCAGTATAGGGCTGATCTCTTTGGGGCACTCACTTAATACTCTAGCACTAATGTTATCAGGTCCGGTTGCTTTATGTGTTTTGAGCTTACCAAGTAGCTTTTCAACGCCGTTTGCATCGATATGTATGTCGGCCATTGTGGGGAATGGGCTTGGTCCTTTGTCAGGTAGGGCACCAGCTGGTTCTGCAGTGAACACAGACTTGAACTGATTATTAAGGATATTAGCCTTAGTTTTTGTGTCAGACCTCAGAATGCCATTATCTCTAAGGGATGCTATGTTTGAGGAATCATTCTTCTGGCTTTTGATAAATGACCAAAACTTTTTATTTGTTGATCTGGATTGATCCGAGTCGTTATCGTCTGTCTGATCATTGTGTATTGACTTTGGGGACGCCGGGTGGCACATTCATAGTGGCCCAATCAACATCACCACAACTGAAGTCTCCCCCAATCAGAACATTGGCATTTTTATTGGACATTATCCTGTGCAATGAGGTATTGAACTGTTCAAGGTAATCTGGGCTGGTTATATCAGGTGGCCTGTAAAAGGAGCATAAATACAGTGTTTTGCAACCCACTATTTCTAGTTTGCACCATATACCTTCGCAGTTGCTCTGAAGTTCAGGAGTAGCTGAGCAGACAAACTCCTTTTTGTGAGCAAGGAACACCCCACCATGTGCATCTCCTTCCCCGTCTCTCCGAAAAGCTTCATAATCTTCAGGAAATATTTCCGAATTTGAAATGTCCGGTGTAAGCCAAGACTCATTACCAAATATGATATCAGGCTTTGAGGAGTCAATAATGCTGATGGAATAGCTGTCTTATTTACTAAATTAACTGTTCCACAAAAAATTTAACCTGCCATGATGTCCATATATGGCATGAAATCATACCACTTTCCCTGATGGGCGTGTTTGTGTACTAGTATACAGGTACTACAACTATCTACAATACAAATCCTCATAGCAGATCACACAATTTACGTCACTTACTGACGTCAGAACGTTATGACGTTTTACCTGCACAGACATCTTTGAACTGCGTTAAATATTCAGGAAATTTTGACTGAATATGGGGATGGTAATGACATATAAATTTGTTTCGACAGCCTTAGCTGCGCAGAATTAGCCGACACCATTGTACATGCCCACTCAGTAGTCAGAAAATGTTCTTTCTATCAGACATCATCTGAGCCATACTACAGATGCCCCACATACTGCTTTGACAGTATAAAACGGCATTTGTTAGAAAAGTCTAATCGGAAATGGAGATCATTTAAAACGTGGTTTTGTCACAGGGCGGTAGAGGACCATTAGAGCAATGCGTGTATGAAATCTGAAGCAGACATTTACCGCGAGCGTTAACGTTTTTGACACACCAAGTATGTGACCTTAACCCTGGGCTTAGCAAGGGGCGGACGAACGTGGATTTGTCGCAAGTCGATAGAGGACCATTAGAGCATTATGTGTGTATTAAATATGAAGCAGGGAAACAGAAATTATAAAGTTTTGTGACGGATAAGGGTAACACTAAATGAGCCCCTCCACTATTAAAACATCATATCAGGTACGGTTCGATTCTATAGAATCAAAGGTAAAAGACCTTGAGACATCTTTCAAAGAAATTATTGTCACAGAAACAAACCATATGAAAAACCAGACTTGTCTGCAATGTGCGATGAACTCACTAAAGAATTATCGGACACGATAGAAAGTAAATTTAAAGAACGAGAAGACATTGCTAAACGTGAAAGAAACCTATTTTTATATAATGTCCCAGAGTCTAGAGACACAGATGTGAAAAAGAGAATTGAGCATGATAAACAATTTCTCAAAGATCTTGGCTCCGAATTCGGAGTAGAAGAGCCTAAAATCGCAGCAATCATACGGTTCGGCAGAGCACAGAGAACTGAGGAAGGAATTATTAATTATAGTAAGCCAAGGCCACTACGCGTTACATTCCTTGAGAAATCAGAACGACGACAAATGCTAATAAATGCTAAAATGTTGAAAAACCCAAAGAATAAGGACTTGACAAACATTTCAATAGCTAAGGACCTCACAATTGCGGAACGAAAAGCTCACCGGGAATTAGAACAAGAACTAATCACAAGAAGACATAATGGTGAAACAGACCTTTACATACAGCGGGGTAAGATAGTGAAACGCTCCAGTGAAACAGAGGCCAGTGGAGGTGCTAATGCACCGGACACTGGTGTACCCTTTTAGACGTGAAATTTTACGTGAAAAGTGTGTTTTTAATTCAAATGTAAATAGCAGTTTTAAAGTCGTATACACAAACTGTGATTCTTTGTTGAACAAAAAAGATGAACTTGAGTGTTTAATTTCAGTCGATAAGCCAAATATAATTTTGCTTACAGAGATATTTCCTAAGAATACTACTTCACCCCTGGAGAAAATTGACTACGAAATTAGTGATTATGACTTATTTATTCCAAGCTTCACTACTGGCAGAGGAGTGGCAATCTACATTCGTAAGAGTTTAATGGGACTAAGTGTTGATATTCTTAATAACTATGATTATGAAGAATCAATTTGGTGCGAACTTAAAGTGAGTGGCAGCGACAAACTGTTAGTGGGATGTATATATAGAAGTCCGGATCGAAGTAACATTGATAATAACAGACAATTGAACATATTGCTTAAAGCAGCAGCAAATATTAATTATTCGCATGTTCTAATAGAAGGTGACTTTAACTATAAGGATATTAATTGGTCAGAGGGTTACTGCACTTTGCCTATTGAAAGTGAGACTTCAGTATTTTTGGAAGTAATAAAAGACACTTACTTAACTCAACATGTACTAGAACCCACAAGATATCGTGAATCACAGAGTGCCAACATTCTCGACCTGATTCTAACGAATGAAGAATTGATGGTAGAAAACCTCGAATACTCACCAGGCTTGGGAAGGAGCGACCACCGTCTATTAACATTTGAATATGTATGTTATACTCAGCTACATGAAGCAGGTCCTCAACGACTTAACTATTATAAAGGAGACTATGATGCTATAAACGAGAGCCTGCAGAATGTAGATTGGGAAGATGTCACACCAACAGTAGACGGATACTGGAACCTCATCTCGGGGAAAATCGACGAAGCCATGAAGTCATATATACCTATTTCCAGAGGTAGAGTAGCATTCAGGAAACCATGGATGACTAGAAACACAGCACAAGCGGTAGACAAAAAACGAAGAGCATGGGTAAAATATCAGAACTGTAGAAGTGAACATAACTATTCTAGCTATACGCAACAGCAGAATGAAACCACAAACACAATTAGGGAGGCTAAACTAGATTACGAGAAATCTTTAGCTGTAAATATAAAAGATGACAACAAAGCATTCTGGCGATACGTGAAGTCTAAAACCAAGACAAAGGACAGTATATGTGATTTAATGATGGACAACAATATATTGACATCATCAGACCTGGATAAGGCAAATGTGTTAAACAACTTTTTTACAAGTGTGTTCACCCGTGAAATGACTACAAATATACCCAGATTGGAAGATCGTCCATTTGAAGAGTTATTGTGTGACATCAATGTTACAGAAGACACAGTTCTGAAGTACCTATCTAAACTAGACACCAAAAAATCTCCAGGACCTGACGGAATACATAATAAAGTTTTATATGAAACACGACACACAATATGTAAGCCATTGACTAAATTATTTAACATATCCCTAGTTACTGGATCAGTTCCAACAGAGTGGAAGAAGGCAAACATTACACCCATCTTCAAAAAAGGAAATAAGAAACTCGCTGAAAATTATAGACCCGTAAGTTTAACGGCGACAGCTTGTAAACTACTAGAAAGGATAATCAAAGAGAGAATTATGCATCATATGGACACAAATAGTCTGTTTTCAGTTCACCAACATGGTTTCCGCGGTGGTCACTCGTGTGTAACACAGCTACTGGAAGTGTTAGAAACATGGACCGAAATATTAGATAGGGGCGAGTGTATAGACGTAATTTACTTGGGACTTTAGGAAAGCCTTTGACACTGTTCCATTCGAACGATTACTAAGTAAACTCAGAGCATATGGTGTTAGAGGTAACCTACTACAGTGGATACGCAGCTTCTTAGAGAACCGGAAACAAAGAGTTGTTATAAACAGCGAAAAATCAGACTGGGCAGACATTGTATCCGGAGTGCCACAAGGATCAGTACTCGGGCCTGTGTTATTTTTGGTTTTTATAAACGATCTACCAGACATTGTGAAAAATTTAGTGAAAATATTCGCAGACGATACCAAACTATTCTCGGCAATTAAAGACAGCTCAGATTGTGATAAAATACAAGACGATCTAATATCTTTAGGCTAATGGTCAGATTTATGGCAGTTGCGGTTTAACGCTAGCAAGTGTAAATGCATGCACTTTGGAAGAAACAACATGGATAGAGAATACTACATGAATGAGAATGGTCAGAACATTATAATTACACCGGTTGCAGAAGAAAAAGATTTAGGAATAACATTCACAAAAGATATGAAATTTAGCGTACATATTGCAAATTCAGTTAAGAAAGCCAACAGAATGATCGGCGTCATAAATAGAACATTCACATTTATGGACAAGGAAATGTTTCTCCCATTATATAAAACTCTAGTGAGACCCCAGCTGGAGTACGGTTCAGTTATCTGGTCACCATATTTAAAGAAAGACATTATGCTACTAGAAAATGTACAGCGTAGAGTGACAAAACTCGTCAAAAACATCAGAAATGAACCATATAAAGTACGATCGCGACTGCTCGGATTACCGACTCTACAATACAGACGAGACAGGGCAGATATGACTCAAGTGTTTAAGATCATGGAGGGAATCGATAATCTCGACAAGGACGACTTCTTTCAAAGTGCAAATCTGAACACAACAAGGGGGCATAATCTCAAACTTCAAAAACACCGCTGCAGACTGAGGTTGCGACAAAAAATATTCTCTCAAAGAGTCGTCACAGACTGGAATGCACTCCCTAGTGATTGTGTAAATTCGAACACACTAAATAGTTTCAAAAGTTCACTCAACTCCGCCTGGAAGAAGAGACCCAGCAAGTTCAACACGTGAAAATATTGTAGACATTTTAACCATGATTTAGTTGCGCTCTCCCCCCAGTTTCAAAGACAATTATCCAATTTGATGTCGCTAAAATAGGCCAGTACAAGCCTAGCTTACAAGAAACGGCCTTCAACCAAGGTAGATAAGGTAGTATAAAACGGCATTTGTTAGAAAAGTCTAATCGGAAATGGAGATCATTTAAAACGTGGTTTTGTCACAGGGCGGTAGAGGACCATTAGAGCAATGCGTGTATGAAATCTGAAGCAGACATTTACCCCGAGCGTTAACGTTTTTGACACACCAAGTATGTGACCTTAACCCTGGGCTTAGCAAGGGGCGGACGAACCTGGATTTGTCGCAAGTCGATAGATAGAATGAATAGTCATACTTCCGCTCTCGCTACAATAATAGCCGATTACCGCTACGCATATAATTTGTAGCTAGTCGATAGAGGACCATTAGGTGTGTATTAAATATGAAGCAGGGAAACAGAAATGATAAAGTTTTGTGACGGATAAGGGTAACACTAAATGAACCCCTCCACTATCAAGGTGGGGCATAAAAACGTTACTTCTTAATCTAATCATCGAATTCGCACCTTAGATAACCAACATAGTCGCCTCCATCTACCAGAATTTGTGTATGGCCAATCCAGTCTTTGTCGTTTGTAGATACAACATCCACCTTCCCATCGATACTAAACGCATCAAGACTTTCTGCTTCAGAGGCAGATATGGCGTCTGATTTACACATTACAAAAATACTATGTAACAAACATAGATATTTTAAAATATTTGCTAAGGAAACGTGGAATTTCATCTTTATTTTAGAATGAGCTGGAAACAGGAAATAGAAATCGGACAGACACGATTGCACAGGTTTAACGTCTGATCACGTACTTTGTCCAGTTCGTACCCATTCTATTTTGTACCGCCATTTATTGTCTATCCATCCACAACTTTCTAACTCACCCACCAAAACATCTGTCCAAAACAATCCAACCACATGAAACCCACCTACCAATTCAGACAACCACAAGCCCACTCATTCACACAATATCCATCCATCCACTCCATCCACTTCAACTTCACACAGAGCGCGGTAGCAATTTTGAAAGTCAGTTATTTTCGAACATGTGCAGACTGCTACATATCCATAAGACCCAAAACGACGGCCTATCGACCCTCGGCGAATGGCCAGGTTGAAAGATTCAACCGAACCCTTATGGACACTACCCGGTGTTTTGCACGGAAACACAAGCGAGATTGGGACAAATACCTCCCCCAAATTGCCGGCGCTTTAAGATCATCCATCCACAGAGCCACCGGATTCACTCCCAACCGTTTAATGCTGGGGAGGGAGGTAATAATACCAATCGATTTGGTATACCCGTGCTTCGTAAGACGTGAACAAACTAACTAGTGATCCGGTGGAATATGTAGAACAGCAGGAGAGTGGCTTGATAGTGGCACATGAAATCACGAGGGAGTCGCTCAAAGCCAATCAGAGAATTATGAAGCTTGATTACGACTTGCGTACGTGTGAACGCTCCTATAACGTGTGGGAGTGGGGGGGGGGGGGGCGGTGTTTATTACTAAGAAGATCACTCCTTACTTGTACAAGGTTCAACCCCGGAAGACTATACTTCCACCATCAATCACGACCGATTGAAGATATGCCGAGAGAAATCCCTACCATCCTGGTAGCTGAAAATCAGGGAGGAACCGTCGTCAGCGGCATCACCCTGCATCTTATCACAGGATAGTCCAGAAGGCTATTGCCTCTGTAAACAGCCAGATGATGGACACTTTATGATACAGTTGTGACGTGTGCTTGGAGTGGTTCCATAGGCCCTGTGTCAATGTATCTGAAGTCGATGCACAGAATATTGATATTTATGAGTGTCCCTTGCGAGGTGGAATCGGGGACTAACTAAGAGTCGCAGTAAGACATTTCCCTTTGTTTTCCAGGATGGAAGATTCCCCGAAACGCAGCCAGAAACGCAGCTGGAGAGCTGAGCATCCGCTGCCAGGACTTGATAGGTTCGAGGTGGTCAGGGCTGCGATTACGGCGGGGAAACTGTGGGACTCGGGGAAGAATATGATCGACGTCCGGAGGAAAATTCGCCCATCCAACAATTCGGTCCTGGAACAGCTGGCCAAGGGCGCAAAGAAGAGTCGCAAGTTCGACTTTCAGAGGGATCTTCGACGATCGGCGGGATTCTGCATGTCTGAGAGGTTCCGGACGACGCACATGGGAAACCAACAACAGTCTCGTCCGCCAGCAACTTCAGTGGAGACCGCCCAGCGATGTACAAAGGATTTGAGGTTAAAAGCGAACCCAGAACTACAGGTCGTGCTAGTGGATCTGACGAAAGAACGCTTTCCTGCCTTACCTGCACCCGAAATACCGAAATAGTCGGATAGGTCCACGGTTCAGCCCACCTCCGGGAGGGTCAAGCCTGTTTCTGGGTTAGCAACTGTACGGGATTAGCCGACCGCATGTAGGCGTGAACCGGCTGGAACCGTTGAGTGTGTACAGACTGTGTCCGCTACCATATAGACTCAACCCACCACCAGGAGGGTCGAGTCTTCATCCAAGACTACCATCGCCGGTGCGGAGGTCCATGAAGACCCAGAAGAAACCACAACCCTCCAGTCAGAAGGTCGAGTCGCCAATCACAATGGAGGCTAACTTGGCTCAGCCTGCCGCACGGGGGCACCAGAGTATGATAGGTTAGTCTACCACTCGGAAGGTCGTGCAGTCTTCCAACTACATTACTACTCGTGTTCAGCCCACCGAACGGAAGTCGAATGCCGACGAATGCCGACGAATAGCTGTACAGGATCATACGTCCACTCAGCCTACCAATCGTAAGGTCGAGTCTATCATTCGGAAGGTCGAATGCACACCAACAGACGATCATGATAGTGAGCCCACTCAGCCTACAAATCGGAGTGTGAAGTTTATTACCCTAAGTAAGTCTATTCGGCTTAGCCCACGTCACGGCGCGCAGTAGTAAGGAGGGTGGGAGCCCACTGGGCAAGTGTAGCATGTAGTATGACCTACTTTTTTTCCCGCCAAAATTCAAAAATTCAAATTTCGCGCCAAAACTAAAAAAAAAAAAAGTTTTTTTGATCGGATGCGCCGCCAAAGTTCAAAACAATCCCGCCAAGATGCGCGAAAACGTCGGGACGGGTTGTACCGAACAAACTGGCGAATCGCCGGTCGACACGTACGTGTTGAGACTCGTTCAAAAACAGCAGCTCTCCAAAAAAGGGACTTTAAAAAGGCGAGACAACGCTGAAGCACGTAGTTACTGCACGTACCTCTGAATAGCGACTTCATGACCATTATTGGCACATGTTGATAGTTGATAAATCCGAAATGATCCGCATGAGCGTATCTGCGTTAAGCCATTATAGCATTGGTGACATTGACCTTGAAATATTAATTCGGAACACGACGTAGCTATCATGTACATACACATTCTATCAAAGTTTGGTGATTTATATAATGGAAAAACTACCTCCTCATATAACTCATCCGCATGCTTGCCACTTGACGTAGCTCTATATACACCTCCGCAGCTCCTCCTCACACATCCGTACTTGCCTCATTCGTACGTAATTGGTAGTTTGACTGTACTGGTACTGGTTCCATCTAAAAAGGACTATCGGGTCGTCTGCGGCAGCACACGCATTCTAGTGTACTGGTTCTGCACAGAAAGTCCTTCTCGGGACGGAGGTGGCGGCGGCACAATATGCGCGTGGAATCCATATAGGATAGAAAGCCACCGGCCCACTCTAACCGCCTACCAAATTTGAGGTGAAGCCGATCAGCAGTTATGCCCCTTCTTCGCTGTAACTCATTATAATTGTTATCGAAGAGCTAACCACTGTGTTTAAACTGGTAGCCGTCCATCCACTCAAGCCTTCTACAAAATTTGAGGGCAATCGGTCGAGTAGATCACGAGTTATGCCCCTCTTTCGCTTTAACTCATTAGAACCGTCCTCGAAGAGTTACCGACTATCTTTAAACGGTAGCCGTCCGTCCACTCTAGCGTCCTACATAATGTGAAGCAAATCGGTCAAGTACATGTAGCTCACGTGCTTTTGGATTTTCAAAAATTATGGCATAATTACAAATTTTATTTCTAATTAGCGTATGTGAAATAATGAGTATTCTCTTTACCTCAGATACAATAGATAGTACATGTTGAACACTATGTACGTACCAAATTTGAGAACGATCGGACCAAGCAGTCAATAGTTATAGCCTAATTACAAATTCTATTGTTTTCGTCAGCTAATTAGCGTATGTGAAATAATGGGTATTCTTTTTCCTCCCATACGATAGTACATGCTGAACACTATTTACGTACCAAATCTGTCGACTATAGCACAAACAATTACAAAGTTATGGCATAATTAAGGTTTTCTATTGTTTTTGTTTACTAAAAACGAATGTGTAATATTGGGTATTCTTTTTTCCTCTTAAACGATAGTACATGTTGAACACTATTTCCATACCAAATTTGGCTTTCATAAGACGAGTAGTTTTAGAATTATTATATTTTATAGTTTTTCGCTAATTGGAGCAGTCCATGTTAAGATACTTAGGGGTGAATTGTTCTATAACTCTGTGTTTTTTTTTTTGGTTTTTTAAACACCAATATGCATTTGGGTCAGATACATATATACATATCTAGTCAAACGAACGTCACGCTACGTATATGTATGTGGATGTCAACGCGAGGGTGTGTTGATTCTCGCTTTGTCTTCGGGTTAGGAAGCAAATTAAATGTGTGATATTTTCCGTAAATGGTGTAGAAAGCGGATTAACGCGAACTGATACGAGTGTGTAATATTTTCCGTAAATGATGTCCAACGTTGGCAGAAATATCACAGTCTCCGATAGTGAAGAGATTCGGAAATTATGAGGAGTTACGGTGTTATATAGTGGAGGGACATAACAGAACATTTATTTCAAGCGCTTTAGTTTTAGGCAGGTAGAGCCTATCTACAAGCGTTTCAGATTAAACGATGCACACGACAAAACCCCACTAGAGGGTAAGAATAATAGATTTGCGGATGTTGTCTCGCCTTTTAAAGTCCATTTGGAGAGGTACGCTTCTTTGAACGAGTCTCAACGCGTTCCAACAAATATACGTCACCGTTTGTTCTGACATGTCTGTGGTCGTTCTCCGGTTTGGCAGCTACGTGCTTCAGCGTTGTCTCGCCTTTTTAAAGTCCCTTTTTTGGAGAGCTGCGGTTTTTGAACGAGTCTCAACACGTACGTGTCGACCGGCGATTCGCCAGTTTGTTCGGTAAAACCCGTCCCGACGTGTTGGCGGCGGCATCTTGACGGGATTTTTTTTAATTTTGGCGGCGCATCTGATCAAAAACACTTGTATTTTTTTAATTTTGGCTGGAAAAAAAGTAGGTCATGCTACATGCTACACTTGCCCAGTGGGCTCCCACCCTCCTTACTACTGCGCGCTCCCTCATCATGCCCCATCACCAGATGTTGTACTGGAATATGAAATGTACGCCGCCATGTGATGAAGAAACATTTTCCACCTATGTTCCGCACTGACAAACTCACCATGGCGTAACATCACCAGAACCGATTACATGCCCTTACTTGGTTAGCTGCACAAGTTCTAGGACGGCCGTCTACTCTACAAGATCTCCTGGCGGCCGTGAATGTCAGATTCTCCCTACCGGCTGACAGCTTCGTTACCGACACCGATACGTTCTGGCTCCAGAACATGTGTATCACAGAAAAATTGGACTATTCCCTGCCGATTCAGATTGATTCCTGTCAATTGCCTCGCTCTTCTATGGCACTGGCGGGTGCTGGCTGCTGTGTTGGCAACTCTAACCCCCGCACAACAAGACGAGTTCCGGGAGATCAAGACCGTAAAGTCTATGGATACGGCGCGTGCAGACTCCACAGAGTCTGATATCAACATGAAGGAGTTCAAAGTTATCGACTCTGTGAGATTTGAAGAGGACGCAGAAACGAGAGGCATCACTAGCAGTCCGAATCCATAGGCACCCGAGTAACTTCTCCGCACACAGGCTGGAACTTCGGCTTCCGATGGTCCCATAGCAGTGGACTCTCACTTCCATCTAGACAGGGCCACCATCAAGCTGTTTGGGAAGAATCACCATCAGGACCTACACAAGTTAATTGGTCATACTGAAGGACTACAACCGAAATTCAGGTAGTGGTTGGAGTATGAATTTTCTGCGACCCGGTTACCTTTCCACAGCAAGTCCCGAGGCACCCCGGCTTCACTTGTGCCATTGGAATTCATCCTCGGCACTAGTTCTTCACCTTTGGGATAGAGACGATCCGTATGCAGCGGACAGCAGCTTCATGTGCTTGCAGATGGCGAAGGAGAATCTTGGATCCAGCCAGCTGATCCATTTGCATACTTTAACGGGAGCCCTGACACAAGTCTTGAACTGAACACACACGTTCAAAAATTTGCATTTTGGGATCTCGGAAGCGGTCTGCAAGTTCGACACCTTTAGCTAACCATGTTTCAGTCTAAGTTTATGATTATTAAATCATCTTTCACACGCCAACAATGATCATGGAGGGTCGAGAACCCAACTTATATCCTTTGAGTTTTGGTATTTGACAGACAAATTCATGTACATATGTATATACTTCCGTAAGCCTACGAATGCTGTACATAAATGTAACTGTGATTTAGTGGTGTTAAAAAAGCAGTCTAACCATTGAATTAATGCTGATATATGTAAATTTTAATATATTTGAGTTTCATCTCTGTAAGCTTGTGGGAATAGTAGGAATTTAAGGCAATATATACCTCAAATAAAGTCTACACGTACTACAATCAAACTAAAACATGTTTATGACTTGGACCTTAACCTGTTCTACACAAGACTCATATGGGTAGTACGATCGCCTTCAACATACACTTGGGAGGAGTGTGGTGAATGACGGTCGAGTTCGGACGCGCACCACAATCAACTCCAGACGAGCACCTGCAAGAGAGACTTCCGCTTTGCTATCGCCGTAAACAGACCTGTATTCACAATGGCATGAAGTGATCGGCGTAATCCTCGCCGACTATCAATGATAGCCATTCCTTATTGATGTATAAGCGCTCAGCTGTCACACACATAAAGGTACAATAATTTAAAGCACAATGCAAAGAGCGCGGGAACTTACCTTAGTAACTACCCACGCCCACGGCTATTGTCATCTGCGCAACTTGTACTTATAGGAAATATGTAATATATGAAAATAAATATATGACAATTATAGGATGGGTAAGGAATTGGAGTTATACTAAAACACCGATAACACCTGAATACAGACATACAAAAAAAACAGGTTGTTGTTTTCCCTCACATGAAAAACCAGGCAATAGCCAACCGCTGACTTTGAGTCAGCATGCTGGTCACTGTGTACATATATGTCTTGATTAATTTGTTTTCAAAGACCAGGAGCAATGTTTGCGGGGTTTGCAGTGCTACTGACAGTGCAGTGGTTTGAAGAAGTGCGCCGATGGAACGGCGGGAAATACGGCTAACAAATAACAAAGAGCTGCGGCCACCCGGCTGACCCTTTGCCAGAATGTTGGTCGTGTTTAAATAGTAATCCTTGTTTTCTTGTGTATATTTTAGATCAGGTACTGTCACCGTACATGTCAACTGGGGTGTGTCGCTATCGCAGTCTTTGTGACTGTAATATATTCTCAGTGTCACCCAAAAAAGAAACCCTGTCAAATTTATTTATAAACTTCATATAACCATCCTCTTGAAAAAGTAAATTCTGCAAAATACCTCGGTGTCACGTTACAATGTAATCTAAATTAGGATAAGCATATCAATTCAATAACAAGCAAAGCTAACCAATCACTATAAGGATTCCTCCGTAGAATTTAAAAGTAAACTCTTCCAAAGTTAAAGATCATGCCTATAAAGCCCTTGTCAGACCCAAACTCGAATATTCTTCTTCAGTCTGGTACACACATACCACCTCCCAAATAAACCAACTTGAAAAGGTTCAGAGACGAGCAACCAGATTTATTATAAACCGTTATCACAATACAAGCTCTGTCTCTGACATGCTTCATACACTAAACTGGCCTTCCCTACAAATCCGACGAATACGCTCCCGACTCATCATGTTTTACAAGATTATCCACTGTGTCGTTGCGATCCATCCACCCATTAATCTTCTAATCACTTCAGATCTCAGAACAAGACAGTAGTATTCATTATTATAAACACATTCAAACAGCAAAATACTCCTACAAATACTCCTCAGCACATTCAGCAGACACAGTGGACGCCTTCAAGGCCCTGATCCATGTGTCTGTCCTGACTCCAATCTCTCCATATACAGTTACACGTGTAAATAGTTTTATAAACCAGAACTGAAAAACACAAAAATTAAAAAAATATATATATAAAAGCAAATCTATGTGTGTACGCACAAATCTATTCTCTTCATTCTCATGAGCACTTTCTAAACTGTAATAATCACATAACTAATCATTTGTAAATACGGCGCCGGCACATAATCTTCATGAGTGAAGGAGTGTTCGAATTCCAAAGAAGAAGAAGAAGAAGAAGAAGAAGAAGAAGAAGAAGAAGAAGAAGAAGAAGAAGAAGAAGAAGAAGACTTCTTCTTGTCTCTGTATTGAACCACCTCTCCACAGGTGAACCGAGGTTGTAATCCTCGTAGTTTATTGTTATTATGGCAGTGGAAGCGTGCTGATTGTGTTGAGAACTTCTTAATTACTTTGTAAACACTCAGGAATTATGATTAGGATACTGGCAGCCATCACACTAAGTGCATTGATCCTTTGTAAGTGTTTTTTTATCACATAGTTCAGTTGATAGACGATTTAGTCGTGTAACGTTCAGATTTTCGTTGTATTGGTATACATGATTACTGTCCATGATGACTTGGGTTATTCTGGTCCTATTGTTGCACTCCGAGCTTCACACATCTTTTCCTATTAGTAGTAGCAGCTATAGTTCCTTGTTTATATAGTGAAGGTAGGTTTTTATTATTTATGTTATGGTATTCAGGACATCTTGTTATTACATGTACTATATATTCTGATTCAAGGCGACACAGCGTACAAGTAGCTATAGAGTATATCAGGTAATGGCTAAGTTTATTTTTTGTTTGTTTGGAGCATGTAGGTACATGTACCTTCAGTAACAGTTGATTCTAATGAGTCCCATATATGATGTGTAACGTTAACGCGGAGGTAAGATACGTTCATCATTGATAGCGAAGATTTATCTGTATAATCAAACTGATTTATTTGTTTAGTTACCCTGATTTTCCAAGCTTGCTTTGGAGGAAGACGATCACTGAGTTCACTTAGGCTGGGTAATTGATATAACTTTAATGTTTCAGTAACTCGACAGAAGACGCATCCAGGATTGTTCAGGTTATGTTCAGCTGTTTGTTTATTCACTAGATCTCGGATAGTTATAATATTGTCACAGCTTAGCACCAGGTACCGGAAGCTCAGTTGTCTTCTGTGCAGCTCTGCTGATATTGGTATTGCCCCGAGAAGTAGATGAAGTGCCCCTATCGCTGTGCGTTGGGGTAGCGACTGGAACATTCGTAGACTGTTATGGTGGAATCTCTTCAGGCTGTTTAGATCAGCATTGGTAACATGCAGTACTTCCAATCCGAATCTTTGCGTTTGTAATTACTTTACTTTTCGTTGGACGAAGAATATATCTGTGTTGTTTAGAATACCTACTTGCGACGTTCAGCATTAATTGTAGTTCGTTTTTGTTGGAGGATAGCAACGTACGCTACGTCATCTGCACATGTTGGACATCCAGTATAGACGGTGTCAATATAGAGACCCACCCTGTTATGTTTCAGCTCTTCAAGCAATTTGTTTATGTACACTTACGTATACTTCTTTTCTCTGTATTGAGCCACCTCTCCATAGGTACACCGAGGTTGTAATCCTCGTAGTTTATTGTTATTAAGGTAATGTATGAGAGATATTGAGAAGAAAAATAAGCGCCTGAATTACAGTTTATATGTACAGTTGTTTAGAATTACGTGCACAATATCTTACAAACTTTAAATATATTCTTAATACGTTTTTAATACTTTTAAGACCACAACTACATGACATTGTACAACGTATTTTAATACGGTGCCGCGAAAAATCAGCGCGGGAAGCTCAACGACAACAACAACAACAACAAAAACAACAGCACCACAAACCAAACAGTGGCGAAACACGTTATATATTTCTTCTTTTGCTGTATTTGCGTTTAGCTAGACGTATGTTCAATGAAAAACATATTTGATATGTTTTATTTTTCAATTAATGGCATTTTCATAGCCACATCAGGCTTCGTGACAATCAAATGACCCTTTGTCAAATTCTGAAATTGGTCATTTGACATTTCGCCGGCAGCACGATTTACCCAAATCTACCAAAATATTACCCAAATCTACCCAAATCTTCATTAAGAATAACAGTTATGATTATATTATATACGTTTTCAACAATATATCATTAGTATATCATACAATAAACACATTTTGACCGAAAAAGGGAAGAATACAGCACATAGTTCCGCGGGAAAGCGATTAATATACATCATATACAATAATACATGTAGCATTATTATAAAGGGAGACTACCATGATCGATCGAGACTCATTAATTATGTCTCAGTTGTCTAACTTTAAGTTGCCATCGATCATGAT
Organism: Conchocele bisecta; assembly: GCA_029237695.1. Lineage (NCBI taxonomy): Eukaryota > Metazoa > Mollusca > Bivalvia > Lucinida > Thyasiridae > Conchocele > Conchocele bisecta. Next base: position 1,879,892 of record CM055274.1, on the reverse strand, counting down.
TTCATATGGCACATATACTAGAGCAGGAAACAAGACTCCGCAGGAATAAGCACACTGAAATCCAACGGCAATATAGCTGACACAGCCCAAACAAAAGCTGACATGTTGAATGATCAATTTACTTCTGTTTTTACAAAAGAAAACTTATCAAACATCCCCAACATGGGATCTTCCCCATTTAAGTCTATGTCGACTATTATCGTCACACTTAAAGGCGTCATTAACAGTATCAATCGTTTGAACGAGAAGAAAGCAACTGGTCCAGATAAGATACCAATCATTATATTCAAGAGGAACTGTGATGTCGTTGCATCCATACTACAACATATATTTCAACTTTCATTGAACACCGGTGTCGTTCCAATGGACTGGAGAACAGCCAACGTTGTGCCTATTTTCAAAAAAGGTGACCGTTCAAAACCGGCTAATTATCGTCCTGTTTCCTTGACTGCCGTCGCATCTAAAATGCTTGAACATATCGTTGTCTCGCAAGTTATGTCACACTTGGACTCTCAGAATATACTGCATGATAACCAACATGGATTTCGCCAAAAAATGTTCATGTGAATCGCAACTACTTCTCACTACGGACGATCTCTCTAAACACATTGATACTGGTAATCAGGTCGACATGGCTATTTTAGACTTCTCTAAGGCTTTTGATAAAGTCTCGCATCAACGTCTATCTTCCAAACTCGATTTTTACGGAATACGTAATAACACTAGACAGTGGATTGACTCGTTCTTATCAGGTCGGAGTCAGAAAGTCGTGGTTCAGGATGCGACTTCCACTTCTTCACAAGTCAAGTCTGGGGTGCCGCAGGGGACAGTCCTCGGACCCTGTTTGTTTCTACTGTACATCAATGACATAGCCAACAGTATTTCCTCAACAGTCCGTCTTTTCGCTGATGACTGTGTATTATATCGTCCAATTATCACTCCCGAAGATCAACGGTTACTGCAGGATGACCTGAATCGCTTAGTAGAGTGGAGTAACTCGTGGCAGATGGAATTTAATGTTAAAAAGTGTGCCATTATGAACTTTTCAAACTCTTCAAATAAAAAACAGTTTAACTATACTATGAACGGAGAATCTCTTGATGTCGTAAAACATCACCCATACCTTGGCGTTGAATTAAGCGATAATTTGAAATATAACATGCACATCGATAAAATTACAAGCAAAGCTTCACAGACGTTGGGATTCATTAAGAGAAACTTGAAATCTTGCCCACTAGCGGTGAAAGAAAGAGCTTATCAAACACTCGTACGCCCTAAACTGGAATATTCATCACCAATTTGGAACCCCCAGCAAGCAAACAAACTCAGATAAAGCAAATTGAACAAGTTCAACGAAACGCTGCAAGATTTGTCGCCAGTAAACCTTTCAATCCTCATAAACCGGATAGTGTCTCATCCATTATTACATCTCTCCAATGGCCATCCTTACAACAACGTCGACAACGTTACGACGTAGTCCTACTCTACCGCGTTGTTCATGGACTTGTTGCAGTACCTGCTACCTACCTACCTACACCAGCATTGGTTAGGTCTACACGCAACAGTAACAATCACAAGTTTCTGCAACCTCACTGCCGTGTGAATGTCTACCTACATTCCTTTTTCCCACGAACTGTACCATTCTGGAATGCTTTGCCCTCTACCGTCGTATCAGCGCCGAGCCTGGACGCATTCAAGTTATCCGTCCAGTCGCTCCCAGAGTTCCACGCCTAGAAATACTGATCATGTACAGTGTACATACATGTTGGCAACAGCCTTTTAACCACGTTGAAGCACTTCACACTCCGCCGTGCACAGTTTTAATCCCTCTCCAGTAGATGTCCGACGAGGCGTTGGAGAGTATTTCGTTGAAGTTGAAGTCCCAACTGTAACCGGTCACCTCCATAGTATTACCTCTATGATGATTTCTGGGCTCTAAGGGAAGGAAGTTTCTCCTTTTTTAGCCCAAAATCTTGCAGTAATTCTTCGGTTACTTGTATTGGTTCATTCTTGCGTAGTGTATAGAGCATATTTATGGTACAGGTTTGTGGTTCAAATGTCACAGTCGGTAAGATACACATATATATTATGTATAAGTTAGATAATGTGTTCGAGTCGAATATGGTTAGTTAACAGCGCATGGGGGAAATTTAGGGGGCCGGAAATCGTCAAGCCGGTAGGCGAGACGTATTTCGGCCGCCTTAAATCCCCCCATGCGCTGTTAACTAACCATATTCAACGAGACGACATTATCTAACTAATTTATTGCACGGATACGTCGAAAGCCTGAGATAAAATTATATATTTTGTCGAATTTATTGTAAGTTTAATACAAATACTATAATTACACAATTTAATTCCAGCCATTCCTCTTGGGTACCCCACTTTTATTTACATTTCCGCAGACATGTCCTCAATTAAAAATGACAAAAATATAGCAGGCGTCTGTTATCTGGTTCACAATCTTACCGAAGCTGGATTACTACGTTTGCATGCAATCAGTGTATAACCAACACAGCATGCACACATGCGCTGCTTTATCAGTGACTACGGTGTTCGTGGTTCTATAACAATTATATCACTCCACGAGCTGTTAATGTTATTGGCATTTTCATAGCACTAATTAATAGTATTTTTGTATTTTCGTAACACAGCGCCATGAAACTTCATATTCGGGGTATCGATCCGAAAGTCGCCCAGTCACTTGTAGCCTGTCGATCATGAATGGGTCATGTTATCAGGGCATGACTGGTTAAAGGTTACGCACCGGTATTGCTCTACTTAATTGATTGCTGATATTTGCGCATGCGCAGGTTATCCTGACATGTAGAATAGGCGTTAATCTCAAGAATATAGCGCACGCTAGACAGTGTATCTCCGTGAATTAACACACGGGGGAAGTGGGCCAGACAGGTCCAGACAGTGATCTCCGGCAGTTAGCACACTGTGGAGATCAAAGGATTTCACCGCATCCGTGCAATAAACATATTTATCATGCTTAAAACTGGTATATAATATCATGGTTCCAGCTCTGGTCCAGCTTTGACTTAAAGTCATTTGTGTCTTTAGTATTCACAACATATTCAGGGAGTGAATTCCATGAATCGTTGATTATTCTTTAAGAGAATTGATGTAACTGGAATGATGTTGTACAGCGAGGTTTAGCCAGCTTATATCCATGCCCACGGGTTGTAGAATGACATAATGTAAAAAATCTTTCTGAAGGAATGTCTTCTAAACCATAAATTAGTTTAAAAGTCTGTATCATATCCCCTCTCCTCCTTCGGTGAGATAATGTCGGAAGCTTCAGTTGTTGAATTACATATCATAGCCACTGTCTTTTGAATACAACTTTGTATCATCAGCAAATATTTTAACTGTGTTATTAACTACTTCAGGTAAGTCATTTATGTAAATGATAAATAGTATGGGTCCCAGGACACTACCCTGGTACTCCACTTATAACGTCCTTCCATGAAGAGCTATTGCCTTTAATTGTCACGTATTGCCGCCGTTCCATCAGGAAGTCCGTGACCCACAGTAACATATTACCTTTATTGCCACATGACGAAAGTTTGTGTAATAAACGTTGGTGAGGCACACTGTCAAATGCTTTTGTGAAATCCAAATACACTGTATCCCAAGAGTCATTTTCCTCAATAAATGTGGACCAATCTTCCATTACATCGAGTAGCTGAAGGACACATGAACGGCCTGAACGAAAACCAAATTGTTCATTGGATATAAGATTGTTTCTATTTAGATGTTCAACAATGGAAGCACGTACTAGCTTCTCCAGACACTTGCAAACAACTGAGGTGAGACTTACAGGACGATAGTTGCCAGGAGTCATTTTACTTCCTTTCTTAAATAAAGGTGTTACACGAGCATCCTTCCATACTCTTGATATTTTACCACAGTCAATAGGTTTTGAAATATCAATAATATCGGAGTTGCGAAGATTTTAGCCATCATTTTCAACAGTAATGGATGCAATTCATCAGGGCCCATTGATTTACCACCATCAAGTCCTAGGAGTATTTTTTCAACACTGCTTAATTCAAAAGTTATACTATCGTATTGCAATATTTATTTTGCCAAGTAATTATATGCCAACATCTTTTTGAAATAGTTAAAAACAAAGTACATGTATAATGCATTGAATTAATGTTTTTATTAGCACAAATGACTTCTGGACATATATAGTTTAGTTATTGCAATTTAATTTACGGATTTACATTTCAAAACTCACACAGGAAGGCTATATATATATATATATATATATATATATATATAACAATTCTTAATATTCATCTTCAATAACAATAATAAACAATCTTGCATTAAGAACATTGATGAAAATGAACCTTAATATGCATGCAATATATATATTTTTAAATTTGTGTATGGTTTGTATATCTTGTCAGATTGCTTGAATATTTTTCACACCTCTATGCAGACAAAGCCCAATATTATATTGTATTGACCAGAACACAGTGGATTTTAGTGGGGTAGCTCGTTATATATATACAATTATGTACAATGTGGGAAACTGTGTAGATCTTGATTAGATTGTGAATGCATATTTCCCCTACAGGTATAGCCTCAACAAGTGGTTATGCACAAAATGGGGAACCGGGTAGACCCTGATCAGACTGATTGCATATTTCCCCTAGAAGGTATAGCCTCAACAAGTGATTGTTATAAGATGGCTACATGTCCGGGCGGGCGACACATGGCTTGCTTGTATACGGTATACAGTGATTATGTACAAGATGGAAAACGGTGTAGACCCTGATCAGACTGTGATTGCAAATTTCCTTAGAGGCATAGCCTCAACAAGTGATTATGTACAAGATGGCTACACGTCCTGGCTGGCGAAAACGGCCAGTATACAATCGACACCTTCACACTGTCTCCTTGTGTGTCAACATTAGAGAGGTTCTACAGTTTTTTATTTGTATTTCAATTAAAAATCATCATTCGCATTTAGCATTTTTAGCCATTATAAAGTGGATTATCTTCCTTGGCTACCTAGTATTAAGTTTATCGCGGTACTCTCCCTTTATTTCATATACAAATATTTCCATTTTGCATCAAGACATTAAAATGGGCCCTGGTATGAGCAAATTAATGACATACATTATGTAAGTACAGTCCAAACATCGTTATTATGATATGCATAGCTTTATTTATTAACACATATAGTAATTATATGAAAATTTGGGTAGATTTGGGTAAATCGTGCCACCCTCATTTCGCACCAAGTAACTTTCGCTCCTGGGTGATTTCGCCCAATTTTCAAATAACGCAATTTGACGTAATAGTAAAATTAGTTTCATTGTGTAAATCTCAGATTAGACGATAGAGATAACGAATTGGGCATTGTATACTGTTACAACATAAATTAGTCTTAAGATAATACATGTATAGGCAAAGCCACAGGTGATTCTAGCGTGTCTTGGATGGTCAATTATTGTTTGTATATACATAAAACACCTTTCTAAACAATGTAAAAAACAATTCAAATGTGCCCGGGTGTAAATATAATAGTACTTAGAAAGGTACAAAACTCCCATTCGCCACCATTGTAACAAAATCTCACGCGATATAGACAATTGGAACTCGCCTATACAACACATTACAGTGTCGAAACCGCTGCTTGGGGTGGGTTTTCGGCATAGATTTTACAGTTGCTAATGCATTAACATAAATCTCAAAGATTTTGAGCGTACACTAAAAACATATCGTGACTAACCTAAATTCGCTTTTTAAAATCATACACCTACAGCATACTAAAATATCGAATCACGTGACACGCACTGATTTGGTTGGCTAATGGAAATGACGTCGGTCTCCAGTAACCAACCAAACCACTGTGTGCACTTGATTGAAATATTTTCAAAGATGGCGGCTAATAGTCATTGAGAATGCGGAAGTGAACTGTATGATTTTAAAAAGCGAATTTAGGTTAGTGCAATATATATACCAGTTTTTTTTATATTTACTTTTCCAATTTCGGGTCATCCATATGGTCATATATGTTCAGACAACCGGTACAAATCCACTGTTACATGCTCTACCAACAGTAGCAGATTTCACCAACATTGCAAAGTATACTTTGAGGGAGTAATCATTTATTTTTCCTGAAATGCATTATTTCATATAGAACTAATGACTGCATATATATATTTGATGATTAAAAGTATGCAGAATTATTATACTGAATTTATTACATTATCACAGCCAAAATGGCTGTGATAATGTAATAAATTTAGTATAATAAAGATTAATATATGTATTCTGGTCACGACACCATTTCATCCTCATCTGAGACCCAGGGCCTTTACGTGCATTGTATGCTCTATAATGCATGTGGTATGTTTCATTTTTTTGCAGAGTATTTGTCAGTTTATCTCGATATTCCTCCAGACAGGCACATCTGTACGGAATGGCTGATGTTGGAAACACAGTGCCTTGGTATACAGTCAACCGGCAGCTGTTGCCGATCAAAGGCATTTATTTCACAATATTTGCTGGTAGGTAACACATTGCTTTTCTTTGATAGTCATATAACATATACATAGCTCCAGATAAGCTGCGTATTGGCATATTTTACGCAATTATTTCAGCTAAATACACATTGATTATCAAAAGAGAGAGTACAAAATATGCACAGCAATGTGAAAATATGCATTGATTTTCAAATTGAGTAGTGTTTGCTTTTTGCAGCTCAATTAAGTGAAGGTTTAAATTTGTTATTTTTTTATCATTTGTTCCTAAAAAGCAATGAAAAAGAATCAATAACCCATGTGTAAAAGTAAAATACACAATGATTTTGAAATCAGGGTATAGTACGCTTTAGACACAAAGCTTATCTGGAGCTCTGCATATATCACCACTTATAGATCATTACATTTCATGCATATGTATATGTAATCACCTGTTCATAAACATTTAGTACGGTGGTTGTCTTGATTTGCTATATGAAAAGCGTCATAAACCTCCGAGGAGTTGTAAACATTTCACAAAACAAGCTGTTCTTATTGTTTTTTTTACTTAACTACATTGCGTCTACTGGCTAGTTTAGATACATGTTTAGGGACCAAAGACAGACACACATGTAGCAAGCAGCCAATAAGCCGTCCAACATTAGATGCAGCTGGCAGAGTTGGCCACAAAGTGACAATTGCATGTACACTCTGTACCACTATACGTTGTACCTTTCATGGTGAAATAAACATATTTATAGCTGTGAGAAATTGGGCTTATGGTCTTTGCGACCAGTGCAGAACCAGACTAGCCTGTGTATCCACACAGTCTAATCCGGAGCTGCACTGCTCCCCATTCCATCAATGAAACACCCGGCATACTTCTAACAAGCAATATATCAGGTTACTGGAGTGTGTTGGTGTTTACCCTGTCCGTCCATCCTTCCGTCTGACAGTAGACAATTTTCCTTGAAAATATACAGTTTTTGGCCGATTCTCTTCATACTCGCTATACATCCCAACCATCAAGTTCAGGAGTGCATAACATAAAAAGTTTTGCTGTCCCATTATTATACCCCCTGCAACGAGTTGTGGGGGGGGGGTATACTGGAGTCAGGTTGTCCGTCTGTGTGTCCGTCCGTCCGTGAGTCTGTCCGTCACTAAACTTAACATCAGAGAAATATTTTTATAACTTCTATTTCCTTCATCTAAAATGCTTAATATTTCACACATGCATTCCTGTAAGGCTCTACTACCATGCTGTGCCAAATCCACGACCGTCAAAATTTGCGTTAAAGCAGAGACTACCATGTTCTCTATTGTGTTGGGGGAAACATTCTTTATACATGAACTGATAATGTATCTGGCTATCACCATGTGCTAGCTGATCAGGAACTACAAAAACCCAATAAGCCTAAACTTTTGTCACATTACATAATTTAAATAAACTTGTATATGTGTATTCTGTTGTATTTTTCAGCCATAGGATCCCTGCTGCCATTCATCCCTGTGTTCATGAAGCAGCTGGGCATGTCAGCCACAGAGATGAGCATTATCTACGGGATGATGCCATTCATTGCCTTCTTCACTCGACCCATCTTGGGCGCTATTGCTGATAAAACGCAGCGCCATAAGTTGGTCTTCATTGTAGTCACGCTGTTGACTGGGCTGTGTTATTGTCTACTGCTGGTCACTCCCAAGCAGGAAATGGTTTCAGTGAAGACGCAGCTGCAATGTAGCCAGCAGGATTCCTTCATTAAGGACTGTCATACAGTCGGACAGAAGGATTCTTGTCATATTGGCTTAGGAAAGTTGATGAAGAATCCACTCCTGGCTAGAAATGACACGACCGTTCCCTGTCAGGCTGTGTGTAGTTTGTCATTGGCGGCATCACCACACCTACATGTGTGCTTTACAGATGATATAGGCACGTACAATGCTGAAACGTGTCAAGCAGTTTGGAATGTATCTCAGAATAGTCAGCGTCTCACTTTCACAATTGATAGTTTAGGTAGTGTTTTACACAATGACATTATTGGACAGGAACAAACGTATGATGACCAGATTTGTAAAAATTTTGATTTAAAAAATGTAACTTACACTGATAAAAAAATCTGGCAAATTCTCTGTTCAGCTGAATCCGTGTTGGATTGTGATATCAAATGTGACAACAGGTTTCAGCGCTCATGTGAACAATTTGGTCAAACTTTCTGGGTATTTTTCTTCATATTCCTGTTTTGTAATATTTTCTTTGCCCCCGTTGTGAGCCTCATTGACGCTTTAGCGTATGTCAAATTAGATGATAAGCCTGGTAGGTGGGGTTTCCAGAGATTGTGGGGAACTTTAGGTTTTGCTCTATTTGGTATTACATCCACATTTATTATGGATTTCCTGAGTAAATCAAGCCAGCAGATTGACTACTCGGTGTCATTCTACATATTTGGTGGATTCTGTGTCCTAACAGCAATGGTAGCTGTTGTGGTGCATACAACCACAGAAATCCATTGTCACCAGATATTCAAAAACATGTCCAGGTTGTTAAAACATCCAGAAATCGTGGTATTTATGTTTGTTGTGACCTGCATCGGGATAATGAATGTTGTGGTCGAGATCTGTCTCTTCTGGTATCTTCAGGACCTAGGTGCTACTCAGGTCAATTTAGGGCTCTGTCTAGTGTTCAGCTGTTCTTTGGAAGTAGTTGTGTTGTTTACCGCAGGAAACATTATCAAGAAAATCGGACATATACCTTGTCTATACCTAGCACTTTTTGCGTATGCTCTTAGATTTTTTGGATACTCGTTTCTCACCAATCCATGGTATGTGCTGCCGATAGAGTTACTGCATGGCGTGTGCTTTGGACTGATGTTTGCAGCCGCCACATTGTATGCCAATATAATCACGCCACCGGGAATGGCAGCCACCGTCCAGGGACTTGTTAGCGGCTTTTACTTCGGATTTGGTAAGTGACTTGACCATACCCATTTCTATCAAACCTTATAACCACTTAATGAACTCTGATGTACTGAATACACATATATGTTAAAGTCTGTACCAGTACAGGTATGACTGTATGCTGTATGAACAGGCAGTACATTGTATTCATTTGGTTAATAATGCCCCCTATGCGATAGCAAGGGAGGAGGGGGGGGGATATTGCGTTGCTCTTGAGGTTCCGTACTTTTGTCCGTCTGTTTACATGTTCGTCAAATAGTTTATAAGAGTTTCTCCAACATGTAATATTTTCAATATTATGCGAAGGATTGCTTCAATACTTGCACAGTTGAATCACCTGAACAATTGTCACACACTCGCACCTCCATTAACACGACCTTGAAGTTTGTCACAATCAAAATATAATTCACCCATATAGCCACCATGCCAAAGGTTAAATGAATATCAAATAACTCGACATGCGGTCCGTTGCCTTCTGGTTCGGGCATATTGATTATTTATGTGTATTTCCAGATCTCATATTTGCTGTTGTTGGTAATGATACGTTTATACTTTCATGCATGTATTTAAGAAGTACCAACAACTGAGATGTTGATTATTTCAGAAAAATCTACATACACATAGTTAGCCCTTAGAATGCGGGGAAATGAACTTGTCATCTGTTGTTGTCTTATATATTGTCCTCTTTCTCAATAAAACATGGTTTGACAGCATTATAGAAGTACTGCCAGAGCATGTTTTTGATGAGAAAAATGGATAATAGAAAGTAAAGAGCAGACAACAGCATTTATTTCAGCACACAGGTGGAAGACTCGGACCTGTGATACACAAAAAATGCCCATTACAACAAATCCATTACCCCACCCACTTGGTCTTATACAGTACACTACTATCTTCTATTATAGAAAGGTAATGAATTTTTTTGTAATGGGCATTTTTTTATGTGTCATAGGTCCGAGTCTTCCACCTGTGATTCAGTAGTCTGAGGGTTAATTGATATTTCCAGGTAAAGGTGTCGGAAGTCTTGTTACTGGGAAGATGTTTGACAGTGACAGCGGTCTGGGAGCCGTCTGGACATTCCGTTTCTATGGCTTCTTCGCACTAGCCGTTCTTATACTGTATGCCAGTGTCCATAACCTCTTCTTCCGCAAGACACAGAAACAGTTTGAAAAGTCCCAAACTACAGATAAAGTACCAGGATTGAAAGGTGAATTTGTATCTGTTCTAGATGTGATTTTGAATTGCAATTACTCATTGTACAGTGAAACCTCTCTAAACTGGACATGGGTGTCCGATTTAGAGAGGTTCCACTGTATCAGCCATCTATGACATGTTATTTTTATACGACCGCATTTAAAAAAACGGTACGTATTATGTTTTACCGCACGGCGTTCGGGCGGCAGACAGCTTTAAACTTAGCCAGTTTTTCTACATTTGTGTATGCAATTGTATATAGGATACACAGTTTGTGTACACTACTCCTCTAAAACATTTTTAGTCAATCGATCTGAGACTATACACATGTCTTCTACACATATTGAAGATGTGCACCTTGGTGTTTTTATGCTGAAAAAAATATGTTTTAACAAAAATATCACCTTTTTAAATTAGCCATTTTTTCTACATTTTTGTATGCAATTTTATATATGGTACAGAGTTTAATAGTGTACACTACTCCTCCAAAACCTTTCAGTCAATCGATCTGAAATGATACACATGTCTTCTACACATATTGAAGATGTGCAACTTGATGTTTTATGCCGTAAAAATATTCTTTAACAAAAATATCATCTTTTTAACTTGGTAATTTTTTCTACATTTTTGCATGAAATTCTATATATGGTACAGAGTTTGTGTACATTACTCCTCCAAAACCTTTTATTGAATCGATCTGAAACTACACATACGTCTTCTACACAAATGAAGATGTGAATCTTGGTGTTTTTATGCCGAAAGAAATATGTTTTAACAAAAATATCACCTTTTTAACTTAATAGCCATTTTTGTCTACATTTTTATATGCAATTCTGTATAGGGTACGGGTGTAATCTACTCGTAAAACTGTTAAGTCAATCGATCTAAAACTATGCACACGTCTTCTACATATTAATTTGTTCCTTCAATTTAACAATTTCTTCCCTCGATATCACAATTCGTTCCCACAAATTAACAAATAACAATTCGTTCCCATGTAATAACAATTTGTTCCCTCGAATTGACAATTCGTTCCCACAAAATAACAATTTGTTCCCTCAATTTAACAATTTGTTCCCTCGAATTAACAATTCGTTCCCACGATATAAAAATTCTGTTCCCACGAAATAACAATTGTTATATTGTGGGAACAAATTGTTATTTTGTGGGAACGAATTGTTAAATTGAGGGAACAAATTGTTAATTAGTGGGAAAAAATTGTTTAATCCTGGGAACGAATTGTTAAACCGAGGGAACAAATTGTTATTTTGTGAGAACAAATTGTTATTTTGGGAGAACGAATTGTTATTTTGTGGGAACGAATTAATAAGAAAGAATCTACGTCCCCTGCGGGGCTCCGTACATGTGCACATTGATGTTTTTATGCCGACATTTTCAAATTCACTTTAAAGGCCCTGAACGGCTCAGTATTACAATTTTCCGATTTTTTTCAAACACAAAAACATGTTTGGCAACTGATTTAGTACACAAAACTAACATATACTGCCTAATAGATACATCTCAAGTCTTTTGATTTACATCTTAATCGCAATGTGAAGACAACAAAAACTTGTTTTGTGTACCACTTGTTTTGTTCAGTGCAAAATGTCAATATTGACAATTTCATTTCTGTAACCCAACGGCTTCGGCTCGGAAGCGAGTCGAATAACTGCGGCTATCGGAATTCATCGGCCACGAATCGGGTAGTTGAGGAGTTCACCCGAGCGTCTTATCGGAAAATCGATCGGGCTTTGAAACACGTACCTGCTGTTTGTTTATCAACAAATATTGATATCTTCATCGACTACAAACTCATTTTTGTACCAAAATGAATGCAAACAGTTTCAAATTTGTGAAATTTGTGTCAACGTTTTTACATACCTTATCACCACTTACTCCGATTTACTTCAAACTTCACAAATAATTCTTTATTATCATCCATATTTGCATTCTATAGCCCACCCATGCAGCCCATGTGCCCAAGATCAAATGACTTCAACATTTGCGTTGAAGCTTTTACATACCTTATATCTCCACAACCCTTAATTCAAACTTCAAATAAATACACTCTGAGACCATCAATTGCCTCGGTGGGCTCGACATGCGGGCCCTCGGTCATCTGGTTTATTGTAAATATTCAGTTCTGATTTTGGGATTGCTATCTGTACAGGTATTATACGGGATTTAATCCTAAACCCATTAACCTGTCCTTAAATTACCTTAGCTGTTGATAGGCTGTTAAACTCCAACAAACAAAACAAACAAAAACTTGTGTTTTACGATCATGAACAGACTACTTACACTAAAAACCTGAGATGCCCATTTTTGTCATGAGAAGTTCAAACACAATGTATTGTTAATATATTTATCTATTCCTATCACAAGTCAATGTACAATGCTGATTATCATTTTCAACATCGGCCATCTGACATTTGCAACAAAGTGACACTGAAGAGGTTGCATAAATACATGTTGGCAGATTTGGGTTTTTATCATGGAGACAAACACCACATTGGGTCACACAAGCTAGCAGATGAAATGAGAACATGTATGCATGGCTCCAGATAAGGAATTACTAATTGAGTATTGTCACTCCATCATTTCTGAAGCAATTGGGTATTTCAAATTTTAATTGGGTAAAATAAAATCACACTACTGTTTACACATCGACAGACTGCAATTATTGAATAGTTTGCTTCGAAATGAAAACATGTCTTGGCATTTCATTAGAATTGTCTCCTTGGAGACAATTCTAATGAAATACCAAGACATGTTTTCATGGAAAATAAGAAAAATATGCTATATTTGTGGTCGGTTTATTGTTTTCTACAGCATGATAAAGGTTTCACAAAATTTTTATTGCTTTTCGCTACTTCTGATTTCAATTGGGTTTTTGGCAATTTTAATTGGGTATTTAAGCAAATACGCAGCTTATCTGGAGCTCTGATGTATGGGTTGCTCCACAGTAGTATGCTACATAGAGAATACATTTACGTCGAAAATTCGAAAAGTTTGTCGGAGTTTCTCCATCATGTAATATATTCAATAATACTTGAAGGATTGCTTTAATATTGGACAGTTCATTCACCTGAACATGTGTGACACCCGCACCACCAATGACATGACCTTGACCTTTGTGACCCTCGAAATGGTGCTGAAACACTTAGCAATTTGTTTACGTCAAAAAGTTTGTAAAAGTTTCTCCATCATGAAATATCTTCAATATTATTTGAAGGATTACTTTAATATTTGGAAACTTCATTCACCTGAACATGTGTGACGCAAGCACACCACTAATGACATAAAATTTACCTTTGTGACCTTTAAAATGGTGCTGAATCTTAGCCATTTTCTTATGGCAAACAGTTTGTAAGACTTTCTCAAATTACTTTGAAATTTGTGTAACTTTAAACTTTTATTTTTTACACACAATCTCAGTTAGCGTCCAGTATGCCATGGGGGCACATCCATGTAATTTCTAGTTTCATAACGTGACTATAGTCGCCGCTTTTTCCGACGTTGTCGTCCGAAATGTCAAAAAGTTTGTACAAGCTTCGGAAACATGGTATAACTTTAATATTACTTGACGGATTGCTTCAATATTTGGACACTTGATACATGTGAGCATTAGGAACACACTCATGACGCCATTAACATGACCTTGACCTTTTTCACCTTCACATTTTTGCGGAAACACTTTTTTTGGGTCAAAAAGTTTGTACAAGTTTCTTCATCATGATATAACTTTAATATTACTTCACAGATTGCTTCAATATTTGGACACTTGATACGTGTGAGCATTTGGAACACAGTCATGCGCCCATTAACATGACCTTGACCTTTTATACCTTCACATCATTCCATTGACGTTATTCGGTAACAGAGTTTGCTGCATGTAAATGTTCATACCAATTGTCAATCATGTGAATGTGTCCTACTTGTGTTTGCAGATGATAAAGAGCCTATTGGCGGAGCACCAGTAACAGTCCAGGACAGATTGCTCAATGTAGATGCCGTGGACTCGGATCTCTGAACAACACAATGGTCTTCTTTACAAGGTTGAGTGAATTTAAATGAAAACGCAAGGAATCAAACATTTTGTTTAAATTGCCTTGGTTAGCTTATGGTGGTCATAGTTCGTCTATTGGCAATTGTATTTATATTGTTTAAGCAATCAATCAAATGACACCCTTTTGGACGTACTATGGTATAGCGTTGTCAGCCCTCTGTCGGAATTTCAGCGTCACACCCGCTATTTTATATCCCAAATGAATGATTTCCTCTATGTCTAACCCTTAGACTGCTGAGCACGAACATTGTTGTCTGATGTTGCTTTTGCATTCTTTCTCAATAAAAACATGTTTTCCATTTGAAATGATTCTAAAATGCTATCAAAGCATGTATTTAATGAGAATTATCGAAGAAAATAAATAAACAGCAGAGGACAAAATTTAATTCAGCATTAACCTCCCTACAACAGCCACCTCTCTACAACAGCCAGTTTTGCGTCTTCCCATGTGTGGCTGTTGTAGAGAGGTTGCACTGTACATTCAAACTTGTTAGGCCGGCAGCAACTATCCTTGTACACTGTTATCAGCAAGTTGTGTGCATCACACACTACTGTAAAGTACAATTCACCCCAAATGGGCGTATTTTGTAGTTTGATCATATCAATAGGTTAACACACTCGGAACATTCTCTTTGTGGCTAATGCAATGATACATTAGGATGCATGTGTATTTGTATTATAATAATGTCCATATTTTTTCTGATTCCAAAAACGTATACATTACTGCACGTCAGGTGTATACATTACTGCACGTCAGGTGTATACATTACTGCACGTCAGGTGTATACATTACTGCACGTCAGGTGTATACATTACTGCACGTCAGTGTACATTATGCGTCAGGTGTACATTATGCACGTCAGGTGTATACATTATGCACGTCGTGTAACATTATGCAGTCAGGTGTATACATTACTGCACGTCAGGTGTATACATTACTGCACGTCAGGTGTATACATACTGCATCGTCAGGTGTATACAGTAACGTCTATATATATTACTGCACGTCAGGTGTATACATAAGTCATTATATTACATGCACGTCAGGTGTATACATAACGTCATATATACATTACTGCACGTCAGGTGTGATACAGTAAACGTCATATATATTACATTACTGCACGAGGTGTTTACAGTAAGTCTATATATACATTACTGCCGTCAGGTGTATACAGTGGTCATGTACATTACTGCACGTCAGGTGTATACACTGCACGTCAGGTATACTTACTGCACTCAGTGTATTACATAGGTGTACGTCAGTATACATTACTGCATGACAGGTGTATCAGTTAACTGCACTGTCAGGTGTATACAGTAACGTCATATATATACATTACTGCATGTCGGTGTATCAAGTAAGTCTATATATACATTACTGCATGTCAGGTAAGTATACAGTAACGTCATATATCATTACTGCACGTCGGTGTATACCATTACTGGCACGTCTGGTTGTATACATTACTGCACGTCTGGTGTATACATTACTGCAACGTCAGGTGTTTTTAAATTACTGCACTTGTCAGTGTATACGCTTACTGCAGTCTGGTGTATACAGTAAAGTCATATATATACATTACTGCATGTAGGTGTATACAGTAACGTCATATATATACAATTACTGCATGTCAGGTGTAAACAGTAACGTTCATATATTACAATTTCTGCATGTCTGGGGTGTATTCAGTAACGTCATATATATAAATTTTGCACGTCAGGTGTATACAGTAACGTCATATATATACATTACTGCACGTCAGGTGTATACAGTAACGTCATATATATACATTACTGCACGTCAGGTGTATACAGTAACGTCATATATATACATTACTGCACGTCAGGTGTATACATTACTGCACGTCAGGTGTATACATTACTGCACGTCAGGTGTATACATTACTGCACGTCAGGTGTATACATTACTGCACGTCAGGTGTATACATTACTGCACGTCAGGTGTATACATTACTGCACGTCAGGTGTATACAGTAACGTCATATATATACATTACTGCATGTCAGGTGTATACAGTAACGTCATATATATACATTACTGCATGTCAGGTGTATACAGTAACGTCATATATATACATTACTGCATGTCAGGTGTATACAGTAACGTCAAATATATATACATTAACTGCATGTCAGGTGTATACAGTAACGTCATATATATACATTACTGCATGTCGGGTGTATACAGTAACGTCGCATGTCAGATGTATACAGTAACGTCATATATATACATTACTGCATGTCAGGTGTATACAGTAACGTCATATATATACATTACTGCATGTCAGATGTATTACTGCACGTCAAGATATGTTCGCTCATATATATACATTACTGCATGTCAGATGTTATTACTGCACGTCAGATGTATGTTCCGCTTTTATGTACACTCATGGTGTATTTTATTTAAAAATGTTAATATTTTACACTGTGTAATGGACATTGGTATGATGAAATCGTTATTTCTGTTGCACAACTATATTTGATGTTACAATAAGCATAACTTTGAGGAATTTGGCAGCCTGGAAAAGGACACATGACACTATCTTGTCCAAAATATAAAGGATGGGCCGTGGCCTAGGGGATATGGCATTGTACTTCAATACTGGAGGTTGTGAGTTCAATCCTCACCCTAGGCGTGACCAAATTCTAGCATAGTATTGCCATCCCACCGGTCTGCGGATGAGACTTTATACTGTGGTCCTGTCTCTATATGAACTTAGATGTTACTGGGACGTTAAACCCATTCACTTTCACTTTGTCCGAAATATAGCTCAACTTTGTCTGTAAGAGGAGACCTTGTGTATGTGGCAATGAAAACATTTTGAAAACTTGACATTCAATACATTGACATCACTTTTAGAGAGAAAAATAGCACTTCTGAAGGTGGGATATTAGTCAATTAATTAGCTTATATTTAAGGGTGGGACTTGGCTCTTCCACCTTCCATATAAGGACATACACGTCCATAAAGAGGCCGTTGTGTGATGTGTTTCGAGAAATAGCGATGATGTAGCCTGGTAAAGATCTATGTTGCTTGTTAGAAGCATGGCGTGTGTTTCATTGGTGAAATGGCGAACAGTGCAGATCTGCATCAGACTGCGGATGCACAGGCTGCAAACCCAATAAGCCCCATTTCTCCATCACCATGACAAATACTGATGAGTCGGCTCGTGTGCACGGCTCATTGGTAATTTTTGAAGTTTATTTTACGAAATGTAACTGGTAAATCGAATACACTAATCAGAATATTAACAAAAATACCGATATATTCCAGATGGGCATGGGTGAAAAGGTTAATTAGTTTTCGTCATTCCGTCTGTCCGTTCATCCGTCCGTAAGATTTGCGTTAAAGTTTTCGGGTATGCATTATGTCTGCAACCGTAAGTCAGATGGACTTGAAACTTCATATACTTTGTTACCATCATCCATATTTTCATTCTATAGCACACCCATGTGGCTTTCATGCCATATGTCGAGGCCAGATAATTCCAGCACAAAAATATTTACACAATTCCTTAACATTTGATTGGCCCGTAGCAAGTCTCTGTCCAAAATTTATATCCCAGTAAACTCCCACGCCGAACTACTTTCCGTAACCGTGAGGCGCAGTTAAAATAATTATTAAAGAAAACGGAAAATAAACACATTTATAAGGAATGAATGGCCTTTTTGTGGAATTTATCGGGGATATAAACTTGGAAAAGTCGCGGGAATACTGGACGAGGCCTTCCGGCTTTCGTCCAGTATTCCCGCGACTTTTCCAAGTTTATACCCCGATAAATTCCACAAAAAGGCCATTCATTCCTATAATGACGTAGCATATATTTGTTGATCAGACAAGGCGTCAGCCGGGGGTATCTGTGAGTCGCTGCTCATTTGCTATAGCTATGAATGCATAACTAACCTGGAAGGCCTCATCCAGTATTCCCGCGACTTTTCCAAGTTTATATCCCCGATAAATTCCACAAAAAAGGCCATTCAATCCTTATAATTCCAGCATTTTAAATAAATTCATCAAGAAAATGTGTTTATTTTCTGTTACCTTATTTTAACTGCGCATCACGGTTCGGCTTGGGAGTTTACGGGGATATAAATTTTGGACAGACTTGCTACGGGCCAATCATATGTTAGGGAATTGTGTAAATATTTTTGTGCTGGAATTATGAATGCATAACTAACCTGGATCGTCTGAGATTGTTAGGCGTGTAGTCTCTAGTTGCAAGATCTGGGACCATTCTTATAAACCGTTCTGACTATTTTGTGCTCCAAAATTACAAGACATAGTCAAGTGATCCCTGAATATCGTGGAACACGACAACCAGAAACAGTATACATTGCAAGTCTAATTTCACTTGTTCATTTGTGTCACTGACTGTTCTGTATTGTCACAGCAAGTTGAATTGGTCGAGGCTGAGCTTCACTCAGTCATGGCCAATCATACTGCATGCTTTAGAATACATTTTTGGAGGACATGCATGATTGTCAGGAAGTTTTGTCTGTTTCACGAAACCTGCCCAAATTTTACGGCCATATAAACAATGCAAAAACCTTTTTTTTTTCGACAATAATTAGATTTTTATCAAAATTTAAGAGTCAGCCTTCTTTTTATTTCGTGAAATTTGGTCAAATATTGATTTTATTACGAAAAATGAGTTCTCTGTGGGAATTTAATGGGGGGGGGGGGGGGATTTAATAAGGGGGGGGGGGGGGGGGGGAGATTTGTGGAACCTGGAAGAGGAGTCGAAAAACAAAACATTTTGGAAATTGACTCCGAAACCTTGTTTTTGAATTGTTTATATAGCCGTAAAATTTTGGCAGTTTTCGTGAAACAGACAGTAGTGGATGATGCCACAATATACCATTTTACACATACATGTATATATTTTTTCAACATATTAATTCCTAAATACCACGCATTGATTGTTACATGTTGATTTTCGGATTACTCCGTTTGTCCGAAAATGTTCCAATGATGCTAAATGTAAAAATGTAAATGGATGTATTTCAAATTAGTCACCAGGTTTCTATTTTGAAAGGTGTATCATATACTAAATTACGGTGACTTTTCAGGCACTTTGAGGTCTTTATTTCTCTGTAACAAATAATGTGACCACATTGTGAACTATTGTTCTAATGATGGTCGCAGCAGACCTCTATGAAGAAACAGGGAGACAATTTGTGAACGTACATAACTCATCATACATGTGATTTTGATATTTTACTTTACTGTCGCTGTGTACTTGTGTTCACCATGTTTGTAACGAAAATGCATTACATTTATTTTCTTGATTGCTTAACCCCTTCACCGATTTCAATAATATTTGGGACGATTCTTACTTTGTTTCGCACACACCACACGTCTGAACACCAAAGGTCATGGCCACTGGAGACGTGTGTTAATCTTGTTGTAAGGCAAATGTGTTACATGCCTTTTCTCTCAATAACTGCGTAACTCTTTCAGCCATTTCAATAATAGTTGACCACAATGTGTGTCTAGTGATGTTTGTTTGTTTCCCATACACCCCACATCTGAACACCCACACTCAAGGTCGATCACTGAGGATTTTTGGCCTAGGGGTTAGATAACCTGACTTTCAACCCAGATGTTGTGGGTTCAAACCTCGCCGTAGGTATCAAAAATACTTTCCTTGTATTTCCATCCCACTGATCTGTCGGATGAGACTTTAAATTGTGGTCCCGTCTCTATATGACCCTAGCTGTTGGTGTGATGTTAAACCCATTCATGTTCACGTTTTGGTCATTTTACTATCAAGGCTGCCAGTGAGGGGACCAGCAAGGAGAATCCAGATTGCTTTTGTGAAACCTGGTTTGCTTTTTACATTCCAATCGCCTCGGGAATGTTGGATAATAGTTACTTTATACACTTATTACCCTTTAATGTGTTGTTATATTATGATACATATAAATGTACCAAAATAACTGAATAATGCCATTTTTATTATTGAAAACTCATGGGTACATAAAGAGTCTTCATGATAAACCACTGGTACTAGGTTCCAGGCCAGTCAACTTTGATATTTTACTTTACATGAAACATTGTGCATGTTCACAATTTGAGAGATACCTTAACCCTTAGACCGCTATCTTATTTTTTTGTTGTCTGCAGTTTATTTTCTATTTTCCATTTTTATCATCAAAAACATGATTTGACAGCACTTTAGAATAATTTACAACATGCTTTGACAGCACTTCAGAATCATTTCCATTGGAAATGGTTCTGAAGTGCTGTCAAACCATGTTTTTATTGAGAAATAAGGCAAGATATAAAAGCAACAGCAGACGACAATTGTTGTGAGTAGCGGTCTATGGGTTAAGTATCATGTCACACCATGTTGTGCAGTATTTGTTGGCTTACATGTACAGTGATATTGTTAGCACTAAGGATTCAGCACGTTGTATTGTTGTGACCCTGTGTTCATATTTATAGGAGCTGGAAGAAATTGATCTTGCACTATCTTTAGTAAATTCTATAATATATTAATTGGTTGTACATTGTTTTTGTGATACTAATGTCATACATGTACTAATTTCAGGAATTGTATATGATAACATAATTAAGTATGTTGCTGAATCGGTGTCGCTACTTTTTGCCAAGTTACTTGCACCTCTCACCAATCAACCAATCTATATTTAGATTGTGATGTGTCACTTGATTGGACAAAACTAGAAAGTTAGGCTCTGATCATTATGTACGCTTATGATGTGTGTTATGGGACTCTTCATTCTCCATTTGGTGTCCTGTTTTCTATTATGGTCTGCATAGTAGTATGGTAGATCGAGTTTCGTTTGAACTGTATTCCATTTCCAATAATATATACACTCATATACATGTGTCATAAATATGTAAACAGTTTTATCCCATCGCCGATAGGCAAGAGGGGATATAAGGTTAGTACATTACATGTTAGTACATTACATGTGTGCGTAAAAGGTACATGCCCACTCAGTAGGCACAAACTGTTCTTTATAGGAATTAATTAAGTGTATAATTGGGTCACTAATTCCACCAGTTCCAAAAATTACGAGTGCCCGCTATACCAATATAATCATTTAGTAATATGTATTTTACCGATTTTGATTCGCGGTGATATCTGGCTATTTTCATATGAAAATGAGGCATGATATTTTTTAATTATAATAATTATATGCATCACCTGAAAAACATGCATATATTATAGTTCACCACCCTGTCTGTCTCGTAATCTGTTCATCTGTTCATCTGTTCATCTGTTCATCTGTTTGTCTGTTCATCTGTTCATATGTTTGTCTGTTCATCTGTTCATCTGTTTGTCTGTTCATCTGTGCGTCTGTTCGTCTGTTCGTCTGTTCGTCTGTTCGTCTGTTCATCTGTGCATCTGTTTGTCCGAGATTTGCGTTAAAGTTTTTGTCTACTTAATATCTCTGTTAGTGTAAGTCGGATTGGCTTGAAACTTAATATACTTTTTTGTTATCATCACTGCTTTCATTCTATAGACTGCCGATGCAGCCCGTGTGCTCGAGGTCAATGTCAGATTACTTGGAACTTGCGTTTAGGTTTGTGTTCAATGCTTTCGGCTACCTACTACCTCTCTTACCGTAAGTGGGATTGATTTGAAACTTCACTCATCTATATTTTTGGGTACATATAGTTGCCACTCTGTCCGTCAGTCTGTCCAGAATTCGCGTTAAAACTATCGGTTACATACTCTGTTTCAGTATGTTCTCGTTTGTCATGATCCATGTTTATACCCCGCAGCAACGAGTTGTGGGGGTATACTCGAGTCAGGTTGTCCGTCTGTGCGTGCGTCCGTCACTAAACTTAACCTCATAGAAATATGTTATAACTTCTATTTCCTTCATCTAAAATGCTTAATATTTCACACCTGCATTCCTGTAAGGCTCTACTACCATGCTGTTCCAAATCCACGACCGTGCAACCCCCGCTAATCCCAAGGTCAAGGTCAAATACTTAGTCTCTTTACAAAACATACATCAGAGAAATATGTTATGACTTCTATTTCCTTCATCTAAAATGGCTAATATTTCACACATGCATTCATGTAAGGCTCTACTACATTGCTGCGCCAAATCCACGACCGTCCAACCCCCGCTGGTCCCAAGCCTCGCTTACTGACCAATCTAGTTTATTCTATAGCCCGCCCATGTAGATCATGATACCCAAAGGAGACACATCAACCCAGGTAAAGAAAACATTATAGGGTTAACTGTATTGTAATTTTCAAATTGGCGGCGTATATCAGGAAAATGATAGGTCGGAAAATCTGTTTAATGGCGACGCGCTAGCGGAGCCATTAAACATGTTTTCCGACCTATCATTTTCTGATATACGGGAGGAGCTTTCAAGGCGGCCACTTAATATTTTGGGAAATTTTGGAAAATGAGTTATTGTATGTCGATGGCGGCTGTGCAGATCTGTGAGCATCACCTCAATTGCTGAAGTTTGATAATGTTCTTTTTGGAAAGTGTCTTATTGGACATGTGTTGCTTTTGTATTATGTTTGCTGTTATTTTTGCAGTGTTGCTTTCTTTGCGGACCGTACACCACGTTAATTATATCCCCCGACATACAAAGTATGTCGAGGGTATATAGTTTTCGTAATTCCGTCTGTTTGTCCGTCCGTCCGTCCGTCCGTCCGCCCGCGTTAAAGTTTTTGGGTATCAATTATCTCTGTAACGGTAAGTGGGATTGATCTTAAACTTTGTGTACTTCCTTATCATCGTCCATTCTTTCATGCCATACCACACTCGTGCGGCTTTCATATCCAAGGTAAACGTCAACTTACTTCGACATTTGTTATGTACGGTTTGCATTAAAGTTTTCAGATACCCATTATCTCTGCAATGGTAAGTCGGATATACTTTAAACTTAAAATACTTACTTACCATTATCCATATACATGTACTTTATCTATATCTTGTCCATTACTTTTCATTCCATACCATACCCATGTGGTACAAGGTCAATGTCAAATTACTTAGAAATTTGTGTTAAATTGTGTCGTTTTTTTTTAATATTTGCGTTAAAGTTTTTATTGGACGGTCCATGTGGCGGCGGAGGGGGCGGTATACGTGAGCCCCTGCTCACATTCTCTAGCATTAATATATGTCTTTATGAGTATGGTGAATTCCTCTATATCAAGGTTTTTGTATCACTTTTATAAGCTGTTTATATTTTGTTAAATATGTTGTCTTATGTGTAACTTTTATACTGCTAAGACTGACTAGTATATATTTTGAATCAAAACAAATGAAAAGAATCCCATGATCACTAGGTAGTGTACTATGTTCAACTTAGTATTATGTAAAATAAATCACTAGTGTTCATATTTTATGTTTTTATTGAGTACACTTTACTTGTGTCAGTAATGTGATTCGTATACACATTTAATGTTGTTCCTCTTGCAAGTTTATTTAAAATAAAGTCCCGGTAGCATATAAGATGTGTTGTTTTGTAATCAAATGTACCTGTGACTGAGTAATTGGGACTTGCATGTTTTGCTTCATCAAGGTGTATGATCACGTGGTACTAACAACAACAAGTACCGATTCAAAGTACGTATTATTTTATTGTGTCATTATTACATAACGGATTTTGTTGTAATATGGCCATCAAACGCGTCTTGTTAAGCTGCATTTGGTGGTCTCTTTATTTTCTCCCAAACTTCTGTCGTTTTTGCGAAGAATCGATTTCTGTGTCTCTGACACAAAAACGACATAAGTTTGTGCCAAACTCCCTAGACCACCAAATACAGCTCGTGAAGACGCGTTTGCTGCGCCATATTTCATCAAAATCCGTTGCATATTAAGGAAAATATAAAATAATACTTACTTTGGAGTGGGTGACGTTGTTGTTGTTGTTATAACCACGTGATCATGCACCTTGTTCATGCTTCCAACAAACAGCGTACAGTCTAGGCTGTATGAGTGTTAACCTATCGGGAGGAATAGAAATACAAGACAAGTAACGATGTCGAAGATAATAATCGCCGAAAATGACTAGAAGAAAGATATGCGTTGCATGTGTGATTTTCTTACCTTTCTTCAATTGCCTCATAGATGTGTCCCAGGCCATGTCACAAACGCCTCCTAAACTGATGATTATACTGCTAGATATGGTGATAGCGACCACCAATTAAGGTTCAGGAAAGTAATAATTAATTCAGCTGTTGAACTTGAATGAACATTTTCATTCAGTTTACACATGCAACCTTATACAAACAATGCGAAATAGGCATTAGTGTTCACTGGTTTTGATGTATTGGTTTTTAACGGCCTATCAACAGCTACGGTCATCAAAGGCTGTGCCAACGGGTTCGATCCCGCATTTAACCTGCTGCATCGGTGGGGGTGGGGGTAAAACAACTGTAGCATAGCATACCAAAATCACTTAGTCCCTTCCCCTAAGACTAATAGGATTTGTTATAATCGTGTTACTCTTATAAGAGGTATAACCAGGGTCAACTTTCATATACAATAATGCCGAAGACGTACTTGAAGGGTGGGTGCGTGTATGCGATGGGTAATTGAACGATCGGGATTCATACCGGAATCCCGACCCGATACCTGGTTTGGCCAAACAAAAGCAACCAAATTCAACGTACTTATGAGGGCCAAACCAGGTATCCGGTAAGGATGATTCGCGATCATTAAATTACCCATCGTAAGCTCCCAACCAACCGCCCAACGAGGTCAGTGGGAAAATGGAGGTAGCTTTCTTAATGAGTTGGTCACCTTCTTACACTGATCTCATCAAGTGTTAACTTCAAAATGCAACAAATAGACTTGTAGTATTTTCCAGTTATAATTAGTAACCTTTACTGATCCAAAAATAAACTGGGTATATGAATACCCAGCTATTATAGAGAATATTGGATTGCAAAAGCCCATATACGGCAACCCTGTACGTACTGCTATATAGACCACATAACCTAGATATCGATTCACATAACTCCTTTGTATAACTGGGTTTATAAGCGTTTATTGTTATATGCGTCCATTTCTGTATAGCTCGTTTCATACCGTTTAGCAAACTTAACACGTAAAATATAGCAGTGGGTAAACACGTTCATAATATAGCTTGTACATTACGATAGATGTTTAGTCAGCGCCGGAAAATCAACATCGATGGTTAAGACTACATGAGAGAATTTCGTTCCTGTTTAGATGTTGGTGATGCAAATACCCGGGTATTAATCATGCTAACAGTTCGAGGCTAGCAATAGTTTCAGGTACGTACATGTGTAACTGTTATAGGATCAAAGTACTCCTTTATGTTGTTCTAAATATCAGCACCATGTATTTTCTATGCAGACTATGTATAGTTTACAGCAACTCGTACTTGTTCGCTGACATTATTTGTGGTGTAATACATGTATTGGATAGTGGCATGCACATCGTTTTCCATAAATATATATGTTAACGGTAGTATGTGCTTGAGGTAGGCATTGGCAATGTTGGACGTTTGCACGACCTTCATAACATCGCTGCAATTAAAACACTAAATCATGTATGATAGCTGGCAGTTCTGCTAATGACCTGATACAGGTATTCATCAGGTAACATGCCCTGTATTGACCGAATACGTACTGACTGATAACATATTGTTGTATCGGGCATTGACCAGATAGAAACATCCGGGTTACAACGAAGTGAAAACTGACGTTCCATTGGTCGAATAACGTCACGTGACGTTACCGATTGACGTCAGTGTAATGACGCAACGTAAACAAGTCCGCGTTATTTCCATATATAACGACATCATCTGTGGTCATTTTCGAGCATAACGCGTTACCTGATCAATATAATACCAGGCTACTGTCTTTTAATATCAAGTTTATCGGACTCGGCTCGTAAACGGTAGTAATTCCTCGGCAAGCCTCGGAATTCCTACGCGTTTCCTAGCCTTGCCTGATAAACTTGATATCAAAAGACACTAGCCTGGTATTCTCTACCTGTTTGGGGTATGTGTCTGCTGTGACTCGCTGTTGGACACCATAGATCTATAGCGGGGATGATGGACACTGCGGAGGTAATATTTCTCTTCTTCTGGGGCCCGTTTCACTAAACTTCGTACGACTAAATTGTTCGTAAGTGCAAACTTATGATAGTTTTCATTGCACATTAACACTGTTTCTTGTAAACAATTATTGGATTTACATTTATTGAGCATAGGCTGCATGCTCAATAAATGTAAATACATCCATTGAAATTTCCAGACGATCCTAAATTTTCACTTACGAACAGTTTAGTCGTACGAAGTTTAGTGAAATGGGCCCCTGCTGTTTCTTTTTCTTGCATATTACTGACATTAGGTTATACCAGTATTTCTTGAGTCTGTTTTAACGCGTTTGGGGATGGTGCCATTACATTTTTTTCGGATAGGCTGTTCCAATCGTCGACAGTACTGTTGCTGAAGGTGTTTGTCCTCTTGTTTAATCGCGATCTGTTTTTAAACACTTTTCGACTGTGCCCGCGGGTTGATGTATATATCGCCATTTCAAAGAATTTTGTACCGATCGTCATATGTCGATGCCTTCCATTATTTTGTATATTTGAACCATGTATGTGAACATACTGGATGTTGTGATCTCGTTCCGTAGTTTCTAAGATGGGGTTGTAAAGTTTGTTTTCTTGCAGTTCTTGTCATATTATCGTTCAATTCATACTATTTGTTATTCTTTCATAGACGGAGGGTTACACAGTCAAAATTAACATATCGATTACGGAATTGGTTTACGGGATATGATTAGGCATATACCCCAGAACCACCATATCAACCGCGAATGGACGTAATGCACTCGCATATATATAGAACATAACCAAATGTGTCTGTTGTCTCGGATTCCGCTTATGTGTAGTAGTGTCCGTTATGTTTGTTTTTGTTTTTTCATTTAATAACTAAATCGTTCAACAAACGTTTAATTTACAGAATACATAGCTGGCTGACGCACATCGTTCCCAGAATGGCTGAGGTAGAGAACACGACGCCATGGTATTCAGTGGAGAGGAAACTGCTGCCGGTCAAAGGCATTTATTTTACAATATATGCAGGTACATTAAGTTTGCTGACAGTACATAAATGACAGCTGCGATGCGTACAATATGTTTTCTCTACCAAAAATAAACCGTTCATGATCATCTGTGTGGTTTGTACAAGCGGACACATGTAATATGCACATGTACATCATTCATAATATGGTCGCTATATGACGTATGCACAGACAATGTTAGACAGTAAGCTAATAGAACAGTAGTATACATACCGGATTGCCGAAGAACCTGAACGTAATATGATGATATTACAATATGCTTGTCTGCGCTGGAACGGCTTCCAAATGAAATTCGCAATAGACCCATCTTCACACCTGACGTTTACAGTGTCAAAATTATGGAACTCGGTTTGCTTATGAAATATATGGGCCGCGCTCTGGGAAAACCAGCCTTAATGCCAACATTTTAGATTTTTAACTTTTTTTTACATTTTCTGATGCGGACACCTTTCAAAAACAATATTCTGAAAAGAAAATGCAATTATGTTTCATAGTTT
Organism: Conchocele bisecta; assembly: GCA_029237695.1. NCBI lineage: Eukaryota > Metazoa > Mollusca > Bivalvia > Lucinida > Thyasiridae > Conchocele > Conchocele bisecta. The sequence goes on along the minus strand of CM055274.1, from coordinate 1,851,593 downwards.
TTGTTTTATCTCACTTTTTGTAGCACCATGTGAATCACGCACGGAAATAAAAAAAAAGTAACGTCATCGAAAAAATGACGTTATTGAAACGGCGACGTTTGTACAATCCAACTCAACAGCCTACAGTACTTTGCTGATAACAGGCGCGTAGCTGCTATTAGGCCAAAAGGCCCGAACCTGCACATCGTTTTCACTTAAAAAAAATCGAGATATTTAATAGGCCTACCTAGATCTACCCGTCTTAGGCATATATAATATAGGCCTATATTCTTTCAAATGAAGCAGAATGCAGGAAATTGCATCCTCATGCAAAATATTCCCGAGGTGGGGGGGGGGGGCATACCCCCGGACCCCCCCTAGCAGCCTCGGTCGCTACGCTCGCTCCACATTTGTTTCCCGGGCCTGCACATCATTTGCCTCCTGGCTACGCCCCTGGATAAGTTACACTAAATGTATTACAAGTGTTAGTATAATGTATTACTATCAAACATTCATGAACAGAATAAAACTATGATATGCACATGTAGTGAACAAAACAAACGCACAACTATCGATTTTAAATATATAATTAGCCGACCAGCGGCTTCGTAATTTGCCACCATCGCCATAATAGATTCATAATGATATACCTTGCACTTATTTCAGAATGTAGGCCAAAATATAATTGGACGTCATTTACAGTTAATTGTGACGTCATTTATTGATGTAGACATTACGTCACCAAAGACTAAAAAACTAAACGGCATTCCTGGTGTTTGAAATTGTATATTTATATATCTGCACATCGTATCGGTGATTGAAACAAATTCATTTGATTTCTGAGCCAGAATTTGGATAGGCATATGGCTGCACATATCAATGACTTTGAACAGCGCCCGATCACAGGCAATGTTGAATATCCCCCACCCACTTGCATTCATGTAGTATAACAGAAGGCCAGACACTAAAGCCTGAATCGAGATTTCATTTCAGTGTCCCACTCACTTCTGGTTGAGCTAAAATTTGCAACGGACGATTTGATTGGTTGAAATTTTGTATCAACCAATCAAATCGTTTGTTACAAACGCTTTGCTATAAACCGGAAGTAGCCTGGACAGGCAAAAGAAATCTGCAGTAAAACAAATTAAAAGCATTATTTTGTATGTTTTAACACATCTGGGTTGTAATTGAAGGTGCCATTCCGTTTATTATAAGTTTACTCCAAATAGATATGCCAGAAATTGCACCAATATTGATTAATATTAGACAGAATACAGATTAGTATTTCATCACACTTGTTAGTGTCTCCCCTTGACTCTATCTATACAGATTGAATACAATGGAATTATTTTAGTAGCCCTGTGCGCCCGATGGGGTCTAGAGGGTAGTCGGACACCCCCGGGGATTTTTAAACAAATTAAAAATCGACTGTCCATTCCTGACTCTCGGGATTATATTTACATCTCAGAAAGCGGGGGGGACGTTTTCCTGTGTAGCCAATTATATGACTGACGGACTGGCTAATGTACATGTACCCCGTACTAGCAGGTAGCAGGTAGCAGGTCTATGGGAAAATGCTGACCCCACTCCCTCGGCTACCCACCGCCGCCACTGCCCCCCCCCCCAACCCCTACATACCGAAGGAAGATATTGTTAGGCGTGTCCTCTTAAACAGTTCTTGTGCGGGATACCCGTCACGACCCTGTCTATGAATTTACTGCCGGTACTGATTTATTTTTGTAAATCTTCTTCAAATTTTATGTTCGCATTTATCAACCGTACTATGCAGATTCCTTCAGATATTTGTTATTTTCGTGACTGATGTCGCGCGGGACAGCATACGTATATATTTAGAAAATGGAATGCATAGTTGTTAAAATCGAAAGTGGCCAACAGAACTTTCAGAGCAAAAGTAACCATTACTATGCATTTTTATATTTGTGTGGGTTTTAATTTTTGATAATGGGTTTGCCATTTGAAGAAAAAAAATATTTTCATAAACATGCAATATTTATACATCAATGTCGAGAAAATGTAGAGATGTAAGGGAGGAAAAGGACTCGGAAAGGGGGGCGCGAAACACCACAGGAACCTGTTGCGTGATAACATCCAGGGTATCACAAAGCCAGCTATCCGCCGTTTGGCTCGCCGAGGTGGTGTGAAGCGAATCTCTGGCCTGATCTACGAATAGACCAGTGGTGTCCTCAAGGTTTTCCTGGAGAATGTAATCCGCAGTCACTAATTACACCGAGCACGCCAAGAGGAGGACCGTAACCGCCCTAATACACTAAATTTGTCCCGATCATAACATAGATTTCGTTGGAATGAGGCTTCTTTGATAAAAAACAAAGCAAGCAAACGTACATTGTTTAGTACAATGTGAATGTAGTAAGTAAATTAACAACGATCTGACAAAGTCAGACTTCTTAAATGTAATGTGTAATGTAAATGTTGGTCTGATCAGTGTCTGCAATGATTGCAAATATACTATAGTAAAATTGTTATACATTCATATGTATAACCATATTTACAAGTGGTCATTTTAAAGAATATTGACATCGTTATCAAACGGCAATCGTACGGCTGATTCAATGTGATATTTTTATAAGGTACATGTAAGTGGTAGCAGATACATATACAAATCAGTAGGCTACGTCCCTGGTGGCTATTATTATGTTCGCAGTAAGTATGTGACACAATACCAACACACGAACTACTAAAACATGTTTAGCCCAGTGTCACCATGATGCGATATGCCAGGAGCCGTGAATAGTTGGCACTACCATAATTTTACATCTCTGATATGCTTATTTTTCTGAAAATTTCCAAATTGTATTATGTTGATTTTAGAAACATTCGACAGGCGACACAGTAAATTAAACGAATTAAGCCCTGTGCCCAGTTCTATTCGTGACCATTTTTATCCAGAATACGTGTCCCAGTTAATTTAGCACAATTAGTAAAGAGAGCGCACATGCCCCCCGGCTTCGATCCTCAATTTGTAAGTACATGTATATCTGATGGTGGTCGCCAGGCAGGATAAGTTTGTTTTCTTTGAGTATTCCGGCTTCAACCCAAAATAAGAAACATACAAACGCCTCCATCTACGCCGACTACAATTGTTCCCGCGTTTGTTTGTAATTGTTGTATAAATAATTATAAATAAAGTTTAAAAGAAATATTCGCAATATGATTACATAGTAAAAAATACCGGTCGTATGGTTATTTAATTTCAAATGTCAGGGCACAAGTCGTCCATATATATTAGAAAAATCATTTGTAATATGCCCATTTGTATAAAAAATAATCGACAAAATCACTACGTGTTTTCTTAAAGGAAACTGAACAAACAGACAACTTTCTGAACCACTATGAAAACAACTAAAATTCTGCTACGCGTATCCAACATTAAAATGTTTGTGAGCCACAAATAGTAAAGCGTACGGTTATAAATAGGACAACTTATTGCAATGACGCAACTATTTCGAGTGTCAAAATCCGACGTGACGTTGGTAAAAAAGGGGAAGGGTCGATTAACATGAAAATCGGCCCTAAGTCAGAATTTGTTCAAACTGTGCGAACACCATCTTCAATATATCCCGACTACAAAACAGTCATTATTTTAATTCTACTATATTTCGTTTAAATTTTATGATGTTTTTAAGTACTCGGGTATGTTAATTTTATAGTTTCAAAATGACGTCAAAACGACGTCATGTATATTCGACGTTACGTTAACGTCAATGGGACACGTGTAGTTTCATTACAGAACCATACATGTACTTAACCCATACTATTTGATTTTACATATTTTATAATACATGATTCGGAAATATACATGCATGTAGGTATGTTGTTGTCGCATGCACGTGGGTATATGCAGACATTAAGATTGATGCGGGAAAGTATCTACCTGAATAGCCGATTTGTTAAAAATCAAAATAATGGAAGCTCATAGATGGTGCAATGTACCTAGATATATAGCACACAGAGAATAGACAGACGAAATATTCCAAGGGGGGGGGGGGTCTGTAAAAATGGGATACTTAGTATTATTTCATGGTTTTTATGTTATCCGATATAACCCACGGAATATGCTGACCACACTGGTATATTCGGTGTTGCGTAGACGTAATTTTTTTGCATATTGTCTTGCGTCAACAAAATGACAAAATGTAAACACGCGGTGTGTGTTTGAAGAAAGTACCAATCTTACAGTAAAACGACATATATATCCACGCGTTCATTCAGTAGTCTTATATCAGATGAAATATGACAGAGGGTACATAAAATACAATGAAATAATGTATCCGTTTATATTTCAGCTGTCCAACTAAGAGATAAATATTCAAGTACAACTGAATTAGAAAAGAACAACTTAACAATAAATCGGAGCATACCAAAAACGCATGAAAGGTATTAATTACAAATGTACGCATGTTCTTATTAACAACACCGTACTCTACGCAAATAGATATTGACCGTTGTGTACCCACTTTCGCAAAACCGTAAACTCATACCAGATATAATATGTGGCTGTGACTGGATACATTGGGCTAATCGGTTTTGCGACCAGTGTACATGTATATCCAGATCAACATGTGCATCCGCCCGCACATGTTGATCAGGAAACGGGAACACAATCCCATCAATGAACCACACATCATGCTTCTAACAAGCAATATATTATTATCAGGCTAGGGGAGTGTGCAATTTGGTCAGGGAATACACTGGCACAAAACCCATAAGCCAGTCACAGCCACATAATTATATTTGTATTATGTCCCGGATTATATAAAACACTTTTATAACTTTATAACCGCAACACTGCATTGACCACGTCGTGATTTTATTGGCCTAGGACTCGTTTTGCTACGCATCACCGGTGCCAAGTTCTACCCAGTTACCCAGTCTTCGTCCCGCCTCCCGTGCACCGGGACGCACGCGCGGGATTACTGGACCGTATTGGACCTAAGCAATGTCCCATTTCGGAACACACTATACATCTATACATGTATAACATTAGCCTGATCGCGTTAACACAATATGACTGATAACACCTTTAAATTCGGCCGGCTAATATTTATGTATAATGAAGAAGTGAACGTGTAAACTTTAAAAAGCGAATGTAGGTTAGTGAGGCCCGTTTTTAGTGCAGTTTACACTCGAAATCTTTAAGATTTGTGTTAATGTATTAGCAACTGTAAAATCTATGCCGAAAACCCACCCCAAGCAGCGGTTTCGACACGCTGTAACACGTTGTATAGACGAGTAACCATTACGACTTCGTGTTGCTTTTTCTTTAAATGGTGACGAATTCCAGTTTTGTACTTTTGAAATAAGTGGCCAAACGAAATCTTAGTCCGAATAGTTTAATCCCTCAAAAAAACATTCACTAGTTTATAAATAAATGTGTACTGTTGTGCTCAATTACGCCATAATACTATACAGCGATATCGATCGATATTAGTTAAAAGCAGCCGCGTATTATTTCATGTGTACCTACAAATACAGCACATGCCACAGACAGAGACCACGGGTGGGAAACCACCAGACCTTCCCAATATTGTGTATGTGGAAAGCTGTCCGGTGGCAACTTCCGTGAACGTCCGGTGGCCCAAAAACTTTGTAAACAAGGTGAGTACGAGTGACATTTTTATATTTATTTCATACACGTGGGCCCTTTCTCGAAAATCGGGCTCTGTTCTACAGTAGATATATATGTCTTCTTTGTGTACAAAGTGATTTTGGCACGAATTTATGTAATTTGTAGAAGTTGGAACTGTTCTACGATGGTAGGTCTGTCCGAGTTGCACGTGGTGTTTCATATTTGAACTAAGTTTCCCAATATATTTACGAATTTCGACACCCTGCCCGGTGTATACAACACAAGAACCATCTTAACATCGGTCCTGACAAAAAACAATCACCGATTTACACGTTATTCCATAGTTACGGCCATTTTTTCCACAGTGAAAGTCTGGTGGAAACGGAGAACGTCTGGTGACAATGGGATTCAGTGCCAATTATGACTTTTTTTTATCGAAACATGGGTAGGCACGCTTCAGGTCCTATGACTTCACCAATTTTCGACCGATATTGACATAACTGATATCGTCGTGTCCCTTATAAATAGGAGTTTTCAGTTGTGTTGGAAGAAATGGGGTGTGCTAACTAAGGAATGCGCAGGAGTGGCCGGAACACCAATTTCAGAATCCATTTTCTTTGCTACCATATTTATGTATTCCGTATTGCTCGCCTGTCAGAGGCGCACCCATTCAAGCCACAAGACAAGAAGGGTAGTGTCCACGGAACGCCCCGCCAGAAATGTACCTGGTCTATTGAAAAAATTCCCAAACCAAAAACCAATGGGGCTTGCTATATACACATGGCCATCATGCTAGCACAAAACCCAGCACGCACGCCCATATGTGTCCCATGTAGATTGCTAGCTGGGAACCAACAAAGCGGCCGGTCGTGGCCTGTGTATGCAGGTGGAGGAAAGCCCGAGTGCCGGGAGTAAAACCACCGCAAGCTTGCACGAAACATACGAAACCGTAAAGACGTATCTAGGTACAAGCACTGATCCATTGGTCTACCAGTTCACGATCGTGTAAAGTTTCCTGATAAAACAGACAACCTGCCCACGGAGTATAAAGATACTTCTCCTACGTTTACCACCGTCCAATAAGACCCAGTGATTTTCCGATTCGAACTTGTTCTACCTTACGTTACATTGCAAAGTTCAAAACCTAGATAGTACATGCACTTTACCTGAAATACTTGAGTTTAGAAAAAAAAAACATGCAGAACAAAAATCATGTTTCTTGAAACAATTTGGCAGCGAAAGAGTAGTATATAGGGAGTCAAAATGATACCACCTAACGGTGGTATCATTTCTCCTCCCTATATACTACTCCACCACCCCCCGAAAAATCAAAAATTGGTTAACGAGGAAATTGTCTCCCACCAACCACGAAATATTCAAAATTGGTGTCATAAATACATCATGTTGTTTTCACGTCCAATTGAACATATAAAACAATAGTCTTAAAAAGGATTTATTTTTGACACCAATTTATGAATTTATTCTAATAAGTTTCTGATTTAAATGTGCCCACGAGTGATAGTTTATATTCCAACACCCCATTTTTATCCTCCAATATAGATAATTTATTTCGCAGATCAGCAACTAATTCTACCAGCTCTAGTCTACCACGTTCACCTGTAGCCACCTGACAGTGTAGTTGCTTATGTCTACAAAGAGTTTGGGCACTAACGAATTTACAAGGGCATCTGGGGCATTGAAATTGTGGGGGGGCACAAGGAAACTTTCTACGTCTCGCTAGATGCCTTCGTAGATAGTCTTTACGCGTAAACGTTTTACAACAAGTCTCACACTCCATTATATATGTATATGTTTATGTTTATATTCAATTAGAAGTGAAAAAAAACATAATGTTTTCAAGACCAATTGAACAGATAAATTTCATAGGTTATACAAAAGTATATTACAGAAAATATGATAACGTCAGAAACTAGAGCAGAAATAGAAAGTTTGAGAAGAAAAGCCGAATCTCTAGGGATTACTTATAGTAAACGGTTGAGAGTTAGGGGGTTGACAAAGTTGATAAATGTCACAAAGAATGAGGCGTTTACAGAAAATATGATAACGTCAGAAACTAGAGCAGAAATAGAAAGTTTGAGAAGAGAAGCCGAATCTCTAGGGATTACTTATAGTACACGGTTGAGAGTTAGGGGGTTGACAAAGCTGATAAATGCCACAAAGAATGAGGCGTTTATGAAGCGGTTTACCCGCGCCTATAAAAGAGGGGCATTTAAAGACCTCTCACTAGCGGAGGAAGTTGGTAACAGAATTCAAAAAGAAAGTATTGCGGAGCTAAGGGCTAGTGTAATTAATTCTAAAGAATTACCTTCAAGCACCAATAATTTGAGACGCCCAATACAAAATAATAAGAAAAAATCTATAGTTCGCGCGATAGTGGAAAAAGGTGAAGAAATATTGGGGGCTCACGATGAAACATTGGAAAAGGTAGAAAATGGAAGACGGGTAGTTACATTATCCTTTCGTAAAAACATAAACATTAACGAGTCTGAACGCATGTCCGATAAACTAGCTCCGTATCTAACAACCAATTTTTATTTGAGATATTCATATTCTTACAAGCTAGAACATATGGAGGAAATTAAAAATGGAAAAACCTAAAACTATAATATTTCACAAAAATCTCGGTGGTAGCGAACCACTATCATCAATGAAAACCGTTAAAAATAAAAAAGGCTGTCAGATAAGGAGCAAACACGAATAATGTCCGATAAAATAGACAGACCAAATACAAAGTGGAAGTTTGTAAGATGGGTAGAGGTTTTTGTAAAGCTAATACAGGGTAGTAGGGGAATAGATTTGGGACTACAATCCAAAGAAGCGGCAGGAGGAGAACTTCCAGAATGGCTGAAGAATAAAAAAGGTATGTATTCTTTAGATAAGTATAATGACGACCTTTGTCTGTTCAGGTGTCTAGCTATGCATATGACAGATAAAAGACCCGACAGATGTACAGAAAAGGCGAAAGAACTTAGTAAGCAATATTTTGGTAGTAATGTGGTTTCACCAATTCCTTTTTCAGATCTGAAAAAGGTTGAAGAGTTTTTTAAAATCGGTATAGAAGTATATCAACCCACCGAATGTAATGTATGGTGGTTGAAAAAGGTACCAGCACACTATAAGGCAATAGGTATAAACCAATGACAATAGGACTGTTTAATAATCACGCATTTCTGATAAAAAACCTTAAAAACCTATCTAAAATTTACGCCTGCGATAATTGCAAACAGAAATTCACGAAAGCGAGTAATATGAAGAGACACGGACCAAAATGTATGAAAGGTGAGACAAAAATAGTATTGTGATGGTAATTATTTAGAGCGCCCGCGTTCGTCGTTCGAGAAAGCGTTTTACCCAAAAGGTTCTAACAGTTATGGGGCGATCGATTGGATGTATTCTGTGGAAAAGCGGGAGGGAATTCACATTCACCACGAACAGTGCGGACACGGAGGTGAAAGATGGATTTTTAGGAGCTCCGGTAGATGGATACTGTCCAGAAACCAATACCGTATATCAATATCACGGCTGTTACTGGCACGGGTGTGAGATTCATGCAAAGCATAAAAAAGAAGAACGCGCATCCACAATGAGAAGAGATAAAGTTATTAGAAAAAGCAAAGAATTCAACCTAGTAGTTATGTGGGAATGCGAATTCCAAAGAACGGGTAAAGATATAAAGATCGGTTGTGACACTACTCTTTATCCATATCAGATAGTATACGATTTTGAGGCGTATCTCCAGCCAGAAGTTGAAACTACCGGTAATAGTTTAGAGTACGAAGCTGAGCACGTTCCGGCAAGCGTTAGTATAGGAGATAATTTCTCAGGAACAGTAACTCATATTTGTGATAAAGATCCCGCAAAACTTATAGAAAAATTAAATTCATAGAAGATTTGAAAGTCAGGGGAAAAGCTATAAGAGAAGAAGTGTGGTCAAGATATAAGTTTAATACGGAATATTTACGTAAAAAACCAAATCGCCAAGATCGAACAGTGGATAGAGCAAGTACCGGTTATAGGTTTTAACAGCAGTAAGTACGATATAAACTTAATAATAAAGAATACCTAGTAGGCGAACTGACATCAACAACAAAGAAAGTAATGGTCGGAAAACGTGCAAACGCAACAATATTTCTATTTACTCCAGAATTTAGATTTCTTGATGTAATACTTTATCTAGGACCTGGTGTAAGTTATGATAGTTGGATAAAAGCCTACGACTGCAAAGGACAGAAATCTTTCTTTCCTTATGAGTGGTTCGATTCTCCAGACAAACTATTACCAGGACTACCCGATATAGAGAATTGGTATTCCAAACTATCTGGGAAAATGTTAATAGATGAAACAGAATTAAGTAAATGTCGTAGAATTTTCGAAGAAAATAATATGAAAACTTTCAGAGATTGGTTGAAATATTATAACGATTTAGATGTAGCACCGTTCCTAGAAGCGGTGGAAAAAATGTGTGAATTTTATAAAAACACAGAGGTGTGGATATTTTCAAAGATGCGGTAATCACTACCTGGAGTAGCTATACAATATTTATTGAGAGGAACCATTAAATAAGAACAAAAATCTTCAAAGACGATTATACCGGAGGATGCTCTATATGCACCAAAAGAAGAAACATACGAAATGATGAAGGACGCTCTAGTTGGTGGTCCATCAATAGTATTTACACGCTATGCAGAAGCCGGTGTTTCCAATATTAGATCAAATGAAAGTAACAAACCTTGCAAGGCTGTTTTGGGGTACGATGCAAACGCGTTATATTTATCTACGTTAAATAAAGAGATGCCGTGTGGGAGAGAAACTATCACCATATAGATACCCCACATAACCCTAAATTTATTAAAAAGTTTTGTAAAAGAGTTTTATCTGGAGACTGGTTTGGGTTTGCGGAGGTGGATATAGAAGTTCCACACAACTTAAAACATAAGTTTTCTGAAATGTCCCCAATATTTATAAACAGAGAAGTAGAGGTTGATGAAGTTCCCACACACATGTTAAAATATTTGGAAGATACTGGAAGAACTAGAGGAAATGGAAGAAAATTGGTGGGATCTATGACCGCCACTAAAGTATTGCTGTACGCGCCACTGTTGAAATGGTATTTAAAACACGGCCTAGAAATAACGGGAGTTCATCGTGTTATGATTATATTAGTGGTAAACCCTTCGAATGGTTCGCAAAAGAAGTTACAGCCGCAAGACGAACAGGCGATGTAGAACAAATAAGAAACCAGTAGCCGACTAATGAAATTATTAGGAAACTCGTGTTGTGGAAAAATGATAGAGGCAAAAGAGAGACATTTAAATACGACATATACACAAGACGAAACCTGTGTTGACAAAGCGTTAAGATCTGCATTCTTTGATGATTTGGAAGAGATAGGATATGCGTACGAAATATCTTCAAGAAAACCCAGGTGTGCAGTAAAGAGCCCCTTCCACTGTGGAATAGCGGTTTATCAACTAGCTAAATTGAGAATGTTGGAATTTTACTACGAATTTCTAGATAAATACGTAAAAAAGAGAAGACCTTTGAATTAATACAGATGGATACAGATAGTATGTATATAGGAGTTAGTGGAAAAACGATAGAGGAATTGATTAGACCTAACTTACTAGACGAGTTTGAAAAAGAAAAAAAGAAATGGTTGGCTTGGGATAAATGGAGCGAAAGAGAGCCCGGACTTTTCAAAATGGAATTTAGCGGGGATAGGGCGATAGCGTTATCTAGTAAGTGTTATTTCGTAGAAAAAATTAATTTCACTAAAGATAATTTGGAACAAATTAAAATTAATAAAAACTCTGCGAAAGGAATGTCCAAGAGAACTAACAATTTAAATTGGGATAGATATAAACGAGTACTAAGTGAAAACTACAGAAGATGGAAAACACATTATAGATGTAGCGCAAAATAGAGGATTTAAAATGAAAGACGGTGTTATGAAAACGTACTGTCAAAAAAATTAGGACTCTCGGCGTACTACGATAAAAGACGCGTGTTACCAGACGGAATACATACCGAACATCTCTAAAGAATATGACGATCCGGGGGTAGCTGGGTGTCAGAAGGCACCATAAGAAGTTCTTCGCGAACAAAACCGCGAGATGGACCATCAGTCAAATAATAGAGCACGGGCTCATCAGGTTTTGGTAATAGAGCGATCCAGATGATATACATTCATTGACCACACTGGATCAGTCGCGCGGCGGCTGCCACCTTCGAGCTCTCCCGGTTGATAGAGGTACCGGACGTCAATATCTGATGGAAGCCGCTGCTCCTCTAACCAACTGGTCGCCCGCGCGCAGACGGCAGAGGGCTTGCTCGTCACCCTTTTAAACTTGATAGCATCTACAGGCTTCTTACCTATCAATCTGGTCACCTCTCCGTTCAGTGTGGAGACCACGGCGGGCAGTCTGGCCACCCACTCGGTCGATCGCGAATGAGGGTCTACAAGTTCTTTGGCGTATTGGTGTCCGAACAGTCTCTCAGCCAGGGTTCGATTGAAGCGTTCCACGATCCCCTGGTCCCGGTGGATGTTGACGCGGCCGCGTCTGATAGAAACTTTATGCTTAGACAATAGATGAGAGACCGCGCCCATGAACTCGCGGCCGGGATCGACCTGGAGAAGATTCGGCCATTTGAGAGGACTCCTCTTATATATTCGGGAAAGAGCCTCGGCCACTTCCTTAGACTCTTTAGTGGCCAACGGCTCAGCCCCCTTGTAACGACTCGCTACGTCAACGATTGTCAGTGCGTACTTGTACGTTTTGCGACCGACGCGATCGTGAGGGAGAAACAGGAGATCCGCTTGGTGAACTTGGTTCGGCACCGGAACGTCGAATTTTGGGCGCGGAATATTGTGAGGCGCGGGTAAATAGATCTGCCAGATGGCCTGCTTCTTGAGCCATTCCTTGACAGCGTTTTCTGAAACCTTGGTCGCCGCCGCGAGGTTCTTGATGGCCGCGAGTCCCTTCCAGTAGCCGCGGGGGCTATAGTATGTATTCGACAGCTTGCGCGTTAGTTTGGTATCAAGTTTGCGCGTGTTCATCGTATGCGAAGTATTCTAATATATCGGACAATCTCCAACATGCCCTCGCCAGTTCGTCCGGTAACTGCGTCGTTAATAATAAACCTTTGTTGGAAGTACAATTGCGATTGTCGCTGCAGCCCCAATCGCGTTTGGGTTGGAACAGGAGAGGGAAATCTAATTCAACATTGTTGATGGAGGAATCTAACATCCGCTTTGCGAAAAGGGTGGCCGCTTTTTCGTCCTCGAGACAATCTCGGGCCAGACGAATCATACTCTTTGCACCAGGTAAACGATGTTTTTGGGCAGTGTAGCCTACATCAATCATAGCGTTATAAAGTTCGTCAACTAACATCGTTCTATATATATATATTTATAAAAAAAAAATGTTTTAATTAATTAATTTAAAATCTCGATTGAATATAATAGCCGGCGAGACCCACCACACCCATTCCCACGATGATGAACGCGATCTCGCGGTCCTTTTGGGGCTCTGACGGTACATAGAAATCTGAAAGTTGGGGCTCGGGATCCATTGGATCGAGACTTTTGTGCGGATATGCCAGCGACGTACTCGCGGTTGGCTTCTTCAACGTTCTGAAAAGTGTTTGCGCGGCGTGATTTTCGCGGCGAAGCTCTTCATTGACCCAGTCCAGATGGGCGGTTCGTTTTTTCGACCATGCTTCCTTTGCGCTATTGAGTTGTTCTACAGCTAAATCATGACGCTTACGCTCCTCATCCACGTTCGAGCTTTTCATTTTAGAGAATATAAAGTTGCTACCGCTGAACGCCAATGCGTTTACAAGCGCACCACCTACTATTACTGCGATTGAAGCCATTTATTTCCATATATTAACTGGTAGAATTCCAGCTTTAACTAGATAATCTCGGGTCCAAACTGCGGCCGCTACATCTAAGGTCGCGAGCCCTACGTCTCTCACAGTAAAGTCCAATTTGGGAGCGG